>CM065744.1:35496862-35502628 GCA_033310375.1 Conus canariensis | reverse complement strand
AAAAAATCCATGCAAATATGTTCTGTAACCTTTGATTGGTGTGTGTTGTTGTGTGTGTTGTGTGTGTGTGTGTGTTGTGTGTGTGAGAGAGAGAGCAAGCAAACTAAACATTCGCATCGGGGATATGGTTTATGGTTGTTGTGTACATGTCCGTAAATAATTCTGGTTTTATGAATGTGATTCTGTAGTATATTTTTAAACAGTGTTTTAATATGAACGGAAAAATGCAGCATATCTAGTGTTCTTAATGGTGTTGCTTTTTTTTTTTTAACACAGCCCTGTTTTTACTCTTCTTGTTTTAAAATTTTCTGCCTGTGGGAATCAG
Organism: Conus canariensis; assembly: GCA_033310375.1. NCBI lineage: Eukaryota > Metazoa > Mollusca > Gastropoda > Neogastropoda > Conidae > Conus > Conus canariensis. The sequence goes on along the minus strand of CM065744.1, from coordinate 35,502,303 downwards.
TGTGTGCGTGTGCGTGTGTGTTTGTGTGTGTGTGTGTGGATGGATGGATGGATGGATAGAAGACGGAGGCACATAGTACATGACAGAAACGAACCAAAATAAAAACACACAAGGTTCCCAGTATCGCTTATCTAATGCACAGCATGAAATAAGCAGGTGAATTCTCAATACAGTGCTCCTTCCTATGTCTCAAATAACATACATATGAAATGCACAAAACAACCCCCAAACCCTACTCGGTAGCTGTCCATGGCAGAATTCTGGGTGCATTCTTTAGGGAGTGCCTTTGTACATGTGTAGAAGACGGTTGAACATTCACTTTCTGGTATTGGTTTGTTCGAACCTTGCATTTTTTTTTATATTTGTGTTTCTCGGATGGAAGGAAAGTCAGAATTTTATCAATATTTTATCAGAACTGATGGGTGAATGCTGATGTTTTATTTCAGCAATGTAAAATATTAATGATTGAAAAAAAAATCACACTTTTTAAACACACACACTGCTCGATACAGTTTTATCTGAATGTGAAATAACGGGGACAGAATATGTGATTTGAACATTGGGGTTGTATTTCAGAAATGAGGCTATGGAGGTTAACATCTGACCCATGAGGTTTTGGATGTGTTTATTTATCTTTGTGACATGGACATGAACATTTAAAGATCTGTGTGTGTGTTTTTATAAAAAGGAAAGTGGTCAAATTGGTAATGGGTGTGATGTGAGTGCTGACTGGAAACATTTCACCCTGTTACAAAGAGCTAAAAACCCAAAAAAAAGCACACACAATTGTGACGGGCCATGGCCTGTCAGTGTGTGTGTGTGTGTATGTGCACGTGTGTGCGTGCATCAGCGTGTGGGTGTATATGGTAGAGATACTGACACTTGTTTGCATGGTCGATCGTTCACACATGGCAGTACAGGGATCTATGGAGATGCGCACGCGCGCGCGCGCGCACACACAACACGCGTACGCACACACACACAGTGAGATTGCCACACAGTCAGGAAGCCATCCATATGTATTCTCCTTTCACCCGACAGCAGTAATCAACGTTGTCACTAACAACCAAAAAAATACCAAAATAAAATAGCCCAAATCGTCATTGTCACTAACAACCGAAAAATACCAAAATAGCCAAATCATCATTGTGACTAACAACCAAAATGAACACCCAAACAAGAAAGGACAGCTCATAAAAACATACGTAGCAATATACTGATTTACCAACATTAATGAACGAAACCAGCCTCGCTCTATTAACGCTCTTCCTCAGGCAAGTCGGAAAACGGCAAAAGTAAATGAATTACAAGGGCAGGGAAGGCTGGTGTGGGGGAGGGGGGGTGGGTTTAAGGTGTGTGTGTGGGGGGGGGGGGGGGGGCTACAGGAAGTCGAGGGCAGGCAAACAAGTCCTCAGACACTATAAGAATGACTAGGCTAGGACTTTGACAGGGTGTGGAAGAAAGGGGGGGGGGGGGTGGGGTTTAAGATGGGCGTTATTGTTTGATGTATAAACAAGCTGAATAAAAAAAAAACTAAACAAACAAAAAGCCATCACACAAACAGGCGATCATTACACTTTGTATTCAACGAACGGAACACAGACAGGCAAAATACAGGCTACACAGCTAAAATTAAGTTGGTTAAAAGTTTCCCCAAACTGAATCCTTTATAATACACAAGCTACACAGCAAAAACACACTATCACAACCACCACTACTTAATGCTACCTATAGCGCCATAGTGATGATGAAGATGATGATGATGATGATCTGGTGATGATGATGATGAAGATGATGATGAAAGTGATGATGAAGATGATAATTCTGATGATGGTGGTGATAATTCTTGTGTGGTGGTGGTGATGATGATGATGATGATGATGATGAAGGCGAGGACTGGAGAGAAGGAAACACCCCCCCCCACCACCACCCCCCCCCCCCCCCCCCCCACCGCTCAGTCGCATATATGGAAATCTCTTATCAACTGCTACAACTAACTATAGTTGTCTATGTAACGAAATGTTACAAGAGTGTAGCAGCAGTGTTACGTCAATATTGGACGTGTTTAAAAAGCGCACCCCACACTAACGGGGGCCACATCAACATATAACCACAACAACATAGTAACTATCGATCGATACATCGACTGTATCGATTAGTCATCCTATTAACATGCAATGGATCATATAAAAACAAAACAAACAAAAACAAAACTCCTCCCCCCCCCCCCCCCCCCCCCCCCGAAAAAAAAAAAATCATCAATCAGTCAGCCAATCATTGATGATTGAAACAGTCAATCGATTACGAATCCATCCGTGGATCACTAACTGAAAAATATATATATGTGTGTGTGTGTGTGTACATAAAGAAAAACAATACACAACAAAATAAAACAAACGCATAAACAACTACAAATCAAAACCCATCCCTTAGAAAGTCTCAACAGTACAGGTCACTCAATCTCAGGATTACAGAAGCAATAACAGCAGCAGCTGTTGCCGCAATCACGACCATCAAGATCACCACCACCACCACCACCATAACCATCACCGTCACCACCACCACCACCACCACTATCTCCTCTCCCATTAAAAACAATAACAGCAACAACAACAACAAACTGAATTTTCACTTCAATTCATGTGGTATCCAGCCAAACGAACCGATGACAATATACGGCCGAACCAGGTGACAAAAAAAAAAAAAAAGAAAAAAAAAAAATGCGAAGCCCCAACCCCCACCCAAACAAACAAAAGTGAGATCGTGTCAGAACTTAACGTCCGTGGGCCTCATCTCCAGGACGACGGCGGTGGAGACGACGGTGACGATGAGGAAGACGTAGAAGAGCAGTCGGTCCAGCACGCAGGCCACGTCGTGCCACTCCCTGTACAGCTCATCGTCCCTCACTTCCTCCCGGTGCTTGTTCTGGATCATCCCCATCAGCCGCTGGATGATGACCCGGTCCTTCGACAACGACGACGACGACGGCACCGTGGCGGTGGTGGCAGAGGCGGCGGAGGAGGCGGAGGCGGAGGTTCTCCAGCACTGGCAGCAAGGGTGGTCGGGTGCGAGGGGGGTGGTGGTGGGTGGTGGAGGAGGAGGAGGAGGAGGGGGGTCTTCGGCGGTTTTGTCGCGGAACTGGGCGCTCTCCACGCCAGGGTTGGGGTTTGGGAGGTTGTGTCCTTTGAGAACTTTCTCCGGGTCCGTCGCGGGGTCACTGGAGTCTCCTTGGTGTTGGGTGGTGAGTTTGGTGTCTGGGGGCGTTTTCATCGGGGTGGCGTGACTGGTGGGAGCCGCAGCTTGATTTTCATCCTGTGGTGATTCTCCAGCTCCGTCCCTCTTCAGCCAAACCTCCTCGGTGTCCGATCTCCTGGATCTGTCCGGGTGGATTCGCTGTGGGAGTTTTCCCGCGTCGGGTCTCTTGCCGGCGAAGAGTTCCCGCTCTCCACATGTCTGGAGCTTCGCCGGGTGCAGAGAGTCTCGGTGCTGGACAGGTTTGTCGCGTTCTGGTGCGCGGGTGGGTGAGGTTGAGGTTCTCCACGCGGAACCTCGTCAGGGTTGTCTCCCGTGACGTTTTGGGGAAGTGTCGAGTCTTGACTGGAGCGGACGGGGTTCTGTTCTGACCGTTTCGCCGAGGGCCTGGTTTTCTGCGATTCCATGGAGTTGTTCGCTGCGTTTTCTGCTTTGTTCGAAAACGAGCCTTCCCCGAGGTTTGAGACTGCTGGTAAATCTCGCTCCAGACACACACTATCTTCCCTGCTGTTGTGCCAGTCTGTGTTGGGATCAGACGCACGAGGCAGTGCTAAGTTTTCCAACCCACCCACCCGCTCCGAGCCGGGTCCACCAGGGTGTACACTGCGGCCTCCGAGACACGGGCTGCAACCCTCGGGGTGGGTTCTCCTCAGGTCGGGGTAGGGGGTTCGATTCCACAGTTTACGTCGCGGAGAAGCAGGAGGGAGACTTGAACCCACGCGCACGGAGCACCCGTGTCTGGCGGCGGCGGCCGCTGGCGGGAGCGTGTACAGCGGAGGGGGGAGGAGGGAAGTGGGAGGGGTGTGCTCCTCGTACTCCTCCACCACCCCGCACCACCCGACTTCCCTGGCCAGCTGGTGGTGGTGGGGAAGGTGGTGGTGGTGGTGGGGGTCTGCGCAGGGGGAGGGATGGTAGGGGTGGAGGAGGGGCTGGGTGGGGGGCGGGGAGGTGCCGGGGGAGTCTGGTTTGCTTCGCCGGTGCTCCATGCGGAAGTACTCCCTGTCCTCCGTGGCCACCCGGCTTCGTTTGGGGGACCGGCACATCTGCAAGGCACCGGCAGAGGTTTGAACCATGCAGCGTATTGTCTGTGGGCTCAGCCGTTTAGACACACACACACACACACACACACGCACGCACGCACGCACGCACGCACGCACGCACACACACACAGACGCGCGCACGCACAGACACAGACACACATATACAAACACTACACATACACTCGCGCGCGCGCGCGCGCGCACACACACACACTCATACACACACACACACACACACACGTACGCACACACACACCAATACACACACACACACACACAACACAGCCTACACGCACACTCACACACACACACACACGTACGCACGCACGCGTGCGCGCGCGCACACACACACATACATACATATATATATATATATATATATATACACACACACACACACACACACACACACACACACACACACACACACACACACACAATTCCATACACGGCCAAATTTTCACCACGTGAAGTCGTACGAATGTATTTCAAGTTTGAAATGTAGTTCCTTAAGTTACAAAATATCACTTCGAAGAAGTGTTCCTGTTTATCCCTGTTCTAAGTAACATCCCACTGACGATCTTTTTGTTTGTTTGTTTGTTTAGTTGGTTTTTTTGTTTGTTTTACAAATGAACGTAAACGAGTAGTGAACAAACTTTGTGTGTGTGTGTTGTTGTGTGTGTGTGTGTGTGTGTGTGTGTGTGTGTGTGCAATTATCGCTACTTAGTCATATAAATTCTGAAAATGGTCCACTTATTTTCCTTGAACCAGGGCACGTGTTCTAAACTTCTGAATTTTCGGATATAACATTCTGTATGTATGTGATGTGTCCTGGCTAATTCCTCCGTTATTTTTTAATTCAGCGTGGATCTACACTACTATCCAATAACTCAAGTCATTCAAGACAGGGCTAGTTTGGATGCAGGACGACAGCAGACGACAACTGAAGGAAAGAACAAAAGCAATTTTGATAACCTCTAAACGAATGAAACAAACAAGTTTCAAAAAAAAAAAGAAAAAAAAAAGATACAACGCTTTTCGACCTACTGGTCTTCATCACGCAAGACAAACGACATTAAAACAGGAGAATAATTAAAAAAAAAAAAAAAGGAATGACTCGGCTCTGACCAAATTCAGGGGTAGTTTGTT
>CM065744.1:35479362-35484362 GCA_033310375.1 Conus canariensis | reverse complement strand
GTACTACCGTTTTCCAAAAGCAGCTTTTTATCTTTTCAATTCCCACGACTTCATTCAGTTTACAATTTATTTCAAAGCATCCTAAGCCACTCAAGACCTTACTTATGTGCCATCTCGGGTTCTGAGCCCATTTCTTGTCTACACTCGTCAATAACCTTGCCCATTCCAAATAATAGCTTTCTTGTGCCCTTTGTAAGTTAACCATATTTAGCCCACCATTTGATTTGTCATCTTCCATAATTTTCCTTTTAATTTTTTCAAAAGCTTTTCTATTACTGACTTTTCTTTGCCAGAGAAATTTATAAAACATTCTGTTGACTGCAGTAATGACATTTTCTGGTAAGCCAATACTATGCATGACAAAAATCAACTGTGACAACAGAAATGTTTTAATAATGATTAATTTCCCATTAATTCCCAAGTCTCTATGGCTCCACAGTTGTATAATTTTTTCGATTTTCTCGATTCTGTTTTTCCAGTTGTCCTCGACATTTACAGCGCTTTGATCACTTGTGAAAAATATGCCTAGTATCTTCCATTTGTTTTCTGTTTTGAATACAAGATTTTCGGTTTCTTGTCTTTGATTGCCTAATCTCATCGCTTTAGTCTTATGGCAATTCAATTTCAGTCCCGAGAAATCTGTGAATGTGTCTATAATGTCTTTGGCTAGGATCATGTCTTCACTGTCCTTCAGAAACAGTGTTGTGTCGTCAGCAAGTTGTTTAATTTCCAAATCATTATTGTTATTATTATTATTATTCATTATTATCATCATTATTGTTGTTGCTGTTGTTCATGTTGCTTTCAACTTGAGGTAGTTTTATACCTTTAATTTGACTATTTCTGATTTTGACTGCAAGTAGCTCTACTGCTAGCACGAAGGCTAGTGGAGAGAATGGACATCCTTGTCGAATTCCGCACTCGAGTGGGAAGGAGTCCCAGATCCACCCACCGTGGTAAATGTTACTGAAAGTTTCTGTTACTAAAATTTTAACCCAGTTTCTAAACTGCTCTCCAAAACTAAATATTTCGAATGTTTCCATCATGAATTCTTTTGATATAGTGTCAAATGCTTTTTGGTAGTCTACAGCTAACAAATATCCTGATTTATTCGTTGCATTAACATATTCGATGGCGTCATCAATTGTACGTATAACGCTCGCTATGTTTCTGCCCTTTAGATATCCAACTTGGTCTTCATTAATTAATTTACCAATCACTTTGACCAGTCTCATCGAAATCACTTTTACCATTATTTTATAATCTGTATTTAGTAGTGTTATTGGTCTCCAGTTACTAAGGGAATCCCTTGCTAGCTCTGCTCCTTTGTGTAGTAATATTAGAATGCCTTGCTTTTGTGTATAGCATATTTCCCCTCTGTCATATGCATCATTAAACGATTTGGTAACCACCATTTTTAACTTATTCCAGAAGAACTTACAAACTTAACTGTCAAGCCGTCTCTTCCCGGAGACGTGCCATTTTTCATTGATTTTAGAGCTACCCGCTTCTTCTTGCGAGATCTCACTTCGCACAGTCTGGCCTCTTCATTGTCTTATTTGGGAAATTGTTCGTTCGCAAGGTATGTATTAAGTTCTTTAAGGTTTTCCTTTGTGTGTGTTGGCTTACTATACATATCGGAGTAAAATTTCAACTTGTTCGTTAAGAATATCTGCTTGATTTGAAATTATGTCCCCACTTTCCTTTTTAATTTGAGTCATTATATTATTCTTTGCCCTACTGTTCTCTAGACCTAAGAAAAAATTGGTGTTTTTCTCCCCCTTTTCAATCCAGTTTATTTTCGATCTAATCTGTGCTCCTCTTGCTTTTTCTAACGAGATCAGTTCTAATTTTTGTTTAATAGTTTCAGTTTGTGCGTGGACCTTGCATTTTGTGAGTCTCTGGCACTTGCCTCTTCCAGCAGTTGTAACTCTCCCTGCAGTTGAATTATCTCATTTTTGTCTGACTCGCTTTAAATTTTCCATATTCCACACGAATGTCTTTAATCTTTCATTTTGCAGTGTTCCCAGTGGCTAGATATGTCCGCAGTTGAGATTTCCGTACCTTCCATCATAATTTCAATTTTCTATTCATTTTCTCAATAAAGATGTTGTGTTTCAAATATGAATTGTTGAATTTCCAGAATCCTGGACCCCTTAAAAAGGTGAATTATTAATTTCAAGAGTAAGTGCTCTGTGGTCAGAGTTGGGCACCGACAGTATATCGCATGAAACCACTGATTCAGTACTTCCGCGTTTGTAAAGAAGTAATCAAGACATCTGGCTATAAAGGGATTTCTTCTGCGCCACGTGTATGATTTTTCCTCTTTATGAAACTCCTCCATATGTCTGTCAATTCAAGTTTACCAACTACTTCTCTACATTTGTCAATATCTTTCTGCCAATATGGGTTCCCTGATATTATGTCCATGTCATTAGACATTACTGTGTGAAAATCACCAGTTATAATTAAGTTATCTGTGTAGTTTGTAAGAACTGAGTTCATTTTATTGAAAAACAATATTTCATCCCTTTTGTCGTTTGGTGCGTGCAGATTTACTAGTGTGAACGATTTTGGACATATATTTACTGAAGCGATCATCATTCTTTCAGCCTGTTTCAGCAGCTTAATCTCCCCTTTGAAATGCTTTACAATTAGAATTATTTCTTTCCCCGACTGTGCTTAGACCCAGACAGATATAGTTGTTTTCCTCCCCACTCTTATTCCCAAAGTGGTGCATCTTTTTCCGTTATATGCGTTTCCTGGAGGCATGCAATATCTATTTTCTGGTTTTTAATTTGTGAAAACAAAGCTTTTCTTTTAAGTTTGTTGCTTAAACCTCCAGTGTTTAAGGACAAAATTCGTAATCTATCCATGATCAAAAGTAAGTTCGTTTAACAAATATGTTTTGGAACAACCAAAGTCGTCAAAATCATTGTCCAAACTCAATGTCCATAACGTCAAGCGTGGCCGAACCCCAACCTATCATCAAGGAGTATCCAGTCATTCCCACACTGAAGCCGGAGAGTCGGCACACTCCTCCTCCCCGTCGTCATTTGAGGGAGGTTCATCTTCAAGCTCCTTCTCTGTCTGGCGGCGCTGCCTGTCGGTCTGTTGAGGAGGGGTGGCGTCAGACCCCAGTCTGCGTTTCCCTGATGCAGATCGGGAGGTGTCCCTGGCGAATTTCAACTTGCTTTGTGTATTATTTCCTGTCGGTCGACTCTTAGATCTGCCTCTTCTGTCGGATTTGGGTTTTAGCTGTGGCTGTCCATCAACAGATGTCTTATTTTGTTGTGTTGTGTTTTTGTCAGGCGGAATGTATGGCTTGCTGTAGTTCATGCCATCAAGATTTCCTGATGGCCCCTCTCTATGAGCCGGCGTCATTTCGCACTCGGGGTCACCTGCCTTATGACCGTCCGAAAAGCACTGCCGGCACTTCACTGGATTTGAGCAGGAGGAAGAGTCATGACCCTTCTGGAAGCAGTTTCGGCACTCACCCACCTTCTGTCTATCGACAACCTTTTGCTCTCTATGATAAAGGGACCCTTTGAACTGACTTATTTCTATTGTTTTGGGAGAGGTTCTTTGGAGACATCAACGTACAGAAATCTTCTTCCAGTTTTCCATCTTGTTAGTTTACCGTTGCTGTCTCAATCCTTCTCTAAGATGAGCTTTGAGCGAATGTTTACTTTTAACTTTTTAATGGCTTGTAATATTTCATCATCTGAAAACGAAAGCGGGGTGTTACTTATGATCAACTTGGTGGACGGTATTTCTTGTTGGGAACCATCAGGGGGCGTTATCAGGAAAGGATTCTTATCCTTCACCTCCACCTGAATCCCTCTCAGTGAGAATCCTTGCAGTAAGAGTTTTTGACGCGCTGCACTACTGCGAGGATAAATCCTCCACAGGCCTCCAATCCGTTGAGCACCATCCATCGATTCGAATCCACATTTCTTTTCAGCTGCAGAACGTATTTCCGCTGTAGTGAACTGTTTTTCTTCAAAGGCGAGGAGTTCCTTATTAATGAGGAACACTGGGGTGACGCCTGGTACTTTTCTGTCATTCATAGTGTCCAATCATTTTCGGATCTTAAAGAAGATGGTGAGGTGTTAGGAGAGTAAGATTTTTCCTTTCTTCCTTTTTCCAAATCTTGATTTACCTTGTCTAAACACACGTTGCACTGGACACACAAGGAATGTAGCTTTGAGATCAGTAGGTTTACACCATGTAATGTAGCTTGTTCACCTTTAGAACCAAATGCGTTTTGTCTAAGTATTCATACCGACCTGGAAAATACTGAAGACTGATCGTTTTCAGAGAAGAAAAAAGTAAACACCGGCACACTTCGTGAGCTACCCACCACACTGTCACTGAAAGGTGAAACGAGACCTGGATCGTGAGTCAAAATGAAGCACCACGACAGGAAAAGCGGGTTAACTTTAGAAAAAAAAATACTCAAGGTATTTCGAAGAAAACACGAACTTCAAATGTAGAGTAAAGGAAATAGAACAGTCCAGACTATTTCCGCGCAAATACAGCGAACAGCTTTTCACTTAGCGTTCCGTGTCAAAAAGAAGAAGACTATAAGTCAAACAGCACGAAGTAAGGCAGAAAAAGCGGAGCTCTCCAAAACGCGTCCACTCGACACGAACATCGCTCACCAATTCTGCACAGTTTATTTCGGAGTTTAAAGATCGTTTAATTTGTTCCTGCAGACAAAACTGGCATTTCAGCATGGATGGAAACGCCAAATACTTTCGTTTAAGAGTAATTTAGAAATGGAAAAATATTTCATGTTTGCTACACATGAATGGCATAAATATAACTTAACAAAATTCCGAACTATAACACTGAGCCTCAACGCAAACAAAAAATGGTTCGAAGCGACAGATAATAAAGCATGCCCCATGTGTGTGTGGAGAGAAACAACGATGAAGACGAAGTACATTTTGTTTGTGATTGTTCTGCTTATACACATATTCGCAGTAGATGCAACA
>CM065744.1:35466862-35469362 GCA_033310375.1 Conus canariensis | reverse complement strand
TGAACCAACCAGCGTCAAGTCCTGTCCCACTGGCCCCGGGACGACCAAGTGATGTTGATTCAGCCTTTCTTCGTCGATCATGTCGCACCTGTTTACCCTGTAACTGCTATTAGTGCAGTCATGTCGCACCTGTTTACCCTGTAACTGCTATCAGTGCAGTCACGTCGCACCTGTTTACCCTGTAACTGCTGTTAGTAGCAGTCATGTCGCACCTGTTTACCCTGTAACTGCTATTAGTGCAGTCACGTCGCACCTGTTTACCCTGTAACTGCTATTAGTGCAGTCATGTCGCACCTGTTTACCCTGTAACTGCTGTTAGTGCAGTCACGTCGCACCTGTTTACCCTGTAACTGCTGTTAGTACAGTCACGTCGCACCTGTTTACCCTGTAACTGCCGTTAGTGCAGTCACGTCGCACCTGTTTACCCTGTAACTGCTACCAGTACAGTCACGTCGCACCTGTTTACCCTGTAACTGCTGTTAGTGCAGTCACGTCGCACCTGTTTACCCTGTAACTGCTGTTAGTGCAGTCACGTCGCACCTGTTTACCCTGTAACTGCTATCAGTGCAGTCACGTCGCACCTGTTTACCCTGTAACTGCTATCAGTGCAGTCACGTCGCACCTGTTTACCCTGTAACTGCTGTTAGTGCAGTCACGTCGCACCTGTTTACCCTGTAACTGCTGTTAGTGCAGTCACGTCGCACCTGTTTACCCTGTAACTGCTGTTAGTGCAGTCACGTCGCACCTGTTTACCCTGTAACTGCTGTTAGTGCAGTCACGTCGCACCTGCTTACCCTGTAACTGCTGTTAGTGCAGTCACGTCGCACCTGTTTACCCTGTAACTGCTGTTAGTGCAGTCACGTCGCACCTGTTTACCCTGTAACTGCTGTTAGTGCAGTCACGTCGCACCTGCTTACCCTGTAACTGCTGTTAGTGCAGTCACGTCGCACCTGTTTACCCTGTAACTGCTGTTAGTGCAGTCACGTCGCACCTGTTTACCCTGTAACTGCTGTTAGTGCAGTCACGTCGCACCCGCTTACCCTGTAAATGCTGTTAGTGCAGTCACGTCGCACCCGTTTACCCTGTAAATGCTGTTAGTGCAGTCATGTGGCAGCTGTTTACCCTGTAACTGCTGTTAGTGCAGTCATGTGGCACCTGTTTACCCTGTAAATGCTGTTAGTGCAGTCATGTGGCACCTGTTTACCCTGTAAATGCTGTTAGTGCAGTCATGTCGCACCTGTTTACCCTGTAACTGCTGTTAGTAGAGTTTCAAAGGGAGGTGACCGCAGGTGGAAACTGAAGCAAGTTTTACAGGGAAATTGTAATTATTCCGCCAAACAAAAGGGACAAGCAAATCGCCAGACTAAAGACGACGCGTTTCGACCTCTTTGGTCTTCTTCAAGCCAGCGAACAACATTCAGGACAACGAAAACAAAGAATGAGCGAACACGTATCTCCTCAACTTGGGCGCAAGATGGACGTTGAATGAAAAACGAGGGCGTCGGGAAGGAGACACCATGAGTTTAAATAATAAATGATGATAGTGATGACAATTATAGCAATAATTATAATAATGAAAATGATGATGATGATGATGATGATGATGACGACGACAATATCAAAAACTGTGTTTTGTGTTGTAATTTGTTCCTTCTGTTCAGCGGAATACTATAATTTCTCTTTAACATTTGCTTCTAGTGCAGTTTTGACACAAAAACGAGCGCATTTGCAACAAAGTGCGTACAAATCTTTCAAATTTTCGTAAACTGGGAGGGGGGGGGGGGGGGTCATCTTCTCTTTACTAACTATAGTAGAGCATAGGTCTTTGGAACATACATTTTCCTATCCGATTCATCAATAAACTGTGATGGCATGAAATCGTGACCTCTTGCAGTTTTTTTTTTCTCACAACCTTTCAGTACCTGTAGTCCCCACCATTGTTTCCAATGAATCAGCATGTTGCTGAACAAACAGAAGCAGCCCGATGCGCTGTCATGTGGGAGAGCTGGCACGGGTTGTTGTCACTCTTTAGTCGGAGTACCCATTTTGGCACTCCGAGACAAAACTGTGATCATTCTCAGCAAGTGTTCTTTCCACTCAAGAACTTCATCCCTAGATTCCCCCCACGGGGAGCAGTCAATGTCAAGTCGTCAAGAGGCAACCCACCGGAGGAGACACTGCACTGCTGCCGAATCACTTCGGTGGTGTTCAGTGGCGCCTGTTCTGATCTAATATACGCAGGACACCACCTACTAAGCCCCCTACTGACGACAATAATTGCTTAGTCGCGGAGCCGACGTGAGTGAGCTCTCCCTCCGGACCACCACGTCCGTCCAACGACAGCCCCCATGGACTCGCCGATATCGGTGACCCCGACGGAACCAAACCAAGACCACAGCCGTGGAGAGGACATCGAAATTGAGGTCACCTGAGAGCAGGGCATGAAGGGCCACAGAATTTGAGACATTTTTTTTATGCTGATCGATGAGAACGAGGATGA
>CM065744.1:35459362-35461862 GCA_033310375.1 Conus canariensis | reverse complement strand
AAACATTTTAAACAGAGTGGTGAGTACATGTGGAATGAATACTGGCAAAAATCAAGAACAGCTAGATAAATTGTATGAATGTCGAGTCACACAAAAAGCTGTGAACATTGCTGCCGACAGTTCTCATGTTCTTAAAAAAAAAACTACCATTTTTCTACCCTCTGGACGAAGATTCCAAATTCCAAAATTCAAGACAAATAGAACCAAAAACAGTTTTGTTTCCAATTCCATCAAACTCCCGAATCATAACTAAACTTTCAATAAGATCCGGTTCAGAAAGCCTAGGCATTTGTACATATATGTGTGTGTTTATATCAATCTGTGTGTGTGCAAGTGGATGGGTGGATGGGTGGGTGTGATACGTAATTGGTGATTTTTGGTTTTTATGGCCACTCTTAATAAAGTGTTCTTGACTTGACTTGAGAGAAGGGGTAAACAGCCCAATTTGATACAGCATACACACCACCAGAAAGACAACAGTGAAAAAGGGCAACATCTTTTGATAATCAGACGGGCAGCAGAATTCGAAATCGTAATGCTCGACTGACAGCGTGGTGCCCTATCGTTGAACCAACCAGGCGTCAAGTCTGTCCCACTGGGCCCCGGGACGACCAAGTGATGTCTGATTCAGCTTTCTTCCGTAATCATGTCGCACCTGTTACCCTGTAACTGCTATTAGTGCAGTCATGTCGCACCTGTTTACCCTGTAACTGCTATCAGTGCAGTCACGTCGCACCTGTTTACCCTGTAACTGCTGTTAGTGCAGTCATGTCGCACCTGTTTACCCTGTAACTGCTATCAGTGCAGTCACGTCGCACCTGTTTACCCTGTAACTGCTGTTAGTGCAGTCATGTCGCACCTGTTTACCCTGTAACTGCTATCAGTGCAGTCACGTCGCACCTGTTTACCCTGTAACTGCTGTTAGTGCAGTCATGTCGCACCTGTTTACCCTGTAACTGCTATTAGTGCAGTCACGTCGCACCTGTTTACCCTGTAACTGCTGTTAGTGCAGTCACGTCGCACCTGTTTACCCTGTAACTGCTATCAGTACAGTCACGTCGCACCTGTTTACCCTGTAACTGCTGTTAGTGCAGTCACGTCGCACCTGTTTACCCTGTAACTGCTATCAGTGCAGTCACGTCGCACCTGTTTACCCTGTAACTGCTGTTAGTGCAGTCACGTCGCACCTGTTTACCCTGTAACTGCTGTTAGTGCAGTCACGTCGCACCTGTTTACCCTGTAACTGCTGTTAGTACAGTCACGTCGCACCTGTTTACCCTGTAACTGCTGTTAGTGCAGTCACGTCGCACCTGTTTACCCTGTAACTGCTGTTAGTGCAGTCACGTCGCACCTGTTTACCCTGTAACTGCTATCAGTGCAGTCACGTCGCACCTGTTTACCCTGTAACTGCTGTTAGTGCAGTCACGTCGCACCTGTTTACCCTGTAACTGCTGTTAGTGCAGTCACGTCGCACCTGCTTACCCTGTAACTGCTGTTAGTGCAGTCACGTCGCACCTGTTTACCCTGTAACTGCTGTTAGTGCAGTCACGTCGCACCTGCTTACCCTGTAACTGCTGTTAGTGCAGTCACGTCGCCACTAACCTGTTGATACCCTGTTACCCGAACTGCTGTTAGTGCAGTCACGTCGCACCTGTTTACCCTGTAACTGCTGTTAGTGCAGTCACGTCGCACCTGTTACCGTAACTGCTGTAACGTGCTGTCAGTCACGTCGCACCTGTTAATGCTGTTAGTGCAGTCCGTCGCACCCGTTTACCCTGTAAATGCTGTTAGTGCAGTCATGTGGCAGCTGTTTACCCTGTAACTGCTGTTAGTGCAGTCATGTGGCACCTGTTTACCCTGTAAATGCTGTTAGTGCAGTCATGTGGCACCTGTTTACCCTGTAAATGCTGTTAGTGCAGTCATGTCGCACCTGTTTACCCTGTAACTGCTGTTAGTAGAGTTTCAAAGGGAGGTGACCGCAGGTGGAAACTGAAGCAAGTTTTACAGGGAAATTGTAATTATTCCGCCAAACAAAAGGGACAAGCAAATCGCCAGACTAAAGACGACGCATTTCGACCTCTTTGGTCTTCTTCAAGCCAGCGAACAACATTCAGGACAACGAAAACAAAGAATGAGCGAACACGTATCTCCTCAACTTGGGCGCAAGATGGACGTTGAATGAAAAACGAGGGCGTCGGGAAGGAGACACCATGAGTTTAAATAATAAATGATGATAGTGATGACAATTATAGCAATAATTATAATAATGAAAATGATGATGATGATGATGATGATGACGACGACAATATCAAAAACTGTGTTTTGTGTTGTAATTTGTTCCTTCTGTTCAGCGGAATACTATAATTTCTCTTTAACATTTGCTTCTAGTGCAGTTTTGACACAAAAACGAGCGCATTTGCAACAAAGTGCGTACAAATCTTTCAAATTTTCGTAAACTGGGTGGGTGGGGGGGGGGGGGGGGGGGGGGTCATCTTCTCTT
>CM065744.1:35441862-35454362 GCA_033310375.1 Conus canariensis | reverse complement strand
ACACACACACACACACACACACACACACACACCATCTGTGTAAACTTTGAGATGTTGACATTTCTCTTGTACATGCATCTTTACAGAATAAGATACAATATTTGGTTGGTCAGTTTTGCTCACATCAGTGTGATCAAGATCAAAATGTGCCCTGTTTCTTTCCTTAGCTGAAGGAGAAATCAAGGCCACGTTCGCTAATGTCTCAGAACTGACTGTTGACTCTTTCAAAAGATTTTCTGTACAAGGACCAATGGTAGAATATGATGAAATAGTCTGATGGTTCAGTATTGTCTAATAATCAGTCAGGTTCTGCTTTTGTTATTCCATCGGAAAAGGCAGATCAATATTTGTCGCCGAAATGATAGCTATTATTACGGCATTGTCACATTTAACTGACTTGCCACAATCAATATTTAAAGTAGTTATTAGTGTGGATTCAATGTCTGTTCTGCAAACCATAAAAGCTCCAAATACCGTTTCGAACAACTTTCTTGTACATGAAACATGTCATCTTATTCATGTCTTGATATGTAAAGGAACTGATGTCACCTTCTGTTGGATACCATCGCATTGTGGTATTTGGGGTAATGAGCTAGCTGATATATGTGAAAAGAGAGGAGCCAGAAATGAAAAGTGCGCCACGGTATTGAATGTATCCTTTTCTTTACCTGAAGTCAATCAGTTATTAAAGCAAACCGTCTGGTGCCGATTCAGAAAACACTACAAAAATACGTTGCTTGGTGTGGCTGATATAAACACTCATTTAATTGATTATGAACATGTAAACAGCATTCCTCATTTACAGTGAAAAATTTGTACCAATACAAAAATTTCATTTCAATGTTTTATAAATTAAAACTTGATGCCTTAAAAACTAAATATACAAAAGAAGCAAAATGTATATGTGGAGAACGAAGAATAACCAGCAAGCATCTGCTGTTTGACTGTTTACCTCTTCAAGCACATTTACCACCATTATCAGCATGTCTTTGTGTGATGTCTTTTCAGATTTAAAGCTTGCCTTCAATGTCGTTTTCTCTTTAATATGAAGTCCAGTTAAGCATTTACTTTAAGATTATTTGCATGTATGTTGTAGGGATGCTTAGAGGGACATATATATGCAGTTAGATAACCACATTATGCATACACTTATATAGTCACAGACATTTACGCATCTCTCTCTCTCTCTCTCTCTCTCTCTCTCTCTCTCTCTCTTCTCTCTTTTCTCTCTCGCTCGCTCTCTCTTCGTCTAATATCATATATGTGAAAAGACGTAAAACTGAAGCACTACTACTACTACTATTACTATTACTACTACTACTACTGCTGCTGCTGCTGCTGCAACTACTACTACTACTACTACTACTACACACACACAGAGTTATTACTAATATTGT
Organism: Conus canariensis; assembly: GCA_033310375.1. Taxonomy (NCBI): domain Eukaryota; kingdom Metazoa; phylum Mollusca; class Gastropoda; order Neogastropoda; family Conidae; genus Conus; species Conus canariensis. The sequence continues at coordinate 35,452,965 of CM065744.1, read as the reverse complement.
TACTATTATCACCATTGTTTAGAGTACTTATATCGCACATATTTTCGCTTAGAAACTAAGATTTATTCCCTTGCACAACACCACACACACAAACACACACACACACACACACACACACACACACACACACACACACACACATACACAATATGACATGTGAAGCACATGGATGCACAGTGACCTTCTCCTTAGCAAAGCACAGTCAAGCCTGCAGACTGTTGTCTGCCCCTATCCACTCTTCTATGCACACACATACACCCTGAAGGACTACAAGGAGAACTTGAATCGATGGGCCTCTCTCTCTCTGTCCCTCCTGCTGCCTCCTCCACCTCTGCTTCCCATACCCTTTTCCTGTCCTCGTACACTTTGTCTTTTCAATGGCGGATCCTCACCCCCCCCCCCCCCCCCCCCTACCAGCATCAGGTGGCAGGAGAGTGCAACATCACCACTCTTGTTCAACAGGACCCTGAAGGGATCAGTCACCTCCTTGAAAGATCCCTGCATCCAGACCCAAAGACGGCAGGAGAGTTATCACCCTTTGCAAAAGATATTGACTAAGGACTGGTGGTTCGATAGGGATGTGATTGTGTGGTGGGGGCAAGAGAGGATGGAGGGGGGGGGGAGGAGGAGGAGGGAGGAGTGAAGTGGAAGTGTGGGGGCGGGGGCGGGGGTAGGTGTTGAGTGTCGGAACACAATAGGAGGTGGTGGGAATGAGAAAAACGGGGTGAGGACGGGACAGCAGGGGTTGGAAGCATGCTGGATGGAGTGTCCGAAAGATCGAAAGAGTCAAGATATGTAGGTCACTGCTTATGATGTGTCTGCTCCCTATGAGAGAGAGAGAGAGAGAGAGAGAGAGAGGGGAGAGAGAGACAGACAGACAGACAGACAGACAGACAGACAGACAGACAGACAGAGACAGAGACACACACACACACAGAGAAAGAGAGAGAGGAGAGAGAGAGAGAGAGAGGGACAGAAGAGAGAGAGAGAGAGAAAAGAGAGAAGGAGAGGAGAGAGAGAGAGAGAGAGAGAGACAGGCAGACAGATAGACAGACAGACGGACGGACGGACAGAGAGACAGTGACAGACAGAGAGAGGCAGAATGAGGTTCATGAAATAGGAAAAACAACTACGTGTATGATCCTTCCATCTCCGTGCACGAATAAACAGTCAGCCATCAACACAATATAATCATTTGCAACTATTAAACTTCATGTAAGTTACAGTCTGAATCCAGGCTTCAAGTGAGTGTATGGTGAGATCAACGTCCACTTAACCAGAGGTGGGTGGGAACTACATTGTTCTCAGACTCTGTACAGAGTTCGAGGACTCACATATTTCTCCACTACTTCTTTCGCCTACGGTTCCACTGCCCCCTCCACATCTCAACGTCATCCATCCCCCATCCCACCTCCCCGTCTCGCCTGAATTCCTTCCAGCGCTTTTTGTGTTCCCAGTTCTTATAGAACAGGAAGTGCTTTACAATGGGAACGAACAAATGCTCTGTGTGTGTGTGTGTGTGTGTGTGTGTGTGTGTGTGTGTGTGTGTGTGTGTGTGTGTGTGTGTGTGTCCATCCGTGGTCAAAATGTGTTCCACTCGCTCCAGACAAAACTACAGGGCCGATCTTTCTGAAAATTTGTAGATATGTTCATTATGGGTCACGAATGATGCCCGATGTGTTATTTACCGTTATAGCCGTTACTAACAGCTAAAACGGCCCCTAACGGTTTTTCTTCTTTATGGAATATCTCTGAAAGCACTTGGCCGATCTTTCTGAAAATTTGTAGGCATGTTCATTATGGGTCACGGATGATGCCCGATGTTTTCCTTTACCGTTATAGCCGTTACTAACGGCTATAACGGCCCATAACACTTTTCTTCTTTATGGAAAATCTCAGAAAGTACTTGGCCGATCTTTCTGAAAATTGTAGGTATGTTCATTATGGGTCACAGATGATGGCCGACGTTTACCAGAATAGCCGTTACTAACGGCCATAACGGCCTAAAACGGTTTTTCCTCTTTATGGAATATCTCACGCGTATTCAAGATAAACTGTTAGTACGTTTATATGCTTTGCATCTTATTTTTTTCCTGACAGTCGTAGAGGGGGTTATACAACCTATCAATAGCACCAGTCTACAAGACTGGCAAGCCACTCTTCTAAAGGCCGTGCTACACTGGCTGACCCAGTCATATGACTTGATTAAATCAGTTTTAGTCAGTTCTGTCCAGTCAGCCATCTGGAAAATACGTAAAGCTAAACAGTACGATTTTGCAGCATTAGCGTACATGTCATTCAAAAAATAAGCTGAAGATGAAGGACCAAGATTTGCAACATAGACCTCTAAAACTTACAAACAAAATTGAATTAATTGTTTGCAGACTTGACATTTTTTAAAGACTACATTCATCATTTTGCATAATCTTCGTTGTTTTCTGTACTGGACAGGGCTTCTGTGACCAAGTGTCCTATTGATCAATATTCCACTGAGCCTTGATCGATAAAAAATTGTAGCATGATCAGATCATTTGACTCAAATCAGATCGTATGCTAACGAAGAAAAAAAACATCAGGATAAGCAGTGTCATGGGAATTAGTTAGTGTGGCCGATTCTTTAGTTTTCCAGACTTGATATCCGAGAAACATCAGCACACAGACAGCAAGAGATGTAAGATGATCTGGTCACCACCGCTGTGAAGAATTATTGACTGAGGTTTAGAATGATTGGGGTAGTTGGGGTTGGGGTGGGGGAGGTGAGGGAGGAGGATGTTTTGTGTGTGTGTGTGTGTGTGTGTGTGTGTGTGTGTGTGTGCGTGTGTGTGTGTGTGTGTGTGTGTGTGTGAGTGTGTGTGTGTGTGTGTGTGTGTGTGTGTGTGTGTGTGTGTGTGTGTGTACGTGTGTGTGTGATAGTGCGTGCATGTGCTTGTAGAAAGGCAGTGACAGTCGAGTTGAAGTTCAGTTGTGGCCCATTGGTCAGTACATTGAGAAAGAGAGAGAGAGAGAGAGAGAGAGAGAGAGAGAGAGAGAGAGAGAGAGAGAACACTAAAAGAGCAACTGCACTGCAAATATGATAGGGAAGCGGGGGGGGGGGGGGGGGGGCAGGGGGAATAAAACACGTCCAGTGCCAGACCTGAACAAAGGAATCAGTGGTTTTTCTAATTTATAGGATATTACCCACGACGCTACCACTACACGGCTGAAGATCAAGCAAGATGCTGTCGGTATAACTTGTGTCCAGAACTTTGAAGACCTGCACGAACTTTTGTTCTTCAGTTCACCTCACCATTTCCTCTCCATCCTTCTGTCGTCCCTTCATTCCCACAGCCTTCCTCTCCCAACCAGCAAACTTCATCAAACTTCTCTTTAAACCCTATCTCTATTTAACATTCCAACTACTTTCAATCAAAACACCATGCTACCAGGTCCAGACGCAGATTACAACCAGATCGAAGTGACGATGCAGGCGAAGATTTGTGGGACCTTTTACAGAGACAAGACCAGAAACTAAGTCTTGCTGGAGAACCCACCAATACGATTCCGCGAGTTTGACGGGTCTTCTGTGGGTAGTTGGTTAGTTCTGAATCAATTCCTAATCCAAATGCATTATAACTCAAACCTCTTTCCTGCTTGTAATGATCGATCAACGAAGTAAAAGACAACTGCAAAGCAGCTTGTGGCCTGGCTGTAGGATATGCTGATGAGATGTTCTAAGGAGAGAACGATAGAGCTTTGCAGAACTTTCCACTCAGACAGTGATGAACTGGACTGACCTGGAACATGTCTCTATTTGTCTGGAGATTGGGTGATGTGAGATCGTAAAGCCCTAGCCTCTTCTCTGTATTTCCTACCGTATAGAATTGGGTTCTCCTGCCAAGTGTGTCTATCATTCTAAAAATTCGATAACATCAGACAGTACCCCCCTCGGCTCTCTGTGTTGTTCACACAGTACAGACCTGGGCGCACTAGCGTCATATCTCTGTCTGTCTGAATCCATGATGTCAGGATGTAGACTCCTCACCAATCTCCCCCTTTTTTTTTTTACTATGTCTTTCATTCTTCCCTTTTCAACCATTAGTGTGTGTGTGTGTGTGTGTGTGTGGGGAGGGTGAGAGAAGTATGGGGAGAAGGTTTTGGAGGGTAAGAGGGGAATGTGCACATGCACGTTCATGTGTGTGTGAAGCGCAATTGCGAACGTGGGATCTTATCACAGCACAGAGGAATCACACACACACACATTCCAGTCAATCTCTCTCTGTCCCCGTAATGGTTGGCTGGAGATATATATATATATATATATATACATACAATAAACTAATAAATTCCAAGGATAAATACTGAGCACCATTCCAGCAACTTACAGAGCAGCTTGGTGTTGTAGTGACTGCAAGAAATATTCAATTATAAACAAAGTTTGCTCTTATGTCTTAGATTGAAGAAATAGGGGGAGATAAGCATTCATATCTGCAGTGGTAGATCATTCTGCCTAACTAACAGTATGTGCTTGAGTGGGTGAATGGGGAAAAATAAAATAAATGCTTCTCAAAATGAGCCTTCAGTAAGCTTATATTCTCCAAGTGGGAGACAATCTCCAATGAAGAGGAAACCCACTAACATATAACTCCTGGTCAGATACCGATATTTCGAAACCTGATTGTTTCTCCTCAGTGACCGCGGAAAGTGGTAATTTGACTCCTCTGCCTTTTCGGTTTTAAGAAGAATGCTATCCCAGAAAAGGCTGGTGTGCAATACCCTAGTATGTTTGTTGAGTTTTCAAAAAACCAACCAAAGGTGCCACCTAAGAAGCAAAAGAAAATCATGAAAGAGCAAAACAAGCTACATTTTCTTGTGAAAAGTAGAAAACATAAAAAGATAACCTCTTAAGACACAAGTGCTGAGGGCCAGTTCTTGGAATGAATCCGCAAGGGACTAAATTACAATAAACTAATAAATTCCAAGGATAAATACTGAGCACCATTCCAGCAACTTACAGAGCAGCTTGGTGTTGCAGTGACTGCAAGAAATATTCAATTATAAACAAAGCTTGCTCTTATGTCTTAGATTGAAGAAATAGGGGGAGATGAGCATTCATATCTGCAGTGGTAGATCATTCTGCCTAACTAACAGTATGTGCTTGAGTGGGTGAATGGGGAAAAATAAAATAAATGCTTCTCAAAATGAGCCTTCAGCAAGCTTATAGTCTCCAAGTGGGAGACAATCTCCAATGGGGAGGAAACCCACTAACATATAACTCCTGGTCAGATACCGATATTTCGAAACCTGATTGTTTCTCCTCAGTGACCGCGGAAAGTGGTAATTTGACTCCTCTGCCTTTTCGGTTTTAAGAAGAATGCTATCCCAGAAAAGGCTGGTGTGCAATACCCTAGTATGTTTGTTGAGTATGCTCATCTCCCCCTATAGTTGGTTAGTTCTGAATCAATTCCTAATCCAAATGCAACGTAACTGAAGCGTCTTTCCTGCTTGTAATGATCGATCAACGAAGTAACAGACAACTGCAAAGCAGCTTTTGCCATAGAGAAGATTGGTAGTGGCCTGGCTGTAGGATATGCTGATGAGATGTTCTGAGGAGAGAACGATAGAGCTTTGCAGAACTTTTCACTCTGGCACTGACGAATCTGGGCTGACCTAGAACAAGTTTCTACCTGCCTGGAGATTCGGTGATGTGAGATCGCAAACCCATATTCTCTTCTCTGTATTTCATACTACGGACGATGGGGTTGTCTTACAATGAGTTTACATCGATAAATTCGATAATATCAGAGAGTATCTGCCTCACCTCTCTCTGTATTTCACACGGTACAGAATGGGGCTGACTTGCGTCATGTCTCTGTTTGAATCGATGATGTCAGGATGCAGACTTCTCACCTCTGTCTGTCTTTTCTGTGTCTTCCATTATTCACTTTTCGACTATTAGTGTATGCGTGTGTGTGTGCGCGCGCGCGCGTGTGTGTGTGTGTGTGTGTGTGTGTGTGTGCGTGCATGTGTGTGTGTATGCGTGTGTGTGTGTGTGTGTGTGTGTGTGTGTGTGTGTGAGAGAGAGAGAGAGAGAGAGAGAGAGAGAGAGAGAGAGTATGTGTGAGCACATGGATGCGTACATGTGATCGTGGGATGGGTCATGAACGAGTTAACCACACACCACACACACACACACACACACACACACACACACACACACACACACACACACCTTCCAGTCAATATATCTATTCATCTCTTACTGTGTTTCCCTCTCCACCACCCCTCCCACATTCCAGTTTGCAATTCTATTGTCGCAAGGGTCTCGTTAACTGACACCTGACACCCACCACCCTGCAGCCTCCAGTCCAGCCCCCCTCCACCCCCACTTTCTCCTGCTCCTCTCCTTAGAACCCTCGCCAACGTCATGCCCCATTGGAAGTCGGGAAACCACTTCTCCACGGACCATTGGTTCAGGTCCTGCAGGGATTGGCGGATGGCAATGACCGGACCCGCTCATCACAAGGTTTGAGAAGGAATGAGGAGGAGGAGGAGACAACTCGCAGGCAAGACCATCAGGGTGTGGATTGGGTAAAGTCTGCTGGAACAGGGAGTGATTTGGTCTTTAATGAATTGTGTGTGCCCGTTTCCCCTCTCTCGTTGTCTGTATACATAAATCCACACACACACACACACACACACACACACACACACACACACACACACACACACACACACATACACACACAACACATGCACAGAGAAACACATACACACACTCACGCACACACACGCACACAGAGACAAATAATACGCGGACACTAAATCTTCATCTTTGTTTTGCCCGAAACCCCCTTTTCACAAACAAATCTCGTCCATCTCATGCTACTTTTGCCAAAAGTAGCACCTTTTTTACAATCAAACTTAACATGCAAAACCTCCAAAAATTGACGTAAATTTAAATGGTCTTGTTCATGAATTAAGATGGTGGTCTTGTTCAACATAAAAGCATTGAGATTTAGAGTCTCTATATTGTCTTCAAGCATAATCAATCTACATCGCTCTTCATTACTTATCTGATTAACATTAGAACAAACGTCACTATACTAATTTTTAAATGACTGTATAATCTAACTGTAATTACATAATGAGTTATTACCAATATGATATGATATCAAACAATTTTAGTTGACTCTTTAGAATCGTAGATGGCTGACCATTATACAAATTAGTGTTTGTTTTTAATTCGCTTAAATGAACATACAACCTTGGGTTAATTAGAAAATCGGATGGTCTACTGCCTGCATACTCGTAGAGGCCACTTTCTAAGTACTTATGGGTGTTAACACTATACGTTTCACCACTATCATAAAAGCCCAAGATTCTAGCAAGACCTTTAGGAAAAACGTACTCTCGCCTTTCTTCTGGAAAGTGCATAGTAATTATAAGATTTGCCTCATTAATTTTTAACTTAATGCCAAAATTGCTAAATACTTCTTTTAAAGAACAAAAGTTGTAGTAACCATCAGGTATTTTTAACTGCTTTAATAAATTACCTTGCCCGCCCTTAACATTCACCCAGTTATTCTTAGCTTTTTCAGATATATTAATCCACTTAACTTTAAAACCAATTTCTCTAAGAGCAACCCTATTATTACCGCGCCTATTGTCAATTGGATACTTTAAGAACACACGCGTGCTTTGCTTGGTTATATAAAGGAACATCCTTTTTAAATCCTTTTTTAAAAAATCTATTTAAAAATGGAACCTTTTAAATATAATGAAAGTGCCACTTACGACGTAGGAGGGGTTTATGAGCCCAAATCTTTGGACTTTAGTAACCTAACCATCGCAGTGGATGAATCATATGGCTTTCTAGTTAGACTTGTAAACCCACTAACTAGATATTTAAATCCCCCAATAAAGAGTGATAGAGTGCCATCAGCATGGTCAACTCACCCCATGGTTTTTTACCAGAATCAGTTAAATTTTGCAGTTTACAGCTCAACCACCGGCTGCGGTGTTTCATATACAAACCATTTATACCACCCCAATCTCTTAGTAAGGTCAGTATATAACTTTCATGTTTATTATCAGTATAGGCGCATACTAACTGAACTACAAGTACCCCTCCCCAACGACAACGCGTTTAATCCATTCAACAGCCCAATGGACAAGAATGCATATGAAAGAATCTGCAACGAATTTAACATTAACCCTTCAAATAACTTTAGACAAAAGTTAGACCGCAATCACGGGTTGGGCACATTGTATTTGTGGGGTCAAGGTAGAGAATATGATTTTGACTACTGGCCCGGCCACACCTCTTTTAAGCCAAACTCCCAAGTTAGATTGGGATCAATAGAACAAAAACACCCCAATGCTTGGGCAACATTTATCTTAGATGAAAGTAAAGGCCTAACAATGCCAGGGTGCAAAGACTTAATGACTCCATACGCACGTACGTTTGGTGTCTATTAGGAGCGCAAGCACAGACCAAGTCTAGCATAGTAGATCAATCTACAGGCTTTGACGCCAGAAAACAATTTCTAGCCAATTTAGAAGATGCTATTAACTCTGCTGTTGATTTACCTTCCAGCATACAAAGGTACCAAAACGTTCTTTCACATGCTAGGTCAAAGGTTGACTTTGTTGTGGGTCATGGATTATACATGCTGCCTTCTGACCTCAGACTGCAGATTGGCATGATACAGAATTATAATAATGAAATCCTCATAGCCGGAGACGACCAAAACTTAGGACACAATCAAGGTTTAAACACAAGGCCCGCGCCAGCCATTTTTAAAAAAGTATCTAGCCCTGAAAGCGACCCACCACCGCCAGTTATAAGCAGCCCACAGCCAGAAAGCGGCCCCCGCCTGTTGATGTACCTCACCCCGACAGACACACCAGCGAAAGATAGCCCTTGTTGTGTTTTTAACTTTTACTGGACTGGCTATACTTTATTTTACTAAAAATTAAACCGGCAGCCAGCACTCCCAAAGTCCACAGATGGTTAGCCATATAACCAACCACTTTGCCTATTGTAGACAAAACCCAACTAACAACACCGCCTATTATGCCAGGCAGTGCACCAAGCGCTTTGGCAGCTAACTTCTTTAATAGGTTTGCTAGATGGTGCAGTTGTTTTCTAATCCAACTTTTACCGGGCTGAGGCGTTGGAGGAGCTACTGGCCCTGTTGGCGCACTGCCAGTTAATGCATAAACCAGTGTAGAGATAGCAAACCCAACGGCTGTTAATATACTAACTATTGTAATCCCCTGCTCTCTGAACAGAGTCCTTATTCTTTCTGCTAGCGTAGTATTTTCATAAATCATTTTGTTTATAGTTTCTCTGATTCTGCTTATTTGGGTTGCTATTTTTTCTCTGTTAATATACAACGCCGCTAAGCTGTTTGCCCTTTCTATCATTAAATTCTGTATTTTCGCCTGTATTCTAGCCTTTTCTTCCGGCTCTAAATTGTTATCATCTGCATCAGCCAGTTTATTATTTTCTTCTTTTATCTCTCTCTCTAGCTCATTAAATTTTACCAAATTGTTTTTTAGTTCTTCGTTCGTAGTTGTTAAAGCAGTCTTAATAGCCAAGAGTTCACGCAGAGCAGTTCTAATATCCCTGAGTTCACTCGTAGACAATGGAGGATCAACAATTGTTTTTAAAGCCGTTTCTTCTTCAGGACTCAGCTCACCTTCTCTTTGCCCAGGCAATTGAGAACCGCCAATTGTTTCTTCAATAAAACTCGTCGTCTCAAATTCTGTTATTGCTTTATCTGTTCTTTGTCTTAACTTGGCATTAGTGGCGATTTCTATTTCAGATCGTGTTGGCAACAACCGCCCCATTTTCTGTAAAAGTCTAACAGCATCAGACCTTAGATTTGTAATGTTTAATCGTTCTGCATCAGCAGCAGGAGGTTCGTCTAATTGTACTTAGACTTAAAAACTTGGCCGCGTTTGGCTTTGTAGTAACTCTTACGCGGCCTCCTTCACTAGTCCTAATATACAAATAGCGCCATCTTCTTCAAAATCGTTTAGGATCGAGCACGTCTGGCAGCCCTCGTCCTATACTTTTATAGAATGATTAATTCGTCGTCGCAATAGTTCGTGACGGGCTTTAGGGATTGAAGAGCCTACTCCTACAAGTTCTTGACGTGCTCCAAGGAGTACAGAACCTGCTCCTACATCTTGAGGCTGTCTAGGGAGTAAAGGGCGTGCTTCTGCTTCTTCAAGTTCATCTTGTATTGAACGGCCCGGTTCTATTTCACCTTCATCTTCTTATAGGACTATATCACGTCAAAATCTTCATCAGCATATTTATTATTTATTATTTTTTGTTTTATAAAAAATGAACCCATACGGCTGCGACCTTGATCCATTCAGAAAAGCGAAGGAGCCCCATGGCATAAAAGGCATAGACAGACTGTGCGGGTTGTAAATAATCCATCAACAATTGAGCCCAATGAAATGTTAACAGTAAGATTTGTGATCTCGGGCCTGACGATGTTATAATGCCAGGTACTGCAGGCTGTCATTCAAAATAGACATTGAGTCGACGGATCCTAATGCCACTGTCGTTGCTAACCTGGGCAGGGCCATCATTAAAAATATGGTAATTAAACTGGAAGGTAGAGAGTTTCTCAACTGAGTAGCGCAGGACATTTTTAATCTCTATTCTGATCTGTGGCTGCCTAGAACAGAAAGAAAAGACAAAATCTTTCAGGGAATCCAGAGCCCAAACGGTCTTAAGCACAGGCTTAATGCTGCAGATGCAAAGGAAGACGAGGGAGACCAGGCAATAGCGCGAGCATTTAAGACAGATTTTGCATCCCTTGATTTTGAACTGTTAAAAACCATCAGCATATTACCAAGGCGCATAAGAGACAAACTTACTTACGAATGACATTCAATGACAGCGGGTCTGTTATTCTGTCCGAAGACCCAACAGCTAGATACACGGTCAGTAACATCTCTCTTAATTTTGACGTATTTTTTTTTTTTTTTTTTTTTTTTTTTTTTTTTTTTTTTTTTTTTTTTTTTTAATTTTGACGTTGTTACTAACCCTGAACTAGCTTTGAATAATCTTAACATAAAATGGGGGGTTGTTTTCTTTGA
>CM065744.1:35438049-35441762 GCA_033310375.1 Conus canariensis | reverse complement strand
AATGGGAACGAACAAATGCTCTGTGTGTGTGTTGTGTGTGTTGTGTGTGTGTGTGTGTGTGTGTGTGGTGTGTGTGTCCATCCGTGGTCAAAATGTGTTCCACTCGCTCCAGACAAAACTACAGGGCCGATCTTTCTGAAAATTTGTAGATATGTTCATTATGGGTCACGAATGATGCCCGATGTGTTATGTTACCGTTATAGCCGTTACTAACAGCTAAAACGGCCCCTAACGGTTTTTCTTCTTTATGGAATATCTCTGAAAGCACTTGGCCGATCTTTCTGAAAATTTGTAGGCATGTTCATTATGGGTCACGGATGATGCCCGATGTTTTCCTTTACCGTTATAGCCGTTACTAACGGCTATAACGGCCCATAACACTTTTCTTCTTTATGGAAAATCTCAGAAAGTACTTGGCCGATCTTTCTGAAAATTGTAGGTATGTTCATTATGGGTCACAGATGATGGCCGACGTTTACCAGAATAGCCGTTACTAACGGCCATAACGGCCTAAAATGGTTTTTCCTCTTTATGGAATATCTCACGCGTATTCAAGATAAACTGTTAGTACGTTTATTTTGCTTTGCATCTTATTTTTTTCCTGACAGTCGTAGAGGGGGTTATACAACCTATCAATAGCACCAGTCTACAAGACTGGCAAGCCACTCTTCTAAAGGCCGTGCTACACTGGCTGACCCAGTCATATGACTTGATTAAATCAGTTTTAGTCAGTTCTGTCCAGTCAGCCATCTGGAAAATACGTAAAGCTAAACAGTACGATTTTGCAGCATTAGCGTACATGTCATTCAAAAAATAAGCTGAAGATGAAGGACCAAGATTTGCAACATAGACCTCTAAAACTTACAAACAAAATTGAATTAATTGTTTGCAGACTTGACATTTTTAAAGACTACATTCATCATTTTGCATAATCTTCGTTGTTTTCTGTACTGGACAGGGCTTCTGTGACCAAGTGTCCTATTGATCAATATTCCACTGAGCCTTGATCGATAAAAAATTGTAGCATGATCAGATCATTTGACTCAAATCAGATCGTATGCTAACGAAGAAAAAAAACCAGGATAAGCAGTGTCATGGGAATTAGATAGTGTGGCCGATTCTTTAGTTTTCCAGACTTGATATCCGAGAAACATCAGCACACAGACAGCAAGAGATGTAAGATGATCTGGTCACCACCGCTGTGAAGAATTATTGACTGAGGTTTAGAATGATTGGGGTAGTTGGGGTTGGGGTGGGGGAGGTGAGGAGGAGGATGTTTTTGTGTGTGTGTGTGTGTGTGTGTGTGTGTGTGTGTGTGTGTGTGTGTGTGTGTGCGTGTGTGTGTGTGTGTGTGTGTGTGTGTGTGTGTGATGTGTGTGTGTGTGTGTGTGTGTGTGTGTGTGTGTGTGTGTTGTGTGTGTGTGTGTGTGTGTGTACGTGTGTGTGTGTGTGTACGTGTGTGATAGTGCGTGCATGTGCTTGTAGAAAGGCAGTGACAGTCGAGTTGAAGTTCAGTTGTGGCCCATTGGTCAGTACATTGAGAAAGAGAGAGAGAGAGAGAGAGAGAGAGAGAGAGAGAGAGAGAGAGAGAGAGAGAGAGAGAACACTAAAAGAGCAACTGCACTGCAAATATGATAGGGAAGCGGGGGTGGGGGGGGGGGGGGGGGTGGGGGGGGGGGGGGCAGGGGAATAAAACACGTCCAGTGCCAGACCTGAACAAAGGAATCAGTGGTTTTTCTAATTTATAGGATATTACCCACGACGCTACCACTGCACGGCTGAAGATCAAGCAAGATGCTGTCGTATAACTTGTGTCCAGAACTTTGAAGACCTGCACGAACTTTTTGTTCTTCAGTTCACCTCACCATTTCCTCTCCATCCTTCTGTCGTCCCTTCATTCCCACAGCCTTCCTCTCCCAACCAGCAAACTTCATCAAACTTCTCTTTAAACCCTATCTCTATTTAACATTCCAACTACTTTCAATCAAAACACCATGCTACCAGGTCCAGACGCAGATTACAACCAGATCGAAGTGACGATGCAGGCGAAGATTTGTGGGACCTTTTACAGAGACAAGACCAGAAACTAAGTCTTGCTGGAAAACCCACCAATACGATTCCGGGAGTTTGACGGGTTTTCTGTGGGTAGTTGGTTAGTTCTGAATCAATTCCTAATCCAAATGCAATATAACTCAAACGTCTTTCCTGCTTGTAATGATCGATCAACGAAGTAACAGGCAACTGCAAAGCAGCTTTTGCCATTGAGAAGATTGGTTGTGGCCTGGCTGTAGGATATGCTGATGAGATGTTCTAAGGAGAGAATGATAGAGCTTTGCAGAACTTCCCACTCTGACAGTGATGAACTGGACTGACCTAGAACATGTCTCTATTTGTCTGGAGATTGGGTGATGTGAGATCGGAAACCCCTAGCCTCTTCTCTGTATTTCCTACCGTATAGAATTGGGTTGTCCTGCCAAGTGTGCCTATCATTCTGGAAATTCGATAACATCAGACAGTACCCCCCTCAGCTCTCTGTGTTGTTCACACAGTACAGAACTGGGCTGACTAGCGTCATGTCTGAATCCATGATGTCAGGATGTAGACTCCTCACCTCTCTCCACTTTTTTTTTCTCTGTCTTTCATTCTTCCCTTTTCAACCATTAGTGTGTGTGTGTGTGTGTGTGTGTGGGAGGGTGGATGGTGAGAGAAGTATGGGGAGAAGGTTTTGGAGGGTAAGAGGGGAATGTGCACATGCACGTTCATGTGTGTGTGTGTGTGTGTGTGTGTGTGAAGCGCAATTGCGAACGTGGGATCTTATCACAGCACAGAGGAATCACACACACACACACACACATTCCAGTCAATCTCTCTCTCTCTCTGTCCCCGTAATGGTTGGCTGGAGATATATACACTACTAAAAACAATTGAAGTACCACCCCTAATTTTTGTATGCAATTTTTAAAAAGCTCTGATAAACCAATTAATATTGATAATTGAATAAACTCTGCTGGATAAGCTTACCGCGTTCTCAAATACTACTCCTCGTGCATTTTTGTTATGTTAAAGTCGGTCAGCAGTTATCTACCGCGTCGCATCTGAGGCAAAAAATCCGAGAAATTATCGAACTTGTGTCGCTCCCAGATTTTGACACAGACACAGCAAGAAAAAAAAATGTGATGCACGTGAAAGCAAGGTCTTTTCTGAGCAGAATTGCAATCAGTTAGCACATTTGACGGGTATAAAAAGTCGCGAAATTTAGGAAGATTTAACCATGCCTGCGAGACAACGACTAAGCAACACCGACAGAGGAAGAGCGATAGCATGGTACCAAGAAGGTATTGGCTTGAGGGAGATTGGTCGACGGCTTGGAGTGAGTCACCCAGTCATTCTGAGGCGCAGAGACCGTTGGCTTAACACTGGAAGTGTTGAAGAACAGCAGGGACGTGGACGGACGAGAAGCACCTCCAGACAGCAGGATCGGTTCATTGTTATCGCTTGTCTGAGAGACCGTTCAGCCAGTGCCACAGTACTCCGAGACCAGCTACGACAAGCCAGCAACGTCAACGTCAGTACCCAGACAGTTCGGAACCGGCTCCACGACGCCAACTTGAGGTCAAGGTCCCCAGCAGTGAGATCAATACTGACCCCAGCGCATCGAGCTCATCGTCGGGCCTGGGCAGCATGTCATAGAAGGTGGACAAGAGCTGAATGGG
>CM065744.1:35420549-35428049 GCA_033310375.1 Conus canariensis | reverse complement strand
AGAAGCCAGTTCCACTCGACGTCTCCACACAGATGGTTCCACTTTGCTCCAAGGCAAAGTCAGCATCCTAAAACTAGACAGGACACTTCACCAGTATCCTCAACATGCTTTCTACAGTGGATTCTGAGGCCCTGCAGTTCGAGTACACACCTACGCCAGATGATTTTGATCGCTGACCTTTACAAGGACCTTCTATACGTCATCGGGGTGGTATCATGGTCTAACCTTGCAAGTCTTGGCTATCCCACAAAGCTTCCTAGCCATGTCTACTATTCTGCCAGAGTAAGGTGGGCTATCCACAAAGCATCCTAGCCAAGTCTACTGTTCTGCCATAGTAAGGTGGGCTACGTCCTCTCAGGGCCCCATTTCAAAGACGTTCAGTAACTCCAATGATCTTTGATCCGTTTTCCCGGGTTGACTTTCTGTTCATCTCCAACGACTGAACACCAGGTCAAATATGCTGGAAATGCTATCCATAGAGGCGCTCTGTGTAGACGACTTCACGTCATGACGAACTCAAGATGAGATATAAAGTTTATCGCCAAATAATCTTGACCCATGGGGCTCATCGTCAGTCCTAGCCAGAGGATTTTTCGCCAGGCCCAGTCTGTCTCTTGGGTTCAGCATCGATAGCACCGAGTTCAAATCACTTGCACTTAATATACCTGGTAAATATAATATCATCTCATGATTTTCTGGCAAGAAGGCAGCAGCACGCTATGACCTTTCAAGGTCTTGATCGTCTCCACTGTTGTGAGGCCAATCAAAAGAAAATCATGCTCTCAACCAAGGTAAAAATGCACGAGATTGTCGGAGTAAAAAGCATCGTTTATGACTGTAATTCCTGGACGCTGTTCCGTAACTACGCCAAACAGCTCGAGCATTGTCGAGAGCTCTACGCTCAAACGTGAGTATCCAAGGACAGAACAAGGTGTTCAGTTTGAAGGTTCTGACCAGAGCCAGCAATGTTAGCATCTGGGTCCTGATCCCCAGGCTGAACTCAGCGAGACAGGCCATGTGAACAAAATCAACAGTTCATGCATTCCACAACAGGTCCTAACGAACGTGTTTTCTCAGGGCTTCGGGAAGACATGGTAGCCAAAGAGGTGATAGGCCTGCGGCAGCCTGAGGAGTGATAGCATTCTCCAGAGAGAATGTGAGTTCTAAGCAGAGGACAGAACCCACCACCAGGCCTTGATAAACACCTTCACCTCCCTTCATAACATTTGGAGGGGACTCGTCAGATGGGTCTGGGAAAGCAGGAAATCATCAACGCCCAAGTCATTGAGCATCATCCCAGTGTCTCCTCCTGTCCTTGGATGTGTGTCCCCACAATGGCTGTCCAGCTGTGTCCAGGCCAACAACAAAGACCACGCCAAAACTGACATCACCAGTTTGATTGGTCAACCAACCAAGATCACACACACACACACACACACACACACACACACACACACACACACACACACACACACACACATATACACACACACCTCTGTCTACCTATTCCATGTTTCTAAATAATGGGTATATATTTGTGTACGCATGCGTGCGAGAGAGAGAGAGAGAGAGAGAGAGAGAGAGAGAGAGAGAGAGAGAGAGAGAGAGAGAGATATTTTAGGTGAGCAGGCATGTAACAGAAGAACAGGAAAGGGGAGGGAGGTGGGGAAATTTCTTCACCAAGTTGTTGCATTCATTTACAAGGCTGTCACGCGGCTCTTGGCAGCAACATCCACACACTTTGTAGCCACAGCTATTGCAACCCCCACGCTCTCCTTCCTTTATCCTTCCTCCTTATCCTCTTTCTTTATGTCTGGCACATTCTGCCACTATCTCCTCTGCCCCGTAGTCATCACACTCATCCTCCAATCAGCCAACCGTTTATCCCTGGACCCAATGCCCGAGACCATGGGAGATCATCAGATGACGGAAGGAAGACAACCCGATCGTTAGTTTCCGTCAGGAGTTACCGTCACGTGACACGATGGCAGTCGACATCGGGAAGTGCTGATCACACCTTATGTGGCCACACACATTTGTGATTAAAAACGGAATAAGTGCTAAGAAACAAGCCGGAACTGACGACCTAACAATAACAAAATAAGAGTGTTAATATTAGACCATGAAATGAATGAAGAAATAAACGACAACACATGTGCAACATGTTATAAACTCCTGATCTTCAACAGGCGAGGCAAACAAACGTGACGAACCAACCAGCCGCCATAGCGAAGTGGTTAACGTCGTGGTCTCCCAGCTGGGAGGTCATGGATTCGATTCCCATCAAAGTCCTGTGGATATTTTCTGCCCTGACTGGCTCCTACCTAGAGTTAAGTTTGCTATGGGCTCAGTTGGGAAGACTGGACCACACAGTCGAGTTTCATCCACTTAATGAATACGTCTCTGACAGTGTTACTCAAATTTCCTGACCTAAACTGCAGGTGTCTGTATCTCTCAGGCCTGGTTGGGATACATCATGAAAGGAAGCGCGGAGTACAGCCCTGTCATGCAGTCTCAGATCGGAATGGAAATCCGTGGCATCATCTTTATCAACGTCATTCTTATCGATCAGCATAAAAAGTCTTAAATCTGTGGCCCTTCATGCTCTGCTCTCATGGTGATATCAGTTTCGATGTCCTCTCCACGTCTGTGGCCTTGGTTTGATTCCGTTGGGGTCACCGGTTTCGGCGAGTCCATGGGGGCTGTTGTTAGGTGGCATGGTGGCGCCCTCTGGAGGGAGAGCTCACTCATGCCAGCTCCGCGACTAAGCAATTATTGTCATCAATAGGGGGCTTACTAGGCGGTGTCCTGCGTATGTTAGACAGGCGCCACAGAACAGGCGCCACTGAACACCACCGAAGTGACTCGGCAGCAATGCAGTGTCTCCTCTGGTGGGTTGCCTCTTGATGACTTGACATTGACTGCTCCCAGTGGATTGCCACTTACCTAGGCTGCAGCAGGACTGACTGGGTGTCGGAATGAGTGGCGTGGGTGCACTGTCACTGATGTGGCACAGAAGATGGTACAGAAAAAAAAAGACGAATAATAAAAAAAAGGATATAATTGTAGTTTCTTTCATGATAGTCTATCCCACCATGCACAGCCAATAAAGGAAGATGAAGGTCACATGCTGAATAGGTCAATTCATGAAATAAATAAAAATATCACGTTAAAAGAAGCAGCAAACAATGAATACAGTTCAAAACACGGTAACTAAACTTCTGACATTTCTACAGCGGATAAGAATCGGTCATTTGTACCAAATGAGCCCCATACCCACTGGGAACTGCTAACAGCAACAACTAAGACAGAGAGAGAGAGAGAGAGAGAGGGAGAGAGAGAGAGATAGAGAGAGAGAGAGAGACAGAGAGAGAGAGAGGGAGAGAGAGAGAGAGATAGAGAGAGAGAGAAGAGAGCAGAATAGGGAAGACGGAGGGACAGAAGGTTTCTCCACCAAGTTGTTCCATTTATTCACGAAGTTGTCACGTGGCTCTTGGCAGCAGCATCCATCCATACTGTAGCCCCCCCCCCCCCCCCCCCCCCACACACACACACTCTCTGCTTCCTTCCTCCTCCCTATTTCCCTCCATCTTCCATGTCTGGCACACTCATCCAGTCTGCCCACAGCACCATAGTCAACACGCTCATCCTCCAATCAGCCAACCGTTTATCCCTGGACCCAATGCCCGTGGACCAGGGGAGATCATCAGATCGAAGGAAGGAAGACAACCCGATTGTTAATTTCCGTCAGTAGCTGCCGTCACGTGACACGATGGCAGTCGACATCAGGAAGTGCTGATCACACCTTATGTGGCCACACACATCAGTGATTAAAAAAAACAACAAACAAACAAACAAAAAAAAAAAATCAGAAACGAACAAAGTGCTAAGAAACAAGCTGAAACTGATGACCTAATAATAACAAAATAAAAGTGATGTCATTAGATCATGAAATGAATGAACAAATAAACGACAACACATTCGCAACGTATTTCGACCTCCTGATCTTCTACAGGCGAGGCAAACAAACGTGATGAACAAAAATTGACATGATTGTGTGTGTGTGTGTGTGTGTGTATGTGTGTGTGTGTGTGTGTGTGTGTGTGTGTGTGTGTGTGTTTTCATCATAGCCTGACCGACCACATAGGGCCTTTTCTGGAAGGTCGAACTGAGAAAACAAAATGAAGGTCATATTTTCAACAGTTCCATTCATGAAAAATAAGATTACGCTTAAAAAAAAAAGCAACCAACAACAAAAGCAGTTTACGACACGGTAATCAAACTTTTGGCATTGCCACTGGGACGAGACGATTGACAAGTTCATCCAACCGGTCCCTCTTGTACAAACACAAACGCCATTCTCCCTCCTTTCTCTGTCCCATCTGTCACACAAAAGGCAGAATAGATTTCAAATCTATGCCAACTCTCCCCTCTCAACCCCCCCCCCCCCCCCCCCCCCCCCGCATCACGTGTCACAAAGGCACCAGGCCTCTCCCTCCCCCCCCTCCCCCCCCCCCCCTCTCCCTCTCTCATAAAACGGCATGGGCCGCCCAGCTTTACGCCATGACGTAAACTTCTCTTGTAACATGGCGCATGCGACGGGCTTCGTCGGTCTCTTTCCACCTCCCTTCCCCTTTCTACCTTCCATCACTTCTTAACGCGGCGGCGTGACACAGCAAACAAATTAAACATCGCGTCGTAACACTGTTGCCCCCCCCCCCCCCCCCCCCCGTGTGCGGCCTCACTTCACACCAAGACTGGCAAACCTCCCTCCTTCTCTAACCCCCCCCCCCCCTCCCACACACACACACTCCTTCCATATCCACCATCCACGCGCTGCGGACACCTGGTCAATGACGACACTGTGTTTACTCGCGCTTAGCTCATTAGCATTCGTGCTAAAGACGTGTGCATAAATCATCGGTCGTTGATCTCGAATCAGCGCAAGGGAAGATTCCCTCGTTTTGCGATTGGCCACATGACAGACCAGTCTCCTCCCCTTCATTGCCCTGAGTGACAGCCTGTCTCACCGGAACAAGATGGGATACTCAGTTTAGCGTTTAAGACAGCAGACACATAGCGTCGCAACTTCACTGACCCCTCAAGACTGCCTGTAGATCCGTTCAGTGAAAGACAAAGGGACGACCGGAGAGAGAAGGCATGGAAATCTCCTTCTTGATCCCAAGTCAAAGTCATTGATTCATTCCAGGAAAATATGAGTTGGAACTATGTTTTACATTTCGAATCTATGCATTGATTTGATGTATGCCATGTGGTTTAGCAGTGCAGCTTTGTACAATACTTGGTGACATTTGTCAAAAGGATGAATGATTATTCTGTGTAGTTGTTTGCTATCGCCATGTGGTTATGATTCTTTGTCAACAATCAGACCACTATTCTTTGTGTTCAACTTGACTTTTGCCAGCATGCAATTCTATCTGTTAAGATGATAATTGAATGATAAATTTTGATCAGAAAAACAGTATGCCTGTACTAGTCGAAAACTGCTAAGCTGATTTATAAATACTGGTGATTGTTGGAATGATTTATAGTGTATGACTTTAAGTCTACACCACATGTGTACTTGGGCTAAGAGTATTCCAAGTTAATGTGAATTAATTCATTCATAAGAAACACTGAAGAGTTGTTTGACTGAAACTGTTAGCATTGTGTTACTGTCTCCTAACCTTTTGTAAGCTTAACTCAGCCTTTAACCAAAAAGTGGAGATTGATAGTTATAGTAGAAACTCTACAATAGAGCAAACATTTGCTGGCTGAGTTCTCACATCTCTTCTGAAAGATATGAGGGTAAATGTGTGAACTCAACAAGCCAGTCACCCAGCTACTTAACTACAGACCAGGTTCTCTTTATCGCAGACCTGGGACTGTGGTTACACTACCAACTGTGGCTAAACCATACTCTGTGGCTATGCCAGAAACCGGGGTTACGCCAGACACCGTGGCTACACCGTAAACCAGGGGCTACGCTACAACCACTGGGCAAGACAGGTTGTGAAGACACACCACAGCCCAGCCATACAGCAACAGGTCTACACAGCAGGATCAGTCACCAGCCACTGGGGAGATCAACTATCCTCCCTGACTTAGATAAGTCAAAAACATAATCCAAGTGGACTTCAACACAGTTAAGATCAGTTCATTTACAACTTACCCTCACTTAATGATGAAACGGTGAGAACTAAAACTCAGAATATAAGACAGACATGTATATACTTACCAGTGTGTAAGCAAGTAAAAGTTGATGTGTGAAATCGCACTTGTGTCGGCTCTCTGTTGTTCAATCGGTGTTGAAGGTTTGAACTTCTCTCTTCAATTCTGTCTCTCAGAGGTACAAGTACTTTTAAGAGTACAGGCCTAAGGAAACCTATCTCAGAGCCACTATTGAGTATTTTAACAGTACCCGGAATAAGTATAAATTTCTTTCGATGACTAGTATCGGAAAGTTTCTCCTTCCACCACTAGTAAGAGAGAGGGTGGAGGTAAAATGTTAACATAATTCTCACAGAGAAATTATTCCAAGTCCTTCCCCTAGAGGACCCACCTACCACTCTCAGCTCTCGTCACAGCTACTGCGGTTAAGAATCGGTTACTTGTACTAAAGGAGCCCCATACCACTGGGAAATGCTAGCAGCAACTAAGAGAGAGAGAGAGAGAGAGAGAGAGAGGAGAGAGAGAGAAGAGAGAGAAACTTTGCTGCAGCAGGAACAAACTGGAGAGAGAGAGAGAGAGAGAGAGAGAGAGAGAGAGAGAGAGAACTTTGCTATATCAAGAACAATCTGTCGAGTTGGTAAAAAAAAAGTGTGATGAGAGTTATCTTCTCTTGCTAGACTGACAAAACTTTTGTCAACAGACGACTGTAGTGGTCCACGACACGTTGCTTCTATGTTGTCATTTGCTCGTTTCATTCGTCTGGCGGTGGGTCTGGTTGCACACTTTTATGGCCTTGCGTACATTCCCGCCTGCACTCAGTCCACTTTCCAACTAAACCTGATAGCAGACGGAGAGAACGGCAGCAATAAGCAGTTAGGGAAAGGACAGGAGTTACGAATGGAAGACATAAACACAATCATGTCCTTGTCTCTCGACTTGTGCAGAATACAGGAAGCTGTTGCCAACTGAAGTTCCATCAGGCCATTCTGTTTCCGCTTCCGGCACGTTGTTTTGGGCACGTTGTGTTGGGCACGTCGTTTTCGGCATGTTGTTTTGGGCACGTTGTTTTGGGCATGTTGTTTTGGGCACGTTGTTTTGGGCACATTGTTTTGGGCATGTTGTTTTGGGCACGTTGTTTTGGGCACATTGCTTTGGGCGCGTTGTTTTGGGCACGTTGTTTTGGGTATCTTGTTTTGGGCATGTTGCTTTGGACACGTTGTTTTGGGCACGTTGTTTTGGCGCACGTTGTTTTAGGCACCACTGACACTTGCAGGGCACTGTTCACTGTGTCACGATGGATGACAGTGGGGTAGGGACGGGCACTCGCGC
>CM065744.1:35393049-35415549 GCA_033310375.1 Conus canariensis | reverse complement strand
GAGAAAGAGAGAGGGATGGGGAAGAGAGAGAGAGAGCGGGGAGAGAGGGAGAGACAAGGGGGGGAGAGAGAGAGAGAGAGAGAGAGAGAGAGAGAGAGGTGGCGTGTGAGGCTTAAAAATAGGAAACCATGGATGTCTATAAGCAATCCACCTTCAGTGAAGATCAATGGTGATTGGCATGAGACGGGCGCTGGTTGGAAGTAGGGATGGGGTTTTCCTCTGTGAATCTTAGCTATTTCAAACGTTCCTCTCTGATGACAGTTGATGTATTTCAGGTCAGCTCAAAGGCTCCCTTCCCCTTCCCTCTATGACTGACATTTGATGTGTTGGCGATTAGCTCTTATGGTTATGCCCATTCGTCTGTGATAACACACGACGATGGAATACAGCTCCAATAGTGCCCTCCCCCTTCCCTCCCCTCTCTCGTGTCTGTATGACATCTCATGTTAGAGAGATTAGGTCCAGTGCTTTTCCCTATTAATCTATGACAGCATATGATGTTGGAGATCAGTTCCAATAACTCCCCCCCCACACACACCTCCCCTCCCCCCACGTCTGTATGACATCTGATTTAGGGAGATTAGGTCCATTGCTCTTCCCCATTATCTATGATTAACGTATGATGTTGGAGATCAGTTTCAAAAGACCAAAAACACTACTACACTCCACTTCCCCCACTCCTGTATGAACACTGATCTTTAGGGAGATTAATGTCCATTGGTTTCTCACCATGATCTATGTTTAACATTGTGATGTGTGGAGAATCAGCTTCAAAAGTCCCTTTAAAAAACGGATCCGTGAATAGTATTTGGACATATTGGATCAATCGCTCCAATCGTTTTCCATCACCCATACGTGACTGATACCTGAATAACTTGTGATCAGATGCGTCCAGAGATTATGTTTTCCATCCTGTCTGTGACGATGACTGACGTACCAGAGATCCGTCCAATAGTTTTCCATACTGTCTGTGAGATGGCTGTCGTACAGAGATCCTCCAATAGTTTTCCATCCTGTCTGTGACGATGACTGACGTACCAGAGATCCGCTCCAAAGTTTTCCATCCTGTCTGTGACGATGACTGACGTACCAGAGATCCGCTTCAATAAAGCCCTCCATCCATCTGAGAAGATATTTCATGTGTTGGAGATCAGCTCAAACTATTGTTCTAATTCAGAGGGAAGACATGTAATGGATTGTAAACTAGGTCTGCTGATACTCCCCGTTCGCCTGCAATAAAACGTGATGTTTGAAATGCGTTCCTACCGTTGCTCCTGTTCCTGTGACGAGCCTTGAAGTCTGATTTTTTTCCCCCGCGTACGCAGGCTGACACTCCTGCGGACACTCCTGTATAGACAGGCAAGGATTAATCCCATCTACCCAACAAAGGGAATGAAGTTTTGTGTGTATGACCGTTTTTTTTTATCCCGCCATTAAGGCAGCCATACTCCAACTTCGGGGAAGGTGCATGCTATGTGTAAAGTGTCATCCATATCAACGGCCAAACGGACCATCTCTTCCGAAAGTTGGTCATGGGATTTCACGTATGTGCAAGATGTTATGCATGCGTTCACACACGGAACCTCGGTTTATAGTCTCATTCGAAGGACTGTATGGGAAATGGATTCAGAACCAATGTTAACTCCGAGGGAAAAATCCCACTGTACAGAAACGGCCCGGCGGAGATTCGAACCCGCACCCCAGAATCACCAAGATTACGAGTCAGGCTCTCTACCACTGAACTATTCCGGCGCCCAAAGTCTTTGGTATCAGTTTCGATGTTACCAATAGTTTCCCAATACATCTGTGATAACACTGGATGCATTTAAGATTAATCTGCTTGCGCCCCCCCCCCCCCCCCCCCCCCCCCCAAACCTCTGTGACTTTATCAGTGTGTTGAGATGAGCTGCACTGGTTCTCCTCTGTCCACATACAAAGACATTTCCTCTACTGTAGAGTAGCTTCCAATCGTTCCAGCCTAATCGTGTGTGATGATGTCTGATGTATTGGAGATCGTCTTCGATGTTTTTTTTTTTTCCACTTGCCTGGGATAACTGTAACAGTCTACCTCTTCTGTGTGGAAGAAACGATTCGTTCAGCATCACCTTCATTAGACTCTTGTGTGTGTGTGTTGTGTGTGTGTGTGTGTGTGTGTATGTGTTGTGTGTGTGTGTGTGTGTGTGTGTGTGTGTGTGTGAGAGAGAGAGAGAGAGAGAGAGAGAGAGAGAGAGGAGAGTGGGAGTGAAGGGAGACAGGAGAGAAGACATGACAAAGAAGACGAGAGAGAGAGAGAGAGAGAGAGAGAGAGAGAGAGAGAGATGGAGGGAAGAGTAGGGAGAAAGAACAGACAGAGAGAACAGAAACGGATAGACAGACAGAAGGACAGAGAGAGAGAGAGAGAGAGAGAGAGAGAGAGAGAGAGAGAGAGAAGAGACAGACAGACAGACAGACAGACAGACAGACAGACAGAGAGAAGAGAGAGAGAGAGAGAGAGAGAGAGAGAGAGAGAGAGAGAGAGATGGTTTGGATGGACAAGCAAATATCTTGCACGCAGCAGTTAACGCTGGGCATATTCTTTACGGCCATGTCTGCACCAAAGTAATCAAACTCTGGGTGAAATGTTGACGAAAAACGTCTTCGACCCCATTCCTTTCTAGGGGGGTAATCAAACACTCTCCCACACACGTCTCGCCCTCCTTCACATCATCCGTCCCCACCGGAAAATCTATATCAGGTGATCGAGGCCACTCCATACCACACGAGGCAGTCAGAAAAGAGTTTATCCGACATCCCTTCCTGCTTCCAGCGTCTTCACAGAAAGCTAATCGTATGAACGGGTGAGACTTTGTCAAAACAGACATACGAATCCCCTCTATGTCTTGATCATGTCGTTCAAAAGGTAATGTCCTGTCAGACCAGACAAGAGACCATGGACTCACCACTAATCGTCACCCTTCCCAAGACAGGAAACTTCCCAACACTGTCAGAGCTATCACACAATCACTTTATATTCAGCCATGCCAGTCGAGTAATGCTCAAAATCAGGATGAAAGATTACAGCCGCGAGCAAGTAGCATTATCGCTGAAGAATAGGAGGATTCTCAAAGGCAAAAGTACAGTCAAAGTCATCAACCCGCGTACCTTTTGCCAAAAGCATCTCGAACAGCAGAGCGACTTTTACCACGTCTTCATCGACTTCGTGCAGGCGTTTACAGTCTGCTAGGAGGCACTATGGACACATGAAGACATTCATCATCGGATAAAAAGCTAACTTAAAAAAAATTCCGCAACTGCCCTCCAAAGCAACCAATGCCATGCTTATACACGGTGCTGCTGGAAATTGATTCCATACCTCACTTGGAGTTCCACAGGGCTGCCTTGTATCACTCTTTTCAACGTACTGCTGGCATGGATCATCGCGGATGCACCTAAGCTCATGTCAGCAAGGTCAGCACTGGAGGAAAAAGCGATTTGGAACCTACGATTTGCAGATGTTTTGACGGTCCGAAAGGCAGCGACCAAGAACTTGCCACGCTTGTTCAAAGACTGCATGCAGCATCAGCAAAATACGGAAGCAGTAGCAACATTAGCGCTGTGTGCAGACTAAAGCCTGTATGGATGGACTACAGGATCTCCATGAAACACAGGACCTGGGTCCTGCATGCACAGGTGCATTTCATCTATCCTCATGCCTGCCATACGTGGATCCCCACTGCAGAACTGGAGAGGAGGAACCAACCTTGAAAATGACCTGATAGTGCAAGATACGTAATATCAGATATGCTGGTAACACCGATCAACAAGTGCTTCAAAATATCAACCAGCACCTCGGACCATATGAAGATAGAAAGAAAAGAAGTGACGAAAAGAACACTGCGGTGGTATGGCCATGTAACAAAGTCCAATGGCGATGCTGAAAACAGCCAATCAGGGAACTGTTTAAAGATGGGGACGGACGGGAAGAGAGAAACAGAAACAAACTGTCTGGCATCAATTGAAGAATGGATAGGAGAAAAAACATCCGCTGAGACCCAGCGCTGGCAGCTGATCGACAGAACTGGAGAAACCTGGTGCATTGTTCTTAAGTCTGGTGCTTCAGGGACTTTCTATGGAGTTAGGGGAGAAGAAGAAAGAAAGAAGAAGAAGGAGAAGGAGAAGAAGAAGAAGAAGAAGAAGAAAGAGGAGAAGAAGAAGAAAGAAGAAGAAGAAAGAAGAAGAAGAAGAAAAGAAGAAGAAGAAGAAAGAAGAAGAAGAAGGAGAAGAAGAAGAAGAAGAAAAGAAAAGAAAGAAGAAGAAAAAGAAGAAAGAAGAAGAAGAAGAAGAAGAAGAAGAAGAAGAAAAGAAAAGAAGAAGAAGAAGAAGAAGAAGAAGAAGAAGAAGAAAAGAAGAAGAAGAAGAAGAAGAAGAAGAAGAAAGAAGAAGAAGAAGAAGAAGAAGAAGAAGAAGATGGCGATGACGATGACGACATCTTCGTTATCCCCACTGATCGTCGTTAACAAAGTGAATACTATGGGAGACGAGAAAGAAAATAAAAGCACAAGAAAGCTTGTTTAGTGGGATTCCCAGGACGACTGAAGAAGACAGAAGGGGGCGTCAGGTGGTGATCTGTAGTCAAGCAATGGACAGAGATCCCAGGCCCGGACAGCCAACAGACAGTGGGGGTCATGCAGTGAGGATGGCTGCTGATGGAATCTTCTGGAGCAGTATGTATAGAAGCCTTGAAACGTCAAAGTACTTGCTTCACGATGAAAGCAGTAATTGTGGTCAAGAAAATAGTAATTATCATTGTCGGAAATGGTGACTCTTGAGGACCAACGGAAGATGGCCACCGCAAAGTATGTGACTAGATGTCTTTCAGTTTCTAATTCAGTGACAAATGACATTTTTCTTGGCTCAAAACAGGATTTCCCGAAGAGAGCGCAAAACATTTCATATCTTCAACCGATTAGAAATTATACAGATGATCTTTTTAAGAGTTCTGATATTGATATTACATCAATTTCAAGTAGTCCCATAACACCCATTATTCCTCAATGGTAGCATGTTTATACAACTCTAAAAAAAAAAAGAGGATAACATCAATCTTATATCCGTTGAAGCAAAAGAACATCTAGAAAACAAGTATCCGAATCATTTAAAGATTTTTACAGATGGTTCAGATAATTATGACAGTTATTCCCAGCTTCTGCTATTCTGCGCCTTCAGAAAAGTGTAAACACCACAATGCATCAAAATAAGTCATATGTATTTCAATCCTTTACTTTTGTGAATCATCATTACAATTTCCATAATGATAACGTTTTAAACCACCATAGCAGGCCTAAAAAGCAAAAAAAAAA
The DNA here is from genome assembly GCA_033310375.1 of Conus canariensis. NCBI lineage: Eukaryota > Metazoa > Mollusca > Gastropoda > Neogastropoda > Conidae > Conus > Conus canariensis. Next base: position 35,410,210 of record CM065744.1, on the reverse strand, counting down.
AAAAAAAAAAAAAACAAAACAAAAAACAAACAAACAAAAACCGAGTAACTAAGAAACAACAATGACCATAATTATCACTCTTTCCAGGCGAAAAACGCTAATCATCGCTGTTGATGAGGAAGAATTACTATTGTCACAAAAAAAAGTGGCTTTTGAGTCCAGTTAACCCCCATACTTTGGCTGCCTCGTCTGCCACCGAACATTCACGCTTGAGTGTCTGTAAGCAGGGGTGAAAACTAGGAGACGAGGTGTGATCGAAGACAAACAGACACCTGATCGGTGGCCTTTGGCCATGATATCGATTGTAGTCTCGGTGTCACAATCCACACAGTGCGCGCGCGCGCGCGTGTGTGTGTGTGTGTGTGTGTGTGTGTGTGTGTGTGCGTGCGTGCGTGCGTGCGTGCGTGCGTGCGTGCGTGCGTGCGTGCGTGCGTGCGTGTGTGTGTGTGTGTGTGTGTGTGTGTGTGTACCCGGACAGTACAGACTAACCTTTTTTTCCTCTCCCTGCCGTCTTGAGTGTCCTCCACTGGAAAATGCCAGAATGTTTCAACCACCCCCATCCCCGTCTGGAGGATGCCTTACCTCCCCTGATAACTCTTGTCCAGAAGAAAGCAGGTGACTGTCCATTCGGAAGAATGGTAATGGAATACTGTGGAAGCTGCTTCGCTGGAAAATATTATATACAACACACTGCAAACACTTCGCAAAGCTTCGATGCTCAAGCTGAAACCCCATCTCGTGACATCTAAGTCTGTTGTTAACATTATCACACTGCTGACAAGTCAACGGATTATCAGCTTTTGCACTATTGCCGTGGGAATAACCAACACAAATGTTTTACATATTTCATTGTCTGTCATGAGATTTGATCACGTTCGATAAAAGAAAACGGACAGTGCTGTAACTTACGATTTCCACCTGCGGTTCGTAAGATTGTATTCTTTTAGGAGCGACTTCTTGGGAATGTGATATTGGGGGGTTCACCAAGCTTATTTAGTGGAACTAATAACACGTAGTTGACAGAATGAGTATTGGTATTTGACATGTTGGCATTTTTGACCAAAAAGATTTTTTCGTTTCTAAAAACATACACCTGCTTATGAATTAGAACAGTGAGATCCAGCATTTCAGAACGTATACACGTAGTTTAGAATATGAGTGTGGTTGTGTCCCCCTGTGTGGAGTTTATTTCAAATGTGTGACATCTTTTTATCCTATTTTTTTGTATATCCACGTATTAGAAATACATGTGTTAGGTCTTCAATTTAACGTCTATACACATTGTGATATTAGACGAACCTAATCTATAAGAATAACATTAACAGCAACAGCAAAAAATGGATAACTAACTATAAAACATCGAAGAATAACCGGTCATAACAAGGACGTTACTAAAACACCAGTTCCCATTTTACAAAACAGAAAAAATAGGACTTTGATGCAATGAAACAGCAATTTTACACATTAGTGATAAATCGGTTACAACTGTATCCAGAGAACAATTAGGTAGAGGTGGTAGATGAGGTTCTAACTGTTTGCAGTGGAAAAGTATGTGGGAATTTGTTATCATTTCACCACAAAGGCATGTTATATTTTTGCAAAACTTTGTCTTAAAAGCGTTTAGTTTGATCTTATATATTAGCGAAATTATGATCCGAGAAAACGGCAAACTACATTGATAAAAAGAATGAAGTGTGTCAAAGTTTAATAGCTGGTTTATGCGAGTATCAAGAGAACATCCCGAATTTTTGTTTTTTTTCCTAAAATGTTTCCAGCATGCATTTTCTAGAAGACTGTATCCCTCATGGATAGACAATGGGATACTGATAACCTCCGACCCGCTAGTATTTTTCGCTCCCCGTTTTGCTGCTCTGTCTACTTCTCATTAAACTGAATCCCACAATGAGAAGGAACCCAACAGAAACTAATTCTTGTACCCCTAATAATCAAGAAATGTATTAGGTGATGAATATCTGTAATCAGATCTTGTCTTACTATAGGGTTTGTTTTACTTAGGGCGAATAAAACTGATTTTGAATCAACGCAAAAGAGGACTTGGAATATTGGATTTGAAAAGTCAAGTAGAAAATACAAAGCCATTAGAATGGCAGTTAGTTCTGCTGTAAAAATTGATCTGTTTTTTCCAAGAATAAGATTTTTCAATTTTCAATAAAGGAATTGTAAATGCTGCACCTGCTTCTTTGGTATCCAAAAGAGACCCATCTGTATAAATTTTAAATGTGTGTGTGTGTGTGTGTGTGTGTGGCGCCGCGCGCGCGCGCGCGTGCGTGCGCGCGCATGTGTGTATGTGCGCTTGTGTGTGCGTGCGCGCGTACATGTGCATACGTGCGTACATGTGCGCGTGCATGTGTATGTATGCGTGTGTACAGGTACATGCTGGATGGGGGAGATTGTTGAGGTCGACCTCTCCAGCTTACAATGGCAACAATTGAATGTTATAGTAAAGGGTGCAAATGACCGTAACATGGTCATATCTGTAGGCAAAATAAAAAGTAAATTCTTCAGGTATGTATGAATTTATCACACAAAACACACACACACCACACCAACCACACACACCACACCACCACACTCTCTCTCTCTCTCTCTCACTCACACACACACACACACACACACACACACACACACACACACACCACGCACGCACGCACCCACACACACACACACACACACACACACACACACACACACACACACACACACACGCCTCTACAAATCGGAGAAGTCAGACATCGAAAGATATCTGAAAGACAAGTGCACATTCACTTCCTCTCTTCCGTTCTGTCCCATGAAGGTGAAGTGCACATTCACTTCCTATGTTCTGTTCTATTCCATGAAGGCCAAGTGCACATTCACTTCCTCTCTTCTGTTCTATCCCATGAAGGTCACCGTTCTGTCCCATGAAGGACAAGTGCACATTCACTTCCTATGTTCTGTTCTATCCCATGAAGGCCAAGTGCACATTCACTTCCTCTCTTCTGTTCTATCCCATGAAGGACAAGTGCACATTCACTTCCTACGTTATGTTCTATCCCATGAAGGACAAGTCCGCATTCACTTCCTATGTTCATGTTCTATCCCATGAAGGACAAGTGCACATTCACTTCCTCTCTTCTGTTCTATTCCATGAAGGACAAGTGCACATTCACTTCCTATGCTCTGTTCTATCCCATGGAGGTCAAGTGCACATTCACTTCCTCTGTTCTATCCCATGAAGGACAAGTGCACATTCACTTCCTACGTTTTATGGTTTTTCCTTATCCCATGAAGGACAAGTGCACATTCACTTCCTACTTTGTTCTATCCATGAAGGCAAGTGCACATTCACTTCCTCTCTCTGTTCTATCCCATGAAGGGCAAGTGCACATTCACTTCCTACGTCCTGTTCTATCCCAAGAATGCTACTCATTCTACTTCCTAAACGTCATCACCGTACGTTCAGCTTTCTCCAAAGCAAGAGAGAAAACTCCTTTTGGGCGGGTATGGGGTGGAGTGGAGTGGGGGGTGGGGGGGGGTGCGATTTGAGCTTCTGGCAGCTCGGATTGTCCGGTGGAGGAACGTGTGGAGTGGGAAGGGGAAGGGGGTGAGGGCCTGCGAAAGGGGAGGGGAGTGGGGAAGATAGTATGGTTCATCCTAAACAGCCCCCGTGGAGGACGGTACAGACTTGTTTCTTTAGAGACCCGGACAATATGGGGTGGCTCTAACTGTCCAGGGGAAAGTCCTGGGCAGGGGGGGGGGGGGGGGGGGGGATCCAGGCAGAGTGTGGGCGGTGGGTGGTGGGTGGTGTGGGTAGGGGCGGGGGGCGAGAGAAAGGGGTGGAGACAGACTAGCGTGAAGGGTGTGTGGCTGGGTATTGGTCGGAACGTGTTTGACGACACGGGGATTGAGCGGCTGTCCCTGTTTGTCCCCTGTCTGGTGTGTGTTACCGATTTCCCATACCAGTCTGTCAGTCCTGTCTCTTTCTGGGTCTTTTTGTGTATTGGTGTTTGTTACCGATTTCCCATACCAGTCTATCAGTCTATTTCTGGGTCTTTTTGTGTATTGGTGTGTATTACCGATTTCCCATACCAGTCTATCAGTCTGTTTTCTGGGTCTTCCTTTTTGTTATGGTTATTGGAGTAGAAGTAGATAGTCAACGTGTCGTCTTCCGTGCTTCAGTCGTGTGCGTGCGTGCTTTGTGCGATGTGTGTTTGTGTGTGGTGTGTGTGGTTGTATTTGTGTGTGAGTAGTGCAGTCTACGTGTGTGTGTACACGTTTCACGCGTGTTCGCTAGCATGTGCGTGCAGGTGCGTGCTTGAGCGCATACATAATTACCATCCGTATTCATTTGTGTCTTCCGTAGACAATCAATTGTCACAGATTTCTATCTAAACAATCCACGGTCTTAGGTACAACATGGATTTCCTGTTTACCAAAAGAAAACAATATATGTCATTTGTAGTGACGGTTTAACTACTGACAACTTTAAAACATTATTGCGAACATGATCATACTATAAACTCTTTCCCAAAAGATCTATCAGGACTTTAAAAGCCGAGCTAGTATCAACACAATGTAGTTGAATTGTGCTTGGTCATACCCGGAGAACTAGATGTTCAGTCATACATACAAAAATATCAACGTGTTCAGATAGTACTGATCAGAGAGAGCACGGAGTTAGAGCACCTTTTTTTATGACAATCCTCAATGAAGCTGACAGATATGATTTCTTCGAGTTCCAGTCTCGTCTGTGACTAATAAAATATGACAAAGTGCTAAAAGTAAAAGTGAAAACGAAGTCAGATCCTTAAAAAGACGATCTAAAACAGTTTACCACCAATAACACTATAAATGGCTTCATTCTTACTAATCACACACACACACACACACACACACACACACACACACACACACACACACACACACACACGCACACACACACACACATCACACACACACAAACACACACGCACACACATACACACACACACACACATACTCTCTCTCTCTCTCTCTCACACACACACACACACACACACACACACACACACACCACACACCACTCACACACACATACACACACACTCTCTCTCTTTCTTTCTCTCTCTCTCTCTCTCTCTCTCTCTCTCTCTCCCACACACACACACACACACACACACACACACACACACACACACACACACCAGTGCACACGGCTCTTTCTGTCTCGCCTTAATGGCGACAGTTTCAATATCCCCTCCATCTCAAGATCTGACGTTACTTTCGGAGGGGGCGTATCCTTTCGCCGAGTAGATTTTCGACGAGTGGCATTAGTCGAGTGACCAATGTCCTTTCCTCAAGGATTGTATCTAGTCTGAGGGTAAATAGTAAAGGGGATGGGGCTGGGGGGGGGGGGGGGGGGGGGGGGGGGGGGGGGGGGGGGGGGGGGGAGGGGGGTGAGGGAGGGGGACAGTTTGCCCACCATTATCGCTGAACGTGATCGTGAACCCGTGAGAGCATTTTATGAACACTTGCCTAATATTCATACGCACTTGATAACAACTAACCTGTGTGTGTGTGTGTGTGTGTGTGTGTGTGTGTGTGTGTGTGTGTGTGTGTGTGTGTGTGTGTGAACAGAAGAGAGAGAGAGAGAGAGAGAGAGAGAGGATTTGATTACAACTGAATCTCCCCACCTACCCCCCCCCCCCCCCCCCCCCCCCCCATGTCAAAGACTTCTCTTCTACGGTGACTGTCCACTCGGCAAAAGTCCATGATGCTGAATTTCTGTCCCTGACACCATGTCGACAAACCCACCGGTACTGCCGCTGGTTGAACATGAGGATGCCTTCCGGACAGAGAAACTCATTCACGCTGGTTCCGCGTCTGAGCAATTCATATGGTCAGTGGGGAATTCAGTGAGTGCTGTTTTGAACACGTTGGATCAGAAGAGCCATCACCGAACATCAAGGCAGCGACACGGCATCAATCAAGTGTCTCTCCTGGTGGACTGACTCACTGCAAGGCGCTACTTGTTGCTCTCTTGTGGATTGTCGGTGCTGAGGATGCGATTGGAGGGGTGCTGAATGTGGCTGGGTATTAGCGAGCACTGGAATGTGCAGCGTTGGCGTAATGCCAAGGAGGAGGCATGAAATAGGACAGAATGAAATACACCCAGACTTTCAGAAACGATGGATAATGGTATGCTCCGCAAGAAATGATAGAGATGTTATACCTAAAAAGAAACGATAATCTACTTTGCGAGAAAGGATACACAAGATTCTTTGTGAGAAATTGTACATTATAATTATGCTAAGTGGGAAATGATATAAATATACTTACTAAGTGGGAAAATGGCTTATTTAATGAGAAATGGTACACAATGTATTTAGTAAGAAATGACAAATAAAATACTTAGTATAAAATTGTACATTATATATAAACGGGTAATGATAAAAATATACTTACTAAGTGAAAAATCGTATGTTTGGTGAAAAATGGTACATAATGTACGCAGTGAGAAATGCTACATTATCTACTAAGTGAGAAATCATCGACAATATTCCTAACGAGAAATGATGGATGACGTATTTAGCGAGAAATGATTGGAACTATACTGAGTGAGAAACAATAGATCATACATTTACTGAGAAATGACATATGACAGATCCGGTGAAAAACGATAGATCATATACCTGTTGAGGAATGGTAGATAATGTAGCCGTGAAAAAACACAGATCATATACATTTAGAGAAATGATCTATAACATACCCAGTGAAAAACAATATATCATATACTCATTGAGGAATGATATATAACATATTCAGTGAAAAACGATAGATTATATACTTTTTGAGGAATGATTGATGATATACCCAATGAAAAACGAAAGATCACATGCTTATTAAGAAATAATAGATAATTTACCATTTGAAAATCGATAGATTACACACTTATTGAGGAATGATAGATAATATACCCAGTGAAAAACGATAGATCACATATTATTAAGAAATAATAGATAATTACTCAGTGAAAATCGATAGATCACATACTATTGAGGAATGACAATAATGAGGAATGACAGATAACATACCCAGTGAAAAATGATAGACCATATGCTTTTTGAGAAATGATAAATATGATATATCCAATGAAAATCGAGAGATCATATACGGTTTGAGAAATAACAGATAATATACCCAGTAAAAAAAAAAGACTATATGCTTTTCGAGGAATGATAGGTAATATATCCAGCGAAAATCGATCGATCATATACTTTTTGAGGAATGATAGATAACCTACCTAGTGAAAAATGATAGATCATATACTTCTTAAGAAATGATAGATTATATATCGAGTGAAAATCGATAGATCACATAACTTATTGATGAATGATAGATAACATACTTAGTGAAAAATGATAGATCATATACTTTTTATTTATTTATTTTTTTTTTAATAAATGATTGATAATATACCCAGTGAAAATCGATAGATCACATACTTACTGAGTATTGATAGATAACACACCCAGTGAAAAAGGATAGACCATATACTTTTTGAGAAATGATTGATAAATACCCAGTGAAAATTGACAAATCATATACTTTCTAAGGAGTGATAGATAATGTTCCTCATGTGTGGCACCGGCTGCTCTCCCGATCCAATTTTGCAACACAGCGTGCATCAAACCGTGACATGACGGCATTTCACCAAAAGCATCAGTATTCTCCCTTTGACAGGGAAACGAATTGTCAATCAGGTACATAACTTATTAGAAAGAATCTATTTCATTTTTTTTTTTTTTTTTTTGAAAGTTGTGTCATTCTTTATACTTTTTTTTTTTAATTCTCAGCGGATGAAAAACGACCGGCACATCCTGATCGAATGACGGAATGATTTTCGTGTTGATTTTGCTGGAACCGGAACCGGAAAGCGGGAGACTTCATTGCACGATGAATCAGGAGTGCAAGGTGTCGATGGAAAAGGAATGGCTAGGAGAGATTTTCCACTCTCTCTCTCTCTCTCTCTCTCTCTCCTCATCGATCGTTCTGTCTTCCTCCTCCATACTCTCGTTCTTCACCCGACTCCTCTTAGTTTCTTCTTTCTCTTTTCCATGTTCTCTGCTCTAGTTTTTCTTTCCTCCTCCTCTGCGCTTCTCTCTCCTCTCTCTCTCTCCTAACATCCCTACCATCACTTTTTCATCCACCTCTGTTGCTTTATTGGTTTGTGTGCCCGCAAATTCAAGCCAAAACGACTGTACCCGATTTTTTTTTTTTAACGAAACTGAGTAGAAAGTCCAATGTGGCTCAAAGACGAATGCACTAAATGTTGGAGCGGATCGGTGGTGCAAGTCTGGATCATGTTGCGCATCCATGATCCGTTCAGCAGGATTGGTACAATATTTCCAATGAACATGAATACTGTACGTACAGTTGCCGGCTAAGTGATAACTTTCGGTGTAGTAGTATATTTTTCAGGGAATAACAAAATTTCTCCGTACTACAAACGTTGACGTTTTGCATTTTTCATATCCCGATTTAAAAAAGTACACGGGAAGTAAGTCTTTTTGTAGTATTCACTATTATCTCCCCTGGTGAAGATCAAGAGTCATACAGAGGATCCTTTCAATCTTGGTGGAGGTCTGGTATTTCTCCGTGGACCTGGCTGGCTCTGCCGTTATTTCCATGCTAACTTATTTGTATTTAATATAACACCTCACTCCCTCTGTTTTCCACTTTCCACTTCATTATACAAAATAGCGCCCCAGTTATCTCTGTCCCTTGGCTTTGTCTTGAATATAATGGACAGTCGCCATTTTGTAAGTTTAAAAAGCCCTCTGAGGTTTACAACACATGCACAACTGTCTGAAAACCATTCTCTCTCCTCTCTCTCTCTCTCTCTCTCTCTCCCCCCCCCCCCCCCCCCCCCCCCCCCCGTCCTCTCCTCTGTGAAAAGTAAAACTGTTATAAAATGTCTGCCTGTGTCTCTGTGTAAGTCTTTTAAAAGGCGAAGCACTATTGTATGATGTAATTGTGATTTATGTACACGTGAGGCATACGTGGATATTTTTCATGTAGGCATTAAAGTGCAAGAAAACATCTTTGTTCTATTTTACATGTTACCCTTCACATGGGGCTTTGGCGTTAGACACACAACCAACACTAACACACCCACACACAAACACCAACAAACACACACACCACACAACACACACACACACACACACACACGCACAGCCGCGCGCGCGCGCGCGCACACACACACGCACACACACACACACACACACACACACACACACACACACACACACACAAACACACACACACACGCGCGCGCATACACACACACAAGCACACGCACGCACAGAGAGAGAGAGAGAGAGAGAGAGAGAGAGAGAGAGAGAGAGAGAGAGAAGAGTCCATTTGTCAGTTTCTCATGAAGACACACTTACACGTGCACTCACTTTGTTCTTGCTCTTTCCAGCCCTGTAGCACCACTCTGCTTTCAATTCTCCCCCCTTCCATTCCAATTAACCCATACCCTATTTTCCTTGAGCACCTCTTACCCATAATTCCAAAGGAAAAGCAGACAGCACCCCCCCCCCCCTCCCGCTCCCCTCCCTCTGCTGTTTTCCTCTCTTCCCTGCCCACCTCCCTTCCCGTGGCCAGCATGATGTATCTAAGTGAATGTCACTATCCATATGCTGAACTGCACCTGGTATGAAATATATGAACGTATACATGCACAAATGCGAGTGCGCGCACACACAAAGACACACACACACACACACACACACACACACACACACACACACACACACACACACACACAAGGGAGAGATATGCAACTGACTCCCCCCTTCCCTCCCCTCCCAACAAAAGCTACCCCTTAAGAGAAAATCCCGTGAGGAAAAGTCCATTTGGCAAAAGTCCATGTCTCCAGATCAACACAGTCCAACTCCACATCTAAAAGTGGTGTCGCCACAAAGGAGTGCAAGTTTAAGTTCAACACCCTCAAACCCACAAACAACAACCAATGTTGCCACACATTGCCACATAATGCAACGCTGGTGAACCTCACTACAGTATCCTCGGTGGGAAACCATCATTGATATACTCTGTGAGAAGTGATGGTTGTGGTCAACCTCACTACAGTATCCTCAGTGGGAAATCATCATTAATATACTCTGTGAAAAGTGATGATTGTGCTCAACTTCACTACAGTATCGTCAGTGGGAAATCATCATTAATATACTCTGTGAAAAGTGATGGATGGCACAGTTAGCACGAGAAACGGTGGACGATTTACTTATTGAGAAATGATAGATAAAAGACGGAATGTATGGCAATGGCTGCTATGTATACACAATTTGACGACACATTATACAGGGTCGAACTTTAATTAAGGACCACCCCGAAAAAAGGCCCTTTCTTTTTAAATTGGCCAAAAATACAACCAATGCATTTTTTTCGAAGAATTCGACTGGGAAAGGTTTAAGGGGTTAACAGAGTATTCCGCAAAGCTTGCGAAAGCTGTCTTATTGTCACGTGCGGCATGCAGAGGGAGGTTGAAAGTTGCAGATTGTTGTCAAAATTGCTTGTTTTTTAAGCATGATTGAACACTGCTTCAAACGGTTTTGCACTGAAATTCCAAATGCACGTGCAAAAACCAATGCATTGCAGAGCATTTTACTGACTGGAATGCCCCTAAAAGCAGCCCAACGTGCATAATTCTTCATAACACAAAAATGCCTCCAAGACGCAAGCTGTCTGATTTTGACCGGACCCGGGCGATTGCATGGCTGCAGGATCGAGTTGGCGTTCGAGAAGTGGCCAGAAGACTACAAGTGTCCCACTCCGTCATCATTCGGCTGAGAGAACGTTTTCAAGCCACTGGAACTGTCAAAGAGAGACCCCGTCCAGGCCAGCCAAAGAAGACCACTGCAAGAGATGACAGGTTCATCCACAGACATGCTCTTCGGACCAGGACCACCACCTCCAACACCATCAGGCGTCGGCTCCAAGCTGCCACTAACACAGCAGTGTGTGAGATGACCATACGGCGGCGCCTCAATGCTGCCAACCTTCGAGCAAGGCGCCCAGTCCGGAAACCAAAACTGACTGCGGCCCACCGGGCACGTCGCCTGGCCTGGTGCACAGCTCATCGAACATGGACTCGGGCTCAGTGGCGGATGGTGTTTTCACCGATGAGTCCAAGTTCCAGTTGAAGCCACGAGATGGACGCATTCGGGTGTGGCGGCGTCCCAGGGAGCAGCTGGCAGATGACGTTATCCAGGAGGTCGTCGCTTTTGGTGGTGGCTCCGTCATGGTATGGGGGGCATCAGCAGTCACCACAAGACTCCCCTGTACCATGTGGATGGCAACCTGAACGGCCAACGCTACCTGCAGGAGATTTTACGGCCTTTGGTTGTCCCAGCACTCCAGCAGATTGGGGCTCAGGCTGTGTTCATGGACGATAATGCCACCCCACATCGTTGTCGAGCCGTGAACACTTTTGTGGTGCAAGCTGGCATCACCAGGATGCCATGGCCGGCAAACAGCCCGGACATGAACCCTATTGAGAACATCTGGGGCGAGCTTGGGAGGAGAGTTCAAGAAAATCACCCTGTTCCGGCAAATCGACAGGAGCTGCTGCACTACCTGCAGCAGGAGTGGGCAAACCTCCCCCAGGCACTCATTACAAGAACAGTCAACACCATGAGGCAGCGCTGTGTGGATTGTGTGGCAGCACGAGGGGGCACACTCGGTTTTGATCAGACTGTAAAGAAACACTCTTTTTGTGAATGTCATTTTGGGGGGTAGTCTCATTCAGGCTCCCCTGTCTAATCAGAAAGAATGATTTTTTCGATGAAAGTGACAAAATGTTGTTCACTGATAATGAAATTAAACATTTATAAAGTTTCTGTCGTTTGTCGGTTTTTCTTTCTATGTTTTGTGAGACTGTGTATAAGTGGTCCTTAATTAAAGTTCGACCCTGTACATCAAGCGTGACATAACGGACATTCTACCAAGGGCATTAGTGTCCTCTTTTTTAACATGAACACGAAATGTCACCTCAGTGCATAGTTTATTTGAAATAATTTATTCTAATTCGATATATGGAAAATAGTTCTATTTCATAGTTTTTTTTCTTTCCTGACGAATGAAGACAACCCCTACATCCTGATCGAATGACGTATTGATTTTCGTGTTGATTTTGTCGGCGCCGGAACCGGAAAGCGGAAGACTGCATTGCAGGATGAATCAGGAGTGCAATGGTGGATGGGAAAACGAATGGCTAGGGGAGATTTTTCACTTTCTCTCTCTCTCTCTCTCTCTCTCTCTCTCTTGACCAATGTCATTAATCGTTCTCTTTCTCTTCTGAGCTCTCTTGTCCTTCATCCTTTCCAAAAAAAAAAATCTTTATCTTTTTTTCCTTCCCCTCATCTTTACATTTTTCACCACTTCTCTCTCTCCTCTCTCTCTTCATCCCCCACCCCCTCTCTCTCCTCATCCCCCACCCCTCTCCTCTCTCTCATCCCCCACCCCTCTCTCCTCCTCACCCCACCCCTCTCTCTCTCTCTCTCATCCCCCACCCTCCTCCTCTCTCTCTCTCTCCCCACCCGCCTCTCCTCTCGCTTGCACCCCCACCCCCCTCTCTCTCCTGTCACCCATCATCACCTCAGTTATGGATGTTACGTTTTCACTCACCACTGTTGGTTTAGTTGTGTCTGCAATTCAGTTTAAAAAAAAAAAAAAAGACTGTACATAGATTTAGCGAAACCTTCAAGAACGATCGAATGTAGCTCAAGAATGAATTCATTGAATATTTGTGTGGACCCGGTTCATACGGCGAATCTATGATTCGTTCAAGAGGATCATGATATGTTGTAATGGTTTTTTAGGGAATAAGAACATGTTCTAATGATTGTGTTGACGTTTTCCATTTCCTAATCAAAACGTTTTCGGAAACTGTGATATAAGTGTTGACATTGTACATTTTCCATTTCCTAATCAAAAGGTTCACGGAAAGTAACTCTTGCTGCCTGTATCTACTATTGTTTCCCCTGGTGGCGATCAAGGATCGGGTAAGGATCCGTTTGATCTTGTTGAAGGTCTGTATTCTCTCAAAGGTCCGCTGGGCTTTGCGGTCAGTTGCGTGTTAATATATTTCTCTGTTGAAATTAACATCCCCACCTCTTCCTTTTTTCTCCTCCAGTTTATTATACAAACTTTTTGCATTTTACCTCTGTCCCTCAGTTCTCTGTTGAAAAGGATAGACAATCCCAATCTTGTGAGTTGAAAAACCCAAACAAATGCTTAATAAGTTTGTTGGAGAAAAAAGACTGACATTCATCTCTCTCTCTCTCTCTCTCTCTCTCTCTCTCTCTCTCTCTCTCTCTCTCTCTCTCTCTCTCCTCTCTCTCTCTGTCTGTCTGTCTGTCTTCCTCTCTCTCTTTATCATAACTCAGAAGTGCGAAGTTGTGATTCTTCTTTTTTCTTTTCAATAATCCGTGCGTATTTAGATAATCTTAAATACATTTCAACATATGTTGAGATGGGTATATCTAGTTACTCTACATGGTTCAAGTCAGGGCGACCTTTTTCTATTATTAACCAACACGTGTGAGGGGAAAAAAGTGAAACTCCAGCTGACAGCATGCACTGCTGAGTCTTCGTATAAATAAAGCTTCTTTTTTTTTTAAAATTTCATTTAACGTAATTTAACAGCCCCTCCTCTTCATTTGCTCTCCCTCTCCCTCCCGGCACCCATCTTCCGCCCCCCACCCCTCCACACACACACACACACACACACACGCATACCTGAGAACTGTATTGATGATTGAAGTGCAGTGTTTAGCAAAGAAATGCTTGTGCAGTGGCAACTTTCAATTTAAGAAAAAAAAAACAACAACCAGGTTTAAAAAGTGTAAAGAACCTGACATGAATGCACTGAAGAAGAGAAAAAAAAAAAAAAAAAGAAAAAGAAAGAAAGAAAAAAAAGGGAAGGAAACTGTAGATTTGAACGAAAGCGAAATATCTCTTCCATTCCACAAGAGAAAAACAACAAAGTAACAGAAAGCCAAAGAGGAGAAATAAAATGTCGAGAGCCCTGACATTAACACGAGGGCTTTGAGAACCCCCCCCCCCCCCTCTTCCCTTCCCTTCCCTCCCTTCCCCTTGTTTCCCTGGATCTGGTGGTTTGGTATATCAGTGTCATGGAATGAGGTCTGTCCTGTTCTGATATTCCCTCCCCTTGTTTCTCTGTCTGGTGGTATCAGTGTCATGGAATGAGGTCTGCCCTGATCTGATATTCCCTCCCCTGTTTCTCTGTCTGGTGGTATCAGTGTCATGGAATGAGGTCTGCCCTGATCTGATAGTTTCCCTGCGGTGACGAGGTGAGTCGCGATCTATTCCCTTTGTTTCCTCGTCTGGTGGTATCAGTGTCATGGAATGAGGTCTGCCCTGATCTGATATTCCCTCCCCTTGTTTCCCTGTCTGGTGGTGCAGTGTCATGGAATGAGGTCTGTCCTGATCTGATATTCCCTCCCCTTGTTTCCCTGTCTGGTGGTATCAGTGTCATGGAATGAGGTCTGCCCTGATCTGATATTCCCTCCCCTTGTTTCCCTGTCTGGTGGTATCAGTGTCATGGAATGAGGTCTGCCCTGATCTGATATCCCCCCCCCCCCCCTTGTTTCCCTGTCTGGTGGTATCAGTGTCATGGAATGAGGTCTGCCCTGATCTGATATTCCCTCCCCTGTTTCTCTTCTGGTGATGCAGTGTCAGGAATGAGGTCAGCCTATCTGATATTCCCTCCTTTTTTCTGTCTGGTGATCAGTGTAGAATAGCTCTGCCCGATCTGATATTCCCTACCACCATGTTTCATCTGTCTGTGGATCATGTCATGGAATGAAGTCCCGCACTGATCTGAATACACCCCCACCACCCCCCCCCCTTGTTTCCCTGTCTGGTATCATCATGAATGAGTCTCCCTGCATCTGATTTCTGTACTTCTCATGCATTAGGGAGATTTCTGCCTCCATGTTTCGATGGTAAACTCTCTCTCCCTCACACACACACACACACAACACACACACACACACACACACACACACAACACACACACACACTTCTTCTTCTGTCTCTACCACATCTGTTCTCTGTTCTGTCTGTCTGTCTGTCTATGTGTCTGTCTGTCTGTCTGTCTCTCTCCCACACACACACACACACAACACACAACACACACACACACACACACACCACACACATACTCACAACACACATCAGCGAAACTGAGCACATACAGATCTGTTGTACGTCTCTGCTCTGTCTGTCTGTCTGTCTGTCTGTCCACACACACACACACACACACACACACACACACACACACACACTCACAACATATACAAACGCTGCCCGCACGCACGCACGCAGCACGCACGCACGCACGCACACAACCACACACACACACACACGCAACCTCAGAGAGAGAGAGAGAGAGAGAGAGAGAAGAGAAGAGAGAGAGAGAGAGAGACAGGGACAGACAGACAGACAGACAGACAGACCGAGGTAGAAACAAACAGACAGACACACAGACGCAGACACAGAGACAGACACAGACGGAGAGAAAGGGTACAAAAGCATTCCTACTGCGTGTCTGTCTCTCACAAAGATCGGCATGGATGTGCACGCACGCACAGCCCTTCATCCCGTCTGACTTCTTTTCTTTTTCCTGTCTTCTTCAACCTGACAACATTCTTCACCTCAAAGTCCCCCCCCCCACCCCGTCCCCCCTCCCCCCCCCCCCCCGCCCCCTCCCTGTTTCTTCTCACCGTCACCACACGCTATTTTCTGTATTCACTTTTGTTTGTTGCTTTATTCCTAATTCAAATGGAAAAGCAGAAAGCAAAGCTCCGCTCTCCTGTGCCTCCCAACTCCCCCCCCCCCTCCCCCCTTCCCACGTTCTCCACTCCCCACCAACCCCCCACTCCTAGCCCAGTCCACACACACAACACACACACACACACACACACACACACACACACACACACACACACACACACACACCAAACACACACACAAACCATTAACATCTTTACATGCAAAGGGTGAATTGATGGCGACAAGTCCGCCCGAGCAAAGCAAAAACAAACACATAAAACTGAATGACGTTACATTCATCGTTACATTCCACACGTTACATTCACGTTACATTCCAGTAATTTTTGTTTTTGGTAAATGAAATCTATGTTCTTCTTCTTCTTCTTCTTCTTGTTATTATTATCATTTTCATTTTCATTACTATTATTTATTATTTCTTTTTCCTCCAGAACATTCAAAAGTTACATATGAAGGTTTATCATTCAACGAATTATGGGGTCACAAACGAGTTAGAACTATGATGTTGGAATTAATAATCATTATGATGCTATACGCGAGGCATGATTACCAGATTTACGTTCCGTCATGTATAGAAAAAGCGGTCAATTATTATTCCTTGACAAACAGCCAAACTGGCGCATCTGCTTCGCTGTCGTTTACGCTTGGGAATGCACGGTGTTTGTCTCTCTCTTTCTCTGTCTATATGTCTGTTTGTCTGTCTGTCTTTTGTCTGTCTGTCTGTCTGTCTTCTTTCTCTCTATCCCTCCCTCTCTCTCTTTCTGTCAGGTGCGCACACGTCCTTGTTCCCACAGGGGTCTAAAAGTAACTGATGCTGTAAGAAAATCAGCGTTACTTTATATATGGTAACCCGCACCTATAATGAAACATAAACAAACCAACGCACGTGCGCGCGCGCACACACATACACATATACACACAACACACAGAGTGAAGGGGAGAGAGAGAGAGAGAGAGAGAGAGAGAGAGAGAGAGAGAGAGAGAGAGAAGAGACGTACACATACGTACACATTAAGAGAGAGAGAGAGAGAGAGAGAGAGAGAGAGAGAGAGAGAGAGAGAGAGAGAGAGAAACACACACACACACACTCACACACACGCGCGCGTGCGCATACACACACACAAACACACACAACGTATACACACACCACCACACACACACACACACACCACACACACACACACAACACACACACACCCACACTACACACACAACACACACCACACACACACACCGCACACACAACACACACACACACACACACACACACACACACACA
>CM065744.1:35378049-35385549 GCA_033310375.1 Conus canariensis | reverse complement strand
ATTGTTCATAGCTGTAAAACCGTTGTTATTCTTTTGTTAATGAAGAGGTTAGAAGGTGCAAGAACAGGTCAGTTAAGAGATGGTTCACTATTTCCGTTAGCAGCGACATGACAGCGAACGTGTTCAATACATACAGAAACGGCTAAACAAACAGAAACAATTCATGAAAGAATAAATGAAGTTGAGTGAGAGGGAGAAAGAATTACACACACACACACACACACACACACACACACACACACACACACACACACACACACACACACACATACATACAGAGAGATTGTCTGAATCACTTTTAGTGGAAGGATGTTAAACTGAAGAAGAAGAACAACAACAGAGAGAGAGAGAGGAGGAGAGAAGAGAGAGAGAGAGAGAGAGAGAGAGAGAGAGAGAGAGAGAGAGAGAGGAGAGAGAGGAGATTTGGGGGGAAAGTAAGGACAAGAGAATAAAGAAAGTGTTGGCTTTTATTGGCATTTTCCTAATTAAGATGACATGTAATCGGAGTAGGGACGTGCCGTTCTTTTTCTGTCCTGTTATCGATGTAAACAGATACTCTTTTCTGAGCGTTTGTATTTCGCACTCACATTTTTCACGGTCCAGATATCAAATTTCCCTTGCATCGGAAGTAATAGAAGCCCAAGTTGTAGAGGTAAAAACAACAACATGGCAGTCGTTGGATACAATATCCGAATGTAATAAATCAAAGCGCTTCACAATTTGCATGTATAACGTACACAAGCGCTTGCGTAAGCTCATGTCTTGTGGGTGTACTCACCTGCGTAAATATGTACCTATGCTTGAACAAATATATGCGCAAACGGACACATATACATCGCAAATGAAGCAAGTTGTGTTTGTCTTTTAATCGTAAAATGACGGCAGAGTGGGAGGAAGGGGTAAAGATAAAACAGGTGGGGATCGCTAAGGAAGAACAGGCTTTGATGCTGGAAACAAAACGAAGAAAACGAACGACAGAACCCTCTTGCATAAAGTCTGCCGAGGTCTGGCGAGGACATCGGAACACCTGGCTCCCTTCCAGCTGGACCAATCATCATTCCATACAGATAGGAAGGGGGGGGGGGAGGGGGGAGGGGGAGAGGAACCGACCCCCCCCCCCCCCCCCCCCCCCCCTACACGTGCCACACTTTCTGACACTCTTACACCCTCACCTCTGCACACAAAGGTACTTTTCAGTTTTTTGTCGTGTAAACGTGTGTGTGTGTGTGTGTGTGTGTGTGTGTGTGTGTGTGTGTGTGTGTGTGGGGTGTGTGTGGTGTGTGTGTGTGTGTGTGTGTGTGTGTGTGTGTGTGTGTGTGTACGTGTGCATTCGTGTGTGCGTGTGTGTGCGCGATCGGGGCGCGCGAGCGCGTTTAGTGTGTGTGTGTGTGTGTGTGTGTGTGTGTGTGTGTGTGTGTGTGTGTGTGTGTGTGAGTGAGTGAGTGTGTGTGTGTGTGTGTGTGTGTGTGTGTGTGTGTGTGTGTGTGTGTGTGTGTGTGTGTGTGCCTTCAGATAAGACATTAAACTGATATCGCGAGAGCTGCACGCAGTTAGCGCGAGTAAAAGCACCTGAGGCATGGTAAGAGCTGCCTCTGGTGAACATTGGGAACAGTGTCCTCTCCAACAGTGTAAAGATAAAGTCAAGTCAGGTGTAAAGAAAATAAGGGGAGCACTGCACGCGCTTTGTACATATTACATGTTAATAACTGCCGGGCGCATAGAGCTGATCCATATCACGATACCAGACCCTAGAAGTAATATCATTTATAATGATGATAATTATGAATATTGTTATCATTATCACTATCATCAGCAGCAGCGTTATCATTATTATTCTTAGTGTCAACATGATCATCATTAATATGCTGATGACGACAGAGTACATTGCTGAGCTGTCATCATGATAAAAACAAAACAAACAAACAAACAAACAAACAAACAAACAAACAAATCCACACCACCAGAAACAGCGACATCCTTACAACGAAAGAGAGAACCAACTCTACTATACACCGAAGAGCATTTATTAAATACACAGCAATTCTTCTTCTGCGTACGCAGGCTGATACTCCTGCGGACACCCCCTGTATAGACAGGCAAGTATTAAACCCGTCTGCCCAACAAAGGGAAGGTGCATGCTATGTGGAACTTGTCATCCATACCAACGGCCAAACTGGTCTTCTCTTCCGAAAGTTGGTGATGGGATTTGACGTGTGTGCAAGATGTTATGCGTGCGTTCACACACGGAACTTCGGTTTATAGTCTCATTCGAAGGACTGTATGGGAAATGGAGTCAGAGCCAATGTTAACTCCGAGGGAAAAGTCCCCCTGTACCGAAACGGCCCAGCGTAGATTTGAACCCGCAACCCCAAGATCACGAGTCCGGCGCTCTACCACTGAGCTATTCCGGCCCCCACAGCAATTCTAACACAACAGGCATCCTTTTTGACTCAAGGTAAAAAAAAAAAAAAAAAAAAGACTGCACCAGGTTTAGAATTCCACTTCATTCATTACAAGGATTTTTAAAGGAGAAGAAGAAACAGAAACAAATAGTAAAGAAAACAAAAACAAAAACAACAACAACATGTTAACAATTCATGAAAAAGAAAAAGCACAACTTGCTCAGAGACATCGCAGAATGGACCGCGAGGACAGGTTCCAGAGTTGAAAATCTTACAATCAACTCACCAGTTTACCAATGTTGTTAGAATATCATCAAATGCGACAAGACACAAGAAAGTAAAAAAAAAAAAAAAGGGAAAGGTTTGGAGGTGGGAAAGGGGATGGATAGAGAGGGAAGCACAGATTAAAAAAAAAAGAAAAAAAAAGAAATACAACAAAGGAAGATAAATGACAGATGAAAACACTGCGCCAGTTGCAGACAGCCGCTTCATTTACCACACAGAATTTGAACAAGAAAGAAAGAAAGAAAGAAAGAAAGAAACAAACAAACCAAACAGTAAAAAGCATTTACCAATTCATAAAAAAAAGCACAACTCGCTTAGAGACACTGCAGAATGAGAAAAGGATTGGAGAGAGAGGCACAGATGAAAAAATAAAAAAGAACCCAACAACAACAAAGGGAGCTGAATAGCAGCTGAAAACAGAAACAACAGACGGCACTGAGAGAAAAAAAAAAAAAAAAAAATCTAAAGTCAAAGACAGTGATATAAAAATGAAAGTCCCTGGCATCGGAGTTTGTGAATTTGCAGGGGAAAAAAGTGTTTCGTCAGAGTCCACGTAAATATTTTACGTAGTAGTTACGTAAATATGTTAAAGTAGCGCGCGCGTGCACGTACATGGTTCCAGGCTGAAAAGCAGGGAGCTGTTGAGTGATCCTATGGAAACATTCCAGTGTCAGACTAGCACAAGCCGAGAAAAAGAAATCAACGGAGCCAAACAAGTCACATATAATATGTCTGCCATCTTGCGACTGCGCATCGCTACAGATTCCCATCTTTTCTCTTTCTTCTCTCCCTTTGTTTATTTATTCATAAATAGATGAATATATATATTATATATATATATATATATATACACTCAGAGAGAGAGAGAGAGAGAGAGAGAGAGAGAGAGAGAGAGAGAGAGAGAGAGAGAAGCTTTATTGTTTAGATACATTGATACCTAAAACAAGGTTGGGAATATTCACGAGGTAAAAAACATTAAGATAAACAAACAAAGCAAAACGCAAATTGTCAACATTTGGCACACTAATTTGCGCGAACATTCGTCATTAGAGAGAGAGAAAGAGAGAGAGAGAGGAGAGAGAGAGAGAGAGAGAGAGAGAGAGAGGAGAGAGAGAGAGAGAGAGAGAGAACGCAATATCCTCAATACTCCCAACACAGTATTCTACACTCAAGGCACCTGCTGACTGTTTAACGTATCTAGTCATTCTAACCAGTAGAAAAAAATCTCTTCCGTCCCCTCTTCCGCATTTTCTCGCTGATATCCATCTGCACCATCAGTTATGTCTGTTATTTCTGAGGTCTGCAGAAGACATTGTTGTCGAAAATTCATTGTCTGTTTTAGTATTGTACGCTAAACATGAGTAACCTTCCGCTTTGGTGTATAGCGCTCCGAGAGAAAACCTGGCCCGACCCAATACCAGTGGCCCGGAAGCTCTACGGAGGACTGGAGGACCTGCGACGTACTGCCACCTTTGTCGAGGAGACGGGGGAATCCATCTGAAAAAATGACGAACGAGACAACAACAACAAACAAGTGTGGTAAGCCTTGCTCTCACTTTCGTATGCTTTTGTTTGTAGTTTTAACTTTATTTCAGTAACACCACAGTTGGTTTCAGTATTCTGTGAACGAGAATGTTAACACTAGAGAGACCAGCCACCTCCATCTCTAAACATAACACCAGAGCGATGAAGACACTTTCGATTTTCATTTGTAGCTTTGGGGGTGGAGACAGTGGGGGGGGGGGGGGGGGGGGGGGATGAGTGGGATGGAGCTTAGGATTCGGGAGGGGGGGGGAGGGGGGATGAAGGGGGGCAGGTAGAGAGACTGGGTGGGGTGGCACGCGGATGGGTGGCAGATTGAAGAAATTAGGAGAAAGGTGGCGAAAAGTGGGGTGAAAAAGACTGCAGCTTGATGAAAAACAGGGCAAACTACATGTCAACACACACGGTGTAGAGAAACAGTCATTCACAAACAATACATGTCAACACACACGGTGTAGAGAAACGGTCGGATCACAGACTATACATGTCAACACACAAGGTGTAGAGGAACGTGTCCGGATCACAGACTATACATGTCAACACACAAGGTGTAGAGGAACGGTCGGATCACAGACTATACATGTCAACACACAAGAGGTGTAGAGGAACGGTCGGATCACAAACAATACATGTCAACACACAAGGTGTAGAGAACGGTCGATCACAAACAATACATGTCAACACACAACGGTGTAGAGAACCGGTCGGATCACAGACAATACATGTCAACACACAAGGTGTAGAGGACGGTCGGATCACAGACAATACATGTCAACACACAAGGTGTAGAGGAACGGTCGGATCACAGACAATACATGTCAACACACAAGGTGTAGAGGAACGGTCGGATCACAGACAATACATGTCAACACACAAGGTGTAGAGGACCGGTCGGATCACAGACAATACATGTCAACACACAAGGTGTAGAGGAACGGTCGGATCACAGACAATACATGTCAACACACAAGGTGTAGAGGAAACGGTCGGATCACAACAATACATGTCAACACACAAGGTGTAGAGGAACGGTCGGATCACAGACATACATGTCAACACACAAGGTGTAGAGGAACGGTCATTCACAGACAATACATGTCAACACACACGGTGTAGAGGAACGGTCATTCACAGACAATACATGTCAACAAAACAGGTGTAGAGGGAAACCGGTCGGATCACAGACAATACATGTCAACACACAAGATGTAGAGGAACGGTCGGATCACAAACAATACATGTCAACACACAAGATGTAGAGGAACGGTCATTCACAAACAATACATGTCAACACACAAGATGTAGAGGACGGTCATTCACAACAATACATGTCAACACACAAGATGTAGAGGGACGGTCATTCACAAACAATACATGTCAACACACAAGATGTAGAGGAACGGTCATTCACAAACAATACATGTCAACACACAATGTGTAGAGAAACGGTCATTCACAAACAATACATGTCAACACACAAGATGTAGAAGAACGGTCATTCACAAACAATACATGTCAACACACAAGGTGTAGAGGAACGGTCATTCACAAACAATACATGTCAACACACAAGGTGTAGAGAAACGGTCAAATGACAGACAACACATGTCAACACACAAGGTGTAGAGAAACGGTCAAATGACAGACAATACATGTCAACACACAAGGTGTAGAGAAACGGTCAAATGACAGACAATACATGTCAGCACACAAGATGTAGAGGAACGGTCGGATCACAGACAATACATGTCAACACACAAGATGTAGAGAACGGTCGGATCACAGACAATACATGTCAACACACAAGGTGTAGAGAAACGGTCATTCACAGACAATACATGTCAACACACAAGGTGTAGAGAACCGGTCGGATCACAGAACAATACCAAACTGACAAAGAGTTCCGTTCAAGGAAAACACAACACAGATACATATACAGCAAGTGCTCTCAATGCTATGGTCGTGATGGTGGCGTGCGTTGCGTTTGTGTGTGTGTGTGTGTGTGTGTTGTGTGTGTGTGGGTGTGTGTGTTTTGTGTGTGTGTGTGTGTGTGTGTGTGTGGTGTGTGTGTGTGTGTGTGTGTGTGTGTGTGTGTGTGTTGTTTTCTTGTCTCCTGTCTGGTTTTAACGTTCTGTATCAAGGAACTCTGAAACAGACTGCAGTATCGCTGACAAGAAGCCAAACCACAAATGGAAAGCAAATCGCTAAGTTACTGGTTTTAATGCACAATGCAACACAAAGAAATGAATTTTTGACGAAAATATATTCATGAGGCCACACAAACAACAGACATGCTCTAAACCATTCTCTTGATGGTATCTAGTGGAGAATGCCAAAGAGAGAGAGGTATGCACGGAAATGTTTCTCATAGAAGAGAATAGACAAAAGACAGCCAACAATAGATATACGGAGGTGTTCAGACCATTGTGTTGAGAGAATTCTCTGTCTGTCTGTCTCTCTCTCTCTGTGAATGTCAGTACAAGAGAGAGAGAGAGAGAGAGAGAGAGAGAGAGAGAGAGAGAGAGAGAGAGAGAGAGAGAGACAGACAGACAGACAGACAGACAGACAGACAGACAGAAGAAGAGAAATGCAAAGAAGGGAAGCCCCAGAGATGAGCAGAGACAAGATGACAGACAGAGATTAGGCGTGACGTGTTTCGCTGAGCTGGACTTTGTCTCGGCTTGTGCCAGTCTGGATCTGGAGGTTTTCAATAGGATGAGTCAACAGCTCTGTGTGTGTGTGTGTGTGTGTGTGTGTGTGTGTGTGTGTGTGTGTGTGTGTGTGTGTGTGTGTGTGTGCGCGCGCGCGCGCGCGCACGGGCGCGCGCCTGTGCTCACTACCCACAAGGGATGGTTGGGGTGCTTGTCAAGACAGATCATGTCCCCAGCTTCTGGAAATCACGTGCTGGGCATTTTCAATGTTTTCCATCACACTCCTTGCCCCGTTTTCTTCTGTCTTCCCATATTCCTGGCGCCTGTTTTTTTGTCGTTTTTTTTTTATCCCCCCCCCTCCCCCCAGTATTTTAATGCGATCATTCTACTGTTGGACAGCCATCTTGAAGTATTGTGATTAGCAGCATTTTGTGCACTTCATTCGTGACGTGCCACTAAGAGCTATGAAGACCTATGGGACAACAATGCACTTGTCTGTTTTGTACTGCTTGTGTGCTTATTTTGTTTTTGTTGTTGTTGTTTATCTGTGTTTGACCTTTCATCAGTCGTGCTTCAACCTCTTTCAATCTCCTTTCATCCCACCATTCGTTATTATTTGT
>CM065744.1:35365549-35368049 GCA_033310375.1 Conus canariensis | reverse complement strand
AGAGACAGACAGACAGACAGACAGACGGAGGGAGAGAGAGGTGAGAGAGACAGAGAGAGAGAGAGAGAGAGTTTAAGAGCATGAATTGGAAAATTCAGTCATTAGCTGGGTATGAAGTGCCCTTTTAAAGCTATATATGCTGGCATGAACATCAAGAGAGGGTGAAATGCGGTTCCACAAGAAGCCGCCAGAGTAGTGAAGACTGGTTTTAAACATATCTATTCTTGGACGGGGTATTACAATTTTATAAAAATGGCGATTTTCATTCAATCTAAATGTCTCTGTAATTGAAGGGGGAGCACGACCCGAAAGAATCTTAAACATGAATAAAGCTTTATTGAATTTAAGCTTCAAGTTTAATGGTAAAATATCCAGATCTGTATAGTCAGAGTATGATAACGTAACCGATTTTAACAAAACTAATTTCAGGGAACGTCTATAAAGACTAAACAAAGGTTTGAGTATATGATTACTTGCTGAATCCCAAATTGTAGATGCATAATTTATATGGGATTCAATATAAGCGTGAAAAAATATTTTACGTGAATGGCAGTCTAGGAAATGCTTTATCTTGGACAGCTGGTATATCTTTTTTGAAACTGTTTTGCACAAAGACCGTACATGTTCTGACCATGACAGATTGTTATCTATAACTACTCCTAAGACTTTATGACAGACTGTTTCTTCGATAGTTATGCCATTGATAGAAAGGGGTGTGCTCGTATAAGAAAGGGTTTGACGTTTTTGTCTTGTGGTTATGATCATATGTTTGGTTTTGACAGGGTTTAAACACATATGGTTTAATTCAGACCATTTGGTTAGCTGGTTAATACTTTGCTGTAATAACATAGATACTTTTTCTCCTTTGCGATCACACGTATGAACAGTAGTGTCATCAGCGAACATATCACAAAGCGCTGGGAGAAACAGGGGGAGATCATTAATATATATTGAGAAAAGTATGGGTCCTAGGACGGAGCCTTGAGGAACACCATGTTTGAGAGGCAAGATAGAAGACTGGCGTTCATGAATTGAGACAATTTGTTTTCTGTCGCTTAAAAACGAAGAGATGAGTTCTAGAGCATTACTGGATAAACGGTACAATTTTAACTTTTTTAGAAGCAGTGTGTGGTCAATTACATCAAAAGCTTTTGCAAAGTCAATAAAAAGGACACCGGTCACTTTGTTTTCATTGATATTTGAGAGCCATTTGTCTACTAGGTTGGTCAGTGCAGTGTGGCAGGAGTGATGTTTCCTGAAACCAGACTGATTAGGGTGAAATAAGTTATATTTGTCAAAATGGTTAAGAATACATCTTCTTAGATGATCCTCTAAAGGTTTTGATACCACAGACAGGATAGAAATTGGTCTGTAATTACAAGGATCCGAGGTGTCACCTGATTTATAGATGGGTCTTACCCTAGCAATTTTGAAAGATTTAGGAAATTGGTTTTTAGATATACATAAATTGAAGATGTAGGTCAGTGTATCAGAAATAATTGGAGCTGCAAGTTTTAGGATGTTGCCATCAATACCGTCTAAGCACGAGCACATGTTTCTTTTAGACGGATCAGGGCATTATATACATCATGGACTGACATTAAGGGGATGTCTAAGTCTGAGGATATGGCTTTTGAATCACAGAAATCGTTTAATAATGTAAGAGTGTTTTGGACAGATCTGTCTAATTTTATTGTTGTCTTAGCAATATTACAAAAATGGTCATTAAGTTTCTCGGGACACAGGTCTTCATGAGATGTATTTTTACTGATGTATTTTTTCAGAGAGAGAGAGAGAGAGAGAGAGGGGGGGGGGGTGTCGAGAGAGCGCTCCAACTCCATGAATATCATTACCTAATGCCCGTAGCAAGCAGGAGGCCTGTAAAGTGGAGATAAACACTTGAGGATGAGGCCGGCTCTCCACAACAGATCTGGTCCTGAACCCAGCCACATATTCATGCGCATGGGGGGAAATACAGTATGAGGAAACATCCCATTATTACCGGTGCGTCAGAACTAAAACATCCGGCGTTTTGTTGTTCCCTGGAGAGATATTGAAATACATCAAAAGTGTAGTCAAACAAATGGCGACCTGAGTAATTATTTCCTGTTATAAAACTGCCATCACACGCCTTTTGTAGACAAGAAAACAGTTGATAGTTTTGAAGCCAATTCATGTGTACAACCCAACCACTGCAGAATGCTACCTAGGGATGCTGTAGACGGTTCGCCACATGTTCGAGAAAAACAGAGAAATAACAACCATCACTGGCCTATGAGTGGACTGACTGCATCTCTTTTCGCAATAGCATTGTCAGTGAGGTTACCATTACCAGACCCGGTACTCTTTCACAATTCGCCAGTAAAACAAACCTAAACAGATGACCAGATTCTCATACTAGATACCTGACACCTGGTGAAATGACTTTGTGCCCGATGACCAGGTCACATTGATGTCCGAATGATTCTGCATCAGCATAGCAAACAGCACAGTGTGTACT
>CM065744.1:35338049-35350549 GCA_033310375.1 Conus canariensis | reverse complement strand
CCACACATCTCCACCGTCTCCACCATTCCACAGGGCTCCAACCTCCACACCACGTCTCCCACACCAACAGGACTCCAACTCCACACCACGTCTCCACCAACAGACTCCAACCTCCACACCCACACAGACTCACTCCACACATCTCCACCAACGGCTCCAACTCCACACCACGTCTCCACCGTTCTTACTCTGCCCCTCTCTGCAGTTTATTTTTATATTATTTTATTGAGCGATCACATCTTTTAACTTGTATCTCACAGACGACTGATCCAGAAAAAAAGAAGAATATCCATCCTTGCACATTTCTCATTATCTCCCTTAATCGATCCGAAAGCACCAAGGAAGGAGGGGAGGGAAGAAGAGTGCAGATCAGGGCATGTTCAGGTATAGAATGGATGTTGTGCGGGTGCTGTCCATGCACGTGAAATCTGTTTTCACTCCTGTCCTCAACTGCACGTCTTCTTACCCAAGTCCACTCCTAGACCGGTGATGGAGTTACGCCAAACAAAATCCAGTCGTCTTCTAGTGGGTTCTCTTCGTCTCGGTAATATCGTCTGAAGAAAGACCAGAGGGATTCTCTCCCTTTCAATGAAAAAAAAAAAAAAAAAAAAAAAAAAAAGAAAGAAAGGGGAGATCACTGTCATCCTGTGGTCTCTCATCTTCCCATGGACAAATAAGTAGTGTATTAATTAATGCTTGCTGCAGATTGTATTCTCTCTCTCTCTCTCTCTCTCTCTCTCTCTCTTCTCTCTCTCTCTCTCTCTCTCTCTCTCTCTCTCTCATTTTTTATTTTGATTTCTTTTTGCATGCTTCTACATTTATCGTCTTGTCTCATTTTACATTGTTGACCCTACTCAAGGCGTGGACTGGATGTAAAAAAGCACATACGTGCTTATCCATTATTCTCGTAAATAAAGAATTTTGTCTTATCCGCCCCACCCCCTCTCTCTCTCTCTCTCTCTCTCTCTTCTCTCTCTCTCCTCTCTCTCTCTCTCTCTCTCAAAACAAGTATTGCCAGACTGTTAAGTGTGTATGTCGTGGGGATATTTCAGTTCAACATGTGATTTTTGATTGTGAACTAATGAAACCCTTTTTGAATGGTCTTATACCAAGTGCTGACACTGGGCATGTTAATGTGTTTGACTTTTTAGATTCGTTGCCAGTTGTTTCTCTTGTTAAATTAACGAGTAACCTTTTGCAAGGTCCATTGAAGAACATTTTATAATCATAATCGTAAGTTAGATTACTTTAGTTATTTTTCTCTAATTTTTCATAATTACTGTCCTATAATTCATCTATCCTTTATTTTTGTTCTATGTAACCACATCGTCCTCTTCTCTTCTTTTATGATAATAGTCTAAAATTGTAAACACTATGTTATTTAGACGTCTGCAATCTTCTATATGTGTGACGAGACGTAAAACAGAATTCTTTCCTTCTCTCAAAACAAATGAGTGCACTCACAGATTCCCACATTTCTTTCTGATTTTCTTCTTCCAAAACAAATCAGCAAGAAGACGAAAATATGAAGTAGAAGTTAACCTACCCATGCTTAAGAGAGAATGAAGAAGGGAAGCGCATTCATACTTCCTTTACAAAAGTAGTTTCTGTGTCTTGCATTTTCAAACGAATCTAACCATATCCAACCGTGTTCGCGTGTGCTCGCACCGGCGAGAAGCACCTCACGAGGCGTGTCTATTTTTCCAGTGAAAGCTCTGGGCACATATGTTATTGTTATGTTTCAGATACTTGGGACTGTCCATGCTCCATTACTTGCAAAAGAGGGAGCTGAATAATGGGAAGAGAGGGAGTGTGGTGGATTGCTTCAACTGAACACATGCTGACACATAATTATGTGACTTCAAGCCGGTGCTGGCGCTCGTGTATATGAAATCCAGGTGCGCTTACACGTGCGCTAGTGCAAATAGGCATGGAAGCGTGCACAGGCGCACGTACGTGCAAGTTCACACACTCACACACCACACACACAACACACAAACAGACACAAAGAGAGAGAGAGAGAGAGAGAGAGAGAGAGAGAGAGAGAGAAGTAAACACATAGACACACACACGAATGCATGTAGGCACACACATGCATGCACGTATGCGTACACACACACACACACACACACACACACACACACACACACCACACACACACACACAGAGTATGCACATCTGTGTATAATTACCTTAACGTCATCATGCAGGTAAAGTTGTTTTCCCCCCTCAGCAGCAATTTCACAAAAAAAAGGCGCATGGCCAGAATACTACCTCCCCCCCTCTCCCTGCCACCCTCTTTTCTCCTTGCTAAGCACCCCCCCCCCCACCCTCATACCCCACCATCTCCCCACCTCCTACATCTCTCTCTGAATTGTTTACTTTGTCGAATACTTTGTTGGATACCTCTCACTGCACCCTATGGATAATAGCTATTCCCTGCTTTGTGCGCAAGAATATGTTCTTCTTTGGCATAATGACTAAAGTAGGTAAGATTACATTCTGCAAGCAATAGCATTTTGCATGGCTGCCAGATCTTACCGCGGACATTGCTGAAGGACAACTGCTGGTTTTTTTTTCTTTTGTTTTCTTTAGTTTCAGTTTCTTTTTTTCTTTCAGAAAAGTGTATTGGTTCCAGAACGAAAGCTCCAACGAATTCTTCCCTGTGTTAAATATTTGTTGATATAGAAGGGCAATCCAGAACGTGAAATATCCACCAAGATCGGACAGATTTTTTTTTTCTCTACCAGGAGGAAAATAGTATGCACAGACTGAGATAGTTATTTCCCATTTGCTTTTCCTACCCCTACTCCTCGTGTGACAGGCAATACTGTCCGTATCAGCATCGGTGTTCGGTCCTGGAGACTATACAACGAGGTTCTGTGTATGTACGCATACATTATATCTTGCACACCACACACACACACACACACACACACACACACACACACACACACACACCACACACACACACACACAAAATCCCATCACCAGCTTTTGGAAGAGAAGGCCAATCTTGGCCATTCGTATGCACGACAAGTTTACACATTGCTGGCACGGGAAGAATAAACGAAAAAAGAGAAAAAAAGTTACTAATATTTGACTGAATGACTCGGGGAACGACAGACTGTAACGCCTAGCAGGCAGCTCTTTAATCAGCTCTACCCGGGTAGGCAGCCTGTCGTGTAAACGAGAGCGTGGATTGTAAAGCGCTTAGAGCTTGGTCTCTTACCGAGGATAGGCGCTATACAAATACTTATAGTAGTAGTAGTAGTAGTAGTAGTAGTAGTAGTAGTAGTAGTAAATAATGATGATAATAATAATAATGATATGAATGAATGATGATGATGATAAAATAATGAATAATATAATAATAATAATATGATAATAATAATAATATAACAATGATAATAATGATAAAAATGATAATGATGATGATAATAATACAATAAATAGGCAACTATGTCATCTGCAGATCTGTAACTCTTGCCAATTTGCATCCGCAATGTTTGAAGTATTGATGAATAATGAATGTCTTTGAGGATTCTCAGAAGATTTTTTTTAAAGGAAAAACAGAACAAATATCGACAACGTTTCGGTCATAGACCGTCTTCAGGAGTTGTGACATCAACTGGGGTCAAAAATCTGTTTTATTATTTGAAGTATTGTGTTAGGCTGGATGCCCTGTCAGCGACTGTCTGTCGCATCCGCCAACGGGTGACACAGCAGCAGTGTACAGACTGTTCAGTCTGACCACATGACCTTCACCAATATTCTGCTTCCAGCCTCACTGCCCAGTAGTGTTCCTTTCAGATCTTCACGGCGTTACCCGTTCATACCTTTTAAAGAGTGAAGAAGCTCCATGGTGCATTCTATGTCACGTGCCACCCAAAATGAACCATGTTCTTTTAGAGTGTTGGGACTTGCATGATGTGAGACACAAACATTTTACAGCAGATTCCTCGAAAACCTTGTTCAGAGACGTTCCGCCTGAAGCAATCTTTGAGTTCTTGAAAGAGATTAACTTTTTTTCATCGGATCTGAGATTTTACAGTGAAAAGATTAAAAAAAAAAAAACAACTTTCGGATGGGTTCTTCGATGTATTTTTAAAGAATTGTATGAATGAATGACTTGTGAGCTGATTTTAACGTGGTGACAGCCCTGATGTGGCCCTTTGTGGTCGGCGGGGCTATAAGTAACATGATCTTATCTTGTCTTATCACGGCGTTAAGTCTACACACAAGAACGAATGACAGAGCGACAGAGAAACAGACAAAGAGAAAGACTGAAAGACAGACACACTGACTGCGAGACAGTGATATGCGTTAAAAGCTTGTTGTCATGTACACTTTTTGTTTTCTTTTATCTTTTGTGACGTGTAAAATGCTCATCATCACCCAGATTTATAACAACAACAACAAAAATGCTCCAAAATGTCTCATATAGTCTTTGCTTCCTAATTCACAATCAAACAACAATCGACACTATGCACACACGCGGGACAAGATGCAACCTTAGCACATTGCACAGAGTTAATCCTGTAAAAGTACCCCCCGGCCTTTTCCATCAGAAAGGAGTAGAGGACGGATTCCCTGAGGGAATAGCTTGAAAGGGGCCCATAACTGTATTTTTGTGGCAATTCCCGTAAAAGGAATCTCAGGGGAAAAAAAAAAGAAGTTGTGCTACAAAACACGATTGAGTAAAGGTGCAGTTCGCTCTTGTCCTTTTATTCCCCCCCCCCCCCCCCCTCCCCATTCCCGACCTTGCCTCCCCGCGCTTCCTCACCCCATCACCTCTCTCTCTCTCTCTCTCTGTCTCTGTCTCTCTCTCTCTCTGTCTCTCTCTGTCTCTCTCTCTTCATTCCCCTCCCTCCTCTCACTCTCATTCTCTCCACTCTCTCTCCTTCTCCCCCTCTCCTTCCTCTCTCTCTCTCTCTCTGTCTCTGTCTCTTTCTTCTCTCTCTCTCTCTCTCTCCTCTCTCTCTCTCTCTTTCTATCTGTGTCTCTTTCTCTCTCCCTCGTCCCCCCCCTCTCTCTCTCTCTTATTACTAGATATCCTCTTCGGTCCTGAACACCTTGCCCCCCCCCCCCCCCCCCTTCCCATTCCCATTCCAAATACGGGACACCGCATGTCAAGCAAAGCACTGACCTCATCAATACAAATCAGTAAGATTAGCATGGCCATAGCTTGAAACAGGTTCCTCATCGGATGCAACAACATCTGACGGGTGATGCAGTCATTACATTGTTTGGCACCAGGGCATTGTTGCGGCAGCAAATCTGATGCTTAACAGACCCGTTCTCTCATCCCGCGCCAAAAATGTCTCCAGTCTTGGCACGTGCCAGGCGGTGATTTCCTGTGCAAGACTCTCCTGTGGAGTGGGGTCGGGATGGAAGGTCTAAAGGCAGTGGGAAGTTCTGGCTGGATGACGTGAAAGACTGGAGGGGACAGGACCTCTCCCTGCACGTGATTCTTCTGTGTTCCGTTTTCGCTCTGATTGTCTATCCCACGCCTGGAGAACATGCCCTGTGTGTTGTTATCTTACCCCACGCCTGGAGAACATGCACTGTGTGTTGTTTATCTTACCTCACACCTGGAGAACATGCACTGTGTGTTGTTATCTGACCCCACGTCTGGAGAACATGCACTGTGTGTTGTTATCTTACCCCACGTCTGGAGAGCATGCACTGTGTGTTTTTATCATACCCCACGTCTGGAGAACATGCACTGTGTGTTGTTTACCCCACGCCTGGAGAACATGCACTGTGTGTTGTTATCTTACCCCACGTCTGGAGAGCATGCACTGTGTGTTGTTATCATACCCCACGTCTGGAGAACATGCACTGTGTGTTGTTATTTTACCCCACACCGGAGAACATGCCCTGTGTGTTGTTATCTGACCCCACGCCTGGAGAACATGCACTGTGTGTTGTTATCATACCCCACGCCTGGAGAACATGCACTGTGTTGTTATCTTACCCCACGCCTGGAGAACATTTCCTGTGTGTTGTTATCTGACCCCACGCCTGGAGAACATGCACTGCGTGTTGTTTACCCCACGCCTGGAGAACATGCACTGTGTTGTTATCTTACCCCACGTCTGGAGAACATGCCCTGTGTGTTGTTATCTTACCCCACACCTGGAGAACATGCACTGTGTGTTTTATCTTACCCCACGCCTGGAGAACACGCACTGTGTGTTGTTTACCCCACGCCTGGAGAACATGCCCTGTGTGTTGTTATCTTACCCCACGCCTGGAGAACATGCACTGTGTGTTGTTATCTTACCCCACGCCTGGAGAACATGCACTGTGTGTTGTTATCTTACCCCACGCCTGGAGAACACGCACTGTGTGTTGTTTACCCCACGCCTGGAGAACATGCACTGTGTGTTGTTTACCCCACGCCTGGAGAACATGCACTGTGTGTTGTTTACCCCACGCCTGGAGAACATGCACTGTGTGTTGTTATCTTACCCCACGTCTGGAGAACATGCACTGTGTGTTGTTATCTTACCCCACGCCTGGAGAACATTTCCTGTGTGTTGTTATCTTACCCCACGCCTGGAGAACATGCCCTGTGTCTTGTTATCTTACCCCACGCCTGGAGAACATGCACTGTATGTTGTTATCTTACCCCACACCTGGAGAACATGCACTGTGTGTTATCTTACGCCACGTCTGGAGAACATGCACTGTGTGTTGTTATCTTACCCCACGCCTGGAGAACACGCACTGTGTGTTGTTTACCCCACGCCTGGAGAACATCCACTGTGTGTTGTTATCTTACCCCACGTCTGGAGAACATACCCTGTGTGTTGTTATCTTACCCCACGCCTGGAGAAACACGCACTGTGTGTTGTTTACCCCACGCCTGGAGAACATGCACTGTGTGTTGTTATCTTACCCCACGTCTGGAGAGCATGCACTGTGTGTTGTTTACCCCACGCCTGGAGAACATGCACTGTGTGTTGTTATCTTACCCCACGCCTGGAGAACATGCACTGTGTGTTGTTATCCTGACTTATCAGCATCTTTCAAAACCAGTTTTCCCCCCCCCCCCCAGCGTGTTTACTTTTTCAATCACTCTCCTATACTCCTCGACCGGGCACAGCAGTCTTCGCTACCAAGATAAATACTCTACAATGGCTGTCATGTTTGTGGCTGTGCCACCTCTAAGTCTTTGGAAACGCACTTGCTTAATGTAAAAGATGGGCCACTGTCATGCACTATCTCCCTTTGCTAGTCCTAAATCACCCTCAAGAGCATTTCCCCTTTGGATGGGAAGATAGTCGAAGCATAAAAAATGGGAAAGTTTAAGAGAAATCTTCATGAAATGGGGATAGGGTTAAGGAATGAACACTTTCAGTTATATCATCGTGACAACAATTTTGCTTCTGAGCAAGGCTGAACACTCGCCAACAGCGGCAACATCAGGGCGCTGTCACTAGCCGACGTTGGCAACATCAGGGCGCTGTCACTAGCCGACATTGGCAACATCAGAGCGCTGTCACTAGCGGCAACACCAGGGTGCTGTCACTAGCGGCAACATCATGGCGCTGTCGCTAGCGGCAACATCAGAGCGCTGTCACTAGCGGCAACATCAAGGCAGTGTCACTAGCGGCAACATCACAGCGCTGTCACTAGCGGCAAGCTCAGGGCGCTGTCACCAGCGGCAACATCAGAGCGCTGTCACTAGCGGCAACCTCAGGGCGCTGTCACTAGCGGCAACATCACAGCGCTGTCACTAGCGGCAACATCACAGCGCTGTCACTAGCGGCAACATCACAGCGCTGTCACTAGCGGCAACCTCAGGGCGCTGTCAGTAGCGGCAACCTCAGGCGCTGTCAGTAGCGGCAACATCACAGCGCTGTCACTAGCGGCAACATCACAGCGCTGTGACTAGCGGCAACCTCAGGGCGCTGTCACTAGCGGCAACCTCAGGGCGCTGTCACTAGCGGCAACATCACGGCTTTGTCACTAGCGGCAACATCACAGCGCTGTCACTAGCGGCAACCTCAGGGCGCTGTCACTAGCGGCAACATCACAGCGCTGTCACTAGCGGCAACATTACAGCGCTGTCACTAGTGGCAACATCACAGCGCTGTCACTAGCCGACGTTGGCAACATCATGGCGCTGTCACTAGCGGCAACATCAGAGCTCATTCTCGCTGACTCCGATACCCAGCAATCGTTGTTGTCAGCAGCACGCTTGGTCCATTGCTGCCCTGTGTCTGTTGGATCAGAACAAGCCCTACTCAACACCTCTCAAGCGACTCGGCGGCAGTGCAGTGTCTCCTGTGATGGGTTGCCTCTTGACGACTTGATACTGACTGGTGTCTGTGGATTGCTGGTGTTGGGGCTGTTGTGGGACAGGGTGTGGTTGTGGACAGGGAGCCGGAATGAGCGGCGTGGTAGGAGTGTCCTGAAGTGGCATGGACGAGGAGAAGGAATCTATTTCAGTGCGGTCTGTTTACTTTCAATTTGACTTGAAGATGTTAGATGACGAGCACTTTCTATTTCAGTGCGGTCTGTTTACTTTCAATTTGACTTGAAGATGTTAGATGACGAGCACTTTCTATTTCAGTGCGGTCTGTTTACTTTCAATTTGACTTGAAGATGTTAGATGACGAGCACTTTCTATTTCAGTGCGGTCTGTTTACTTTCAATTTGACTTGAAGATGTTAGATGACGAGCACTCATTTCTCGATTTACTATTGCTTAGATGTTAGATGATGAGCACTTTCTATTCAGTGCGGTTTTACTACTTGACTAAGATGTTAGATGATGAGCACT
This sequence comes from Conus canariensis, assembly GCA_033310375.1. Classification (NCBI taxonomy): domain Eukaryota; kingdom Metazoa; phylum Mollusca; class Gastropoda; order Neogastropoda; family Conidae; genus Conus; species Conus canariensis. The sequence continues at coordinate 35,341,753 of CM065744.1, read as the reverse complement.
TTCTATTTCAGTGCGGTGTGTTTACTTTCAATTTGACTTGAAGATGTTAGATGATGAGCACTTTCTATTTCAGTGCGACTTTTTTTAAAACTTAACTTTGACTTAAAGATGTTAGATGATGAGCACTTTCTATTTCAGTGCGGCTTTTTTTAAAACTTAACTTTGACTTAAAGATGTTAGATGATGAGCACTTTCTATTTCAGTGGGCTTTTTTTTAAACTTAACTTTAGCTTAAAGATGTTAGATGATGAGCACTTTCTATTTCAGTGCGACTTTTTTTAAACTTAACTTTAACTTAAAGATGTTAGATGATGAGCACTTTCTATTTCAGTGCGACTGTTTTACTTTAACTTTGACTTAAAGATGTTAGATGATGAGCACTTTCTATTTCAGTGGGACTTTTTTTTTTAAACTTAACTTTGACTTAAAGATGTTAGATGATGAGCACTTTTTTATTTAAGTGCGACTTTTTTTTTTTTTACTTTAAATTTGACGTAAAGAGATTAGATGATGAGCACTTTTTATTTCAGTGCGACTTTTTTTTTTTTTTAGCTTTAACTTTGACTTAAAGAGGTTAGATGATGAGTACCTTCCACTATGCTAGTCCGGATCACGTGACAGAATATGCTCATTTCATCACCCGACATCCGAAGAAGCAAACGCCAAGGACCAAAATGACAGGGTGGCGTTCCACCCCTTTTTTGAAATCCAAACTAAAATAGTCATGGATACCCATAACAGCTAGCTAGTACCCCCGATGTTTTGGTTTCCATAGTATCCAGTAAAAATAGTCATGGATACCAAAATGACGGTCTACACCAGCGTTAGTGGCATGCCACCATTCAGACTGCTAGGTGTATTGCCTGAAATATCCACAAGACTCATCCCATTTCTGATTTGTTGAGAAAAATCACAAAAAGTAAACGAAAATTTATTAAAAAAAAAAAAGAAAAGAAAAAAAGACTATACTTACTCTAGTAGACTGACAGAGTGATTCCGTCGGCAAACAGAATACTGTGACGCTGGCCGCTGTTCACTGTGGATATTCCATTAGCGACAAATACTAAATACTGTAACGCCGACCTCTGGTTTCTATCAGTGACAGAAACAAATAACGCGTTACAGGATGAATGGCACAGAACCACGTGACTAAATGGACGAATTCCCCAGGAGTACAATGTGGAATGAAGGGATTTCCTGGCAGAACAGATCTGAAAGGACGCATTCGTCAGCAGGCTGTGTTTGGCGGTTCTGTTAGTTAGGAAATGGGGGTTAAGGTTGGAGGAAAACAAGAAGGAGTAAATGTGAAATTCTACAAGTCTCTTCCTCCCCTCCCTTACTCTCATCCTCCACCCTAGCTACCCTTCTCTCTCTCTCTCTCTCTCTCTCTCTCTCCTCTCTCTCTCTCTCTCTCTCTCCTCTCTTCTCGTCCTCTCTCTCTCTCTCTCTCTCTCTGTCCCTCTCACTTTCTCTCTCTCTCTGTCCCTCTCACTCTCTCTCTCTCTCTCCTCCTCTCTCTCTCTCTCTCTCTCTCTCCTCCCTCTCTCTCCATCCCTCTCTCCTTCTCTCTCTCCCTCTTTCTCTATCCCTCCCTCTCTCTCCGTCCCTGTCTCTGCTCCCCCCCTCTCTCTCTCCCTCTCTTTCTCTCTCTCTCTCTTACATGCTAGTCATGATGATCTCATCAACAGTACACAAGACAGACATAGTAGCAGGAAACTTTGAGAGAAAAAAAAACAAACTTGTGTGATGCCATGTTCCAAGATCTATAATGGAGTTCCAGATAAACCGACGTTTCAAGAGCGAAGGTTTATTGCCCACAAGTTATATCAGAGAGACGACCAATTGATCAAACAGCCGCATGTCACAACATCCGTACTACTACGGGCATGCCTCGCCTTTAGTTCCGCCTAGGTCTGAACTGCACTGGGGTTTGTGGTCGTCTGAAATGCCAAGTTTTTTGACAGATAACGTGATTTGAATGGCAACATCGCCATCATTCGCTGTTCTTCCTTCACCGCCTGACAGACACGAACTAACATATTTCCAGAGCAGCTTCACCAATGATTTTTTTCCTCGAATTCCTCTTTTCAAAATAAGAATACTTCCTCGCGTTATCCCTCCACCACAGTCTTTGGCCTAGTGCACCAACTGTCACTACAAGGTTAACTCTTCTATTGATCGGCCGTATACATACGTCCTTACAGCCGCCGTATCAGTTTCTGCGGGAATGCCAGAAGTTTAATCGGAAGGGGAGGCTACTGTCATCCACTTATCTTCCTTTCCTAATCATAAATCACGGGAGGGTGCAGTCCCTTTGGACTGGAAGTTAGTTTAAGAGAGGAAAGTGAACGGTTGGAGGAGTTCAGATAAGGGTCAAATGGGGCCGTCTGTCTTGTTGGGGAATTAGGAAACGGTGGCATGAACACCGTTTTTACACCAAATCGTTGTAAAAGTGCTTGGATGTTGTGTGCTTTTTGCCGGAGAGATAGAAAGAAAAGCAGTACTGGGAAGAGAAAACGTTTCTGAACACGTGTGTCCCGTGTGCATTGTTCAAGAGGGTGTGGTGCACTATTTGTACAGCTGTAAATAAGGCTCCATATTGGCATTGTCCTGACTGGGTTTTTGGTTCAGACCAGAAGGGACGAATTGACTGGAAGGCTGGGAGTGAAACGACGATTTGTCGAGGAGAACAGGAGTAAAGGGACGGATTGTCTAGGAATACAGGAGTAAATGGACGAATTGTCCAGAAGTACAGGAGTAAAGTACAAATTGTCCATAAGAGTAAAGGACGAATTGTCCATAGGAGTAAAGGGCGAATTGTCCATAAGAGTGAAGGACGAATTCTCCATAGGAGTAAAGGACGAATTGTCCAGGAGAACAGGAGTAAAGGACGAATTGTCCAGGAGTAAAGGAGAATTGTCCAGGCGTACAGGAGTGAAGGAGGAATTGTTCAGGAGTACAGGAGTAAAGAGACGAATTGTCCAGGGAACAGGAGTAAAGAGACGAATTGTCCAGGAGAACAGGAGTAAAGGACGAATTGTCCAGGAGAACAGGAGTAAAGGACTAATTGTCCAGGAGTAAAGGAGAATTGTCCAGGCGTACAGGTGGTAAAGGAGAATTGCCCAGGAGTACAGGAGTAAAGGGACGAATTGTCCAGGAGTACAGGAGTAAAGGACGAATTGTCCAGGAGAATAGGAGTAAAAGACAAATTGTCCAGGAGAACAGGAGTAAAGGACGAATTGTCCAGGAGTACAGGAGTAAAGGAGAATTGTCCAGGAGAACAGGAGTAAAGGAGGAATTGTCCAGGAGTACAGGAGCATAGGGATGAATTAGTCAGGAGTACAGGAGTAAAGGGACGAATTGTCCAGGAGTACAGGAATAAAGAGGAATTGTTCAGAAGTACAGGAGTAAAGGGACGAATTTTCCTGGAGTACAGGAGTAAAGGGACGAATTGTCCAGGAGTACAGGAGTAAAGGGATGAATTGTCCAGGAGTACAGGAGTAAAGGGACGAATTGTCCAGGAGTACAGGAGTGAAGGAGGAATTGTCCAGGAGTACAGGAGTAAAGGGCGAATTGTCCAGGAGTACAGGAGTAAAGGACGAATTGTCCAGGAGAATAGGAGTAAAAGACGAATTGTCCAGGAGTACAGGAGTAATGGAGAATTGTCCAGGCATACAGGAGTGAAGGAGGAATTGTCCAGGAGT
>CM065744.1:35333049-35335549 GCA_033310375.1 Conus canariensis | reverse complement strand
TCTTCCTTTTTTCTCTGCGGATTTTCTTCTTTTTTAAAAAAATTTTTTTCTTGTCTTCCTTCGTTGCAGACTCTGGAGTTACGATGATCATCTGCGCCCATTTTTTGCTCAAAGTTCATTACTACTTATACATTGACTTCATTCCTCCTTTATTCACAAAGTTGTTTTCCATTCTTGGATTTTATTCAGGCTGTAAAGCTTGTTTTTTTTTTTAATTTTCGTTTTTTCTTTATGTTTTTTTTTTCACGTGATTGCTCAGATACCGACGATCTCAAGGGGAAAGGTTGAAATGCCGATGGCACTTGTGGAGCGTGTGTGTGTCATTCATTTAACGTCTTTCCACTAATCGTGATATTAGACGATTAAAAAAAGAAAAAAATATCGTGCCGAAAGAGAGAGATAGGGAAAGAAAGAGCGCATGTGCTTATGCTTGTGCACGCACACGTATGTGTACATGTGTGCGTGCTCGTATGTGTGTATATATATATATACACACATATATATGTTTGAGTCTGTGTGTGTGCATATGTGTGTGCTTATAAGAGTGCTTATATGAATAATAATGTTAATTACAAAACACTTAAATTTTTTTTAGATAGGTTTCAAAGGAAACAAAAGTTAAATTTTTAACAAAACTAATTAATTTTACTACCATCAAGGCACATAAACTTATCCTTTCTCAGTTCTTGTCACCTTTGAGCTTTGTACATTATTCCATCTTCCCTCCCCACACATATCCCCCATCCCCGCCCCTCACACGAAAAAGAACCTATAAATACTTCCCCAATGGAGTGCGCTCTAAGCATCCCAAAAAAAAAACCCAAAACATATATGTTAGAGCTGGTGACTCAAAAATGGCCTGTGCACTATTTTGCCTCAACACTGTGGATCGTGTAAGTTACTGGATGCGATGTAGCCAGTGTTTGTCATCACCACCATGTGTAATGCTACCTCATTATCAAAATCAGAGGATCATACCTCTTTGCGACCTTGTACTGCGCATGATTTGGCACAGTGGGATTTCGGGGTCTCACGCTTTGATGGAGAAGTCCCCCCCAAAAAAAAATAAATAAAAAAAATAATAAAAAAGAGGAAAGTCGTGAAGTGCCATCGCTGCTCCCTCCGTGTCAAGTGTCGGTCGTATCGTATTGCAGTGTCCGCCATATTGTATTGCTGTAACCAACGAATCCTATGGGAAGTTGGTAACGGTTTTCAGAACGATGCACAGTTTGACCAACAACAACAACAACAACATGCCCAGTAGAAAGTAGCGAGTTGCATTAAAGAAAAAGGAGACACTAGTAGATTGCAACATGAGGCGACTGCAGGCGGAGATCTAACACACACTTTAAAGTAATTATCATGCCTCCACCGAACAACGTGCACAAACGACTCACAAGACAGAACACGACGCGTTTCGACCTTGTAGCTCTTCGTCAGGCAAGATAAACAAACACTCCAGACAACCACAAATGCAGAACGAGCAATCACTGTGTCGAATTCGGCGCAAGACCGGCGTTGATTAGATACTAGTAGGGCAGCAGAAAGTGGTGAAGAGTATCACAATATCACAAGGTAGTGTGTAGAAGGCCAGTAGGAAGTGGTGAAGAGTATCACAGTATCACAAGGCAGTGTGTAGAAGGCCGGTAGAATGTGGTGAAGGGTATCACAATATCACAAGGTAGTGTGTAGAAGGCCAGTAGAAAGTGGTGAAGATATCCCAATATCACAAGGTAGCAGTGTGTAGAAGTCAACAGTCATGACCAGAGGCTAAAGAAATAGCGCTTGTGACATAAAGTCACGAGCAGTGATAACTAGTGAAAGAAGAGACCACCAGGAGACAGGGGGATGGCCTGTTGTAAAAAGTAGTGATCAGTGCTAAAAAAAATGGTAGGCAGGCACTCAAGGTCTGACCAGCGCGTTGGGCTAATGCGTAGGACAGACATCCGCTGAGTCGTAGCCACGAGACCCTCTTCTTCAATAATTGTCTCATCTTCGTTGTTCATTCATTTATCCATCAGCTTCAAATCATGCGTAGTGTGGTCTCAAAACTTAGCGGATGTGGTGTAGCGTATATGGACTAGTCCGCACGCAATGTGACGCCTCCTTGATGAAACTGAAACTGAAACTGAAAAGAAGTGACAAGCACTGAAGAGAAGTGCCTAACAGCAGACAACATTGCTGACTGAAAGGCACAAACAGTAAGGGCAAATAAGCTAGGACTAATATAGTGAACAAGTGGTGGGCTAATTCTTAAAAGTAACAAGCAGTAAAACATGGCGTAGAAGTAGCGACATGCAAATTGTTAACAGTCGGTAGAGAAATGTTATGTGGATGGACCACGACCTGGTTTCATTTACATCTACCCCCACCACCACACCCCACTCCCATCACCATCACGCACCCCCCTCCCCCCCCCCCCCTCCACCTCTGCTCCATATTATATTCCCCAACGCTTTCCCTGTAGAAGAGTCCGCCGATCTGTAGCCTTTTCGTCTTT
>CM065744.1:35323049-35328049 GCA_033310375.1 Conus canariensis | reverse complement strand
CCTCTTCCCCTCCCCTCCTCCTCCTCTACCTCCTCCTTTTTCATATTCGTTTTTTTTATGTGTTCCAGCACATGCCATTTTTCAGTTTTTTTCAAGACGTAATTTTCTAAAATCTAAACTTGTGTAAAAAAAAAAAAAGTTAAGCTTTTCAGCTGGCCTTAGCATGAAATAAACTTTTTTTTTTAATGCACACAGGGAATTCATGTTTTTAGCGGTCGGCTAGGTTACAAACATGAAACTGCAGCTGGAGACCCTTCCCCAGTACTTGTTCTGCTGTGACGTTATCTGTGTTTATTGGAAGTAGGGGCCGTAAAAAGGGGAAAGTTGCAGTGTTGGCACTATTTACTGCACAGCAATGTCTGTGTCTCCATGGAGAAATCGGGGGTTCTCTCAGTATTAATACCCCCCCCCCCCCTCCCCGGCTTCTGGAGGTTCTGTGTCACTGTGCGGTGCGTACGTGTGTGTGTGTGTGTGTGTGTGTGTGTGTGTGTGTGTGTGTGTGTGTGTGTGTGTGCACGCGCGCGCGCCTGTGTGTATGTTCGTACCTTCTCGACCTACAAACTCAGTGAACTAACCAATTAAACATCCGGATAATCGGTCCTCTTTAAACCACTTTTTTCCTTTAAACCGATTTGTGTTTGCATAGATACCGGCTTCTTGTTATGGTTGGAAACATTTTAAAGACAATCTAGGCCTTCGAAATACTTGGTGATTTATGAAAAACACACAAATTTTCGAAATTTCTGGGGTTTTTTAAATGTCAAAGAGAAAAGTCAAAACGTTTTCGTATAGCATTGAATTTTAAACAATAAGATTTAGTCACAAAATGAGAGAGAGAGAGAGAGAGAGAGAGAGAGAGAGAGAGAGAGAGGAGAGAGAGAGAGAGATCTTTACCGAGAGAGTTATCTCTAGTTATCTCTCTTTACTGAGAGAGTTCTCTCTCTTTATCGTCATCTAATGTTTTTCAACCTTGTTCTAGAAACTCTTTAGCACTTTGTTATGGTCCCAATTTATGACATAACAGACTTTTTCGCTGTAATCTAGTGACTAGGTGGTAAAAATTGTATATTGTTCCAGGTTGTTTACTAGCTGTGCATCTCGCGTTGCCTTTTTGCCCATATGACCGTTCTATGTTTTTTTTTGGTCTTATATAGATTTGTTTCAAGTATTGTGATTACTTTTATTTTAATAGTGCAAAACATAGCAGTGTGGCTGGCCCCACTGAGCATGGCCAAGTGCTATGAGTCTTCAGGATGTCGATAACTGAGCTGCAATGTTACTCAACGTTTTTGCTGTTAGTTGCTTTTTGCAGAATGTAATTCTTTCTTTTTTTTTTATCACTATGACACTTCCGAAAAAGGCTCTGTGTATTCGGGTGGGTTGTGATGATAACACTTTGACACCAAAGTGCAGTATAAGGAGCACCTGTAATGTGTTGGAATTATCTATTGCCTGTCTGTTTTATGTATTGTTGAATTATATCTGAGGTGAGTTGGAATTATCTATTGCCTGTTTGTTTTGATGTATTGTTGAATTATATCTGAGGTGAGTTGGAATTATCTATTGCCTGTTTGTTTGATGTATTGTTGAATTATATCTGAGGTGAGTTGGAATTATCTATTGCCTGTTTGTTTGATGTATTGTTGAATTATATCTGACGTGAATTGGAATTATCTATTGCATGTTTGTTTTATGTATTGTTGAGTTATATCTGAGGTGAGATGGAAGCAGTCGTTGTACATTGCAGTGTTTGTCTTTCCTACTGTGAAGCAGTTTGCCTGCGTTAGAGCAATGTCTGTGGACAGTAATGTCTGCTGTGCAGCAATGCCTGTGGATATTAATGTCTGCTGTGCAGCAATGCCTGTGGAATTAATGTCTGCTGTGCAGCAATGTCTGTGGACATTAATATCTGCTGTGCAGCAATGCCTGTGGACACTAATGTCTGCTGTGCAGCAATGCCTGTGGACATTAATGTCTGCTGTACAGCAATGTCTGTGGACATTAATGTCTGCTGTACAGCAATGCCTGTGGACATTAATGTTTGCTGTGCAGCAATGCCTGTGGACATTAATGTCTGCTGTACAGCAGTGCCTGTGGACATTAATGTCTGCTGTGCAGCAATGCCTGTGGACATTAATGTCTGCTGTAGAGCAATGTCTGTGGACATTAATGTCTGCTGTACAGCAATGCCTGTGGACATTAATGTCTGCTGTACAGCAATGCCTGTGGAAATTAATGTCTGCTGTACAGCAATGTCTGTGGATATTAATGTCTGCTGTACAGCAATGTCTGTGGACATTAATGTCTGCTGTACAGCAATGTCTGTGGACATTAATGTCTGCTGTACAGCAATGTCTGTGGACATTAATGTCTGCTGTACAGCAAAGTCTGTGGACATTAATGTCTGCTGTACAGCAATGTCCTGTGGACATTAATGTCTGCTGTACAGCAATGCTCTGTGGACATACATGTGTCTGCTGTACAGCAATGTCTGTGGACATCAATGTCTGCTGTACAGCAATGTCTGTGGACATATGTCTGCTGTACAGCAATGTCTGTGGACATTAATGTCTGCTGTACAGCAATGCCTGTGGACATTAATGTCTGCTGTACAGCAATGCTGTGACATAATGTCTGCTGTAAGCAATGTCTGTGGACATTAATGTCTGCTGTACAGCAATGTCTGTGGACATTAATGTCTGCTGTAAGCAATGTCTGTGGACATCATGTCTGCTGTACAGCAATGTCTGTGGACATTAATGTCTGCTGTACAGCAATGCTGTGGACATAATGTCTGCTGTACAGCAATGTCTGTGGACATTAATGTCTGCTGTACAGCAATGCTGTGGACATTAATGTCTGCTGTACAGCAATGTCTGTGGACATTAATGTCTGCTGTACAGCAATGCTGTGGACATAATGTCTGCTGTACAGCAATGTCTGTGGACATATGTCTGCTGTAGAGCAATGTCTGTGGACATGATGTCTGCTGTACAGCAATGTCTGTGGACATATGTCTGCTGTACAGCAATGTCTGTGGACATCAGTGTCTGCTGTACAGCAATGTCTGTGGACATCAGTGTCTGCTGTACAGCAATGTCTGTGGACATCAGTGTCTGCTGTACAGCAATGTCTGTGGACATTGATCTGCTGTACAGCAATGTCTGTGGACATTGATGTCTGCTGTAAGCAATGTGACTGTTGGACATATGTCGAATGTGTCTGCTGTACAGCAATGCCTGTGGACATTAATGTCTGCTGTACAGCAATGTCTGTGGACATCAGCGTCTGCTGTACAGCAATGTCTGTGGAAATTAATGTCTGCTGTACAGCAATGTCTGTTGACATTAATGTCTGCTGTACAGCAATGTCTGTGGACATTAATGTCTGCTGTACAGCAATGTCTGTGGACATCAGTGTCTGCTGTACAGCAATGTCTGTGGACATTAATGTCTGCTGTTGAGCAATGTCCGTGGACATTAATGTCTGCTGTACAGCAATACCTGTGGACATTAATGTCTGCTGTACATCAATGTCTGTGGACATCAGTGTCTGCTGTAGACCAGTACCTGTGGACTTTAGCGGTTGTACACACCAGTGCTAGCTTTCTCTGCTGTGAAGTAATGCATGTGCTCTGTTGGAGGTAACCTTACATACACAAGTTAACATTCACTCCTAAATGACCCAGCCTTTTCACCATGACCGCTATGACAGAGGCACAAAGACGAACGGAAACAAAAGAAAGGTGTCTTCAGCATTCTTAATATAAACAGAAATTTTACATAGAGGAGGTGAAGTTGACATAAACAATACATAATCAACTTCTTACATGCACTTGAATCAATATGGATTTGTGTTTAATTCTTACGTTGTTGTTGTGCTGTAGTTTTTGGGTAAGTCTGGCAGTCAGTTTTCTTTGCTATGTGGGGTTCGAATCCTGCTTGCTTAACATACCCGAGTTCTGCCACGTCCCCGTGCACATGTCTAAAAAGACTGCAGCAGGCACCACAGAAAAGAAAGTGAAGGTGGGGAATTAAACTCTAGAAAATCAAAATGTGAGTCAAGTTCATCTTTGAAAAATAACCGTCAATTATATCTGCCTTCGATCCGTGGCTCAGGAAGTATCACTGCCCCCCCCCCCCCCCCCCCCCCCCCCCCCCCCCCGCAAACACACCCATACATCATATTGACTGCACAGTGTCTTGTGTATCTTCTGTGTTCCCTGAGTTCCTCTCCTCTGCTGATACATATTTTTTTCTCTCTCTTTCCTCTCTCTCTCTCCGTTCTTAGTAAACAACTCTCTGCCAAACGCGAGTCGGGGCGCCAGGCGGTTTGATTACATTAGCCAAAAGAGGTAACGCCGTAAAAGTGACCTCCCTTTGCTAGGAGGGGAGAGAACTCCATGGGGTGGAAGATGGAGAGACACGTTGGCTGAGGGATTAACTTTGCTGTGAGCTCCTTAAATGGAATGGCGAGGGCAGAGAGAGAGAGAGAGAGAGAGAGAGAGAGAGAGAGAGAGAGAGAGAGAGAGAGAAGAGACTGAGTCGGGCGAAAAGATGAAAAAAAAAAAAAAAGAAAAGAAAATGTGCGTGCATGTTCTTCTGTTGCTTTTTCGTGTTTTCTTTTTGTATGTCTCTTTTTCGGCATCTCGTTTTTCCCCTTTCTTGAATTCTTTCACGTTCTGCCTTTCATTTTTTTTTGTTCCTTTTTTTTTTTTTTTTTGCTTTCTTCATTTCTTTATTCTTTCTCTGTTCAGGGGCGGTATCATCACACGTGCCTTCTCTGTTTCATTGCTCCCACGACGATCATACTGGCTCTTCCATACACGGACATTTTGTTTCTCCTTTCTCTGTCTTCTTTTCCACTACCGCCACCACCACCACCACCTCCTCCTCGTCCTCGTCCTCCTCCTCCTCCTCCTCCTCCTCCTCCTCCTTCTTCTTCTTCTTCTTCTTCTTCTTCTTCTTCCTCCTCCTCCTCCTCTTCATCCTCCTCTTCTA
>CM065744.1:35303049-35318049 GCA_033310375.1 Conus canariensis | reverse complement strand
CTTACCATAATAGTAATTGTGGTAATGATAATCAACGACACTAACAGAAGAAGAGGAAGGAGACGGGTGAGGGGATAGTTACAATGATGCAGCTTTAGGTGCAATAGTGATAATAAGAATTATGATGATTGTGAGAAGAAGGAGGAGGAGAGGAAGAAGGTTGAGGAGAATGTGAAATAGATAATGGGAAAGATGGTAAGATAGAATCTAAGAAATATACCAATGAATATAATTATCATTGTAATCATCAAAATGATAATATTCACAATGTTACCAGATATAGGAAATAGGAAAACTAGCAAGTCAAAATCAACTCCACGACTACTTCAACAGTGCCGTAACTCAGACGGTCAAAGAAGACAACCTCTACGCACCGAGTCCAGCAGCGTCAGAGCGATAGTCTTTTGAGGAACGCACCCTCTACACAGTCAGACTCTTAGTGTCAAATTTACAGTCTGATGAAGAGGACGCTTTCTCCACATCAGACCCACATCGTCAGAGCTACAATCTACTGAGGCAGACACTTTCTCTCCATATGATGTTAAGGACACTTTTTTTTGTCAAGGTTTAAACGTTTGCACAGACTGACAGCGAGTTTCCATGGACACCTATTCTTTTTTTTTTTTTTTTGGCTCAGAAAAAAAAACCTAACAACAAAAACGTTACGCCCCCTTCTCATGCTCCAAGGATGCTCTCAAGGCTGCATCAAATATTGGTGTTAATTAATGTTAATTTTGTCTGCAATTCCATCGTAATAATCTCAGAAAAGAAGCTTGGTGTCACATATTTCCATCTAACATTAAAAATGCATGAGCATTGCCTGTTTTAAAAGAAATCCGAAATTTATGGTGATAATCAAGACAATCTGCGTGTATCTTATTTCGCTTGTTAGCCTGCAGTTATCATATGGAAGACGCCTTTTTTTTTTCTTGTGGCTGAAGTCTTCATCTCATGGGAGTCACATAACGCTGCATAGAACGTCATATTTTCTTCATTTCCCGTCTGACATACTATTGCCAAGAATGGGTTTCGAGGACACTTTGCGAAGACTATCGTATTGTTGTAGACTGGCGGAATAATTCAGAGGATATGAACACTATCGTGTTGCTGTAGACTAGTGGAATAATTCAGAGGATACTTTGCGAACACTATCGTGTTGCTGTTGACTGGCGGAATGATTCAGAGGACATGAACAGTATCGTATTGCTGTAGACTGGCGGAATAAAGTCATAGATGACTCTCGCTGTGATCGATGTATGAATGTTTGCCCCTTAAAAATCCAACAGCATAGGAGAAGTGGACGAGTTATCTTTAGATTCCTAACATTTCCTTTCAGATCCATCAATTTCAAGGCCACTTGTCTAGTGGACAGCCATACACAAGACCCATTACCCCCCCTCCCCCCCCCCCAACAAAAAACAAAACCAGACACCAAAGTCCAGGCAGTAAGGACTGGCTCACATGAAATTGTAAACACCGGTCGGCCTCAAACCAGTGAGCATTTTGCAGTGAGTATACCATTATGTGACATGCCTTTCACAGAACAGCTTAGAACGTTAGCTGCTCTCAATGGATTCCAACACTTTGCAATGCACGTGTCGCCTGGAAACACTGACGTGTCAGACAGGTCCCGAGGGCAAAACGTGACAAGGATCCAGACTACCTCTGTTCCCCTGTCCTGTCTCGTTGCCACTTCCTCTTGATCCCCCAGGCCTCTAACTCCTAATCAATGGTCTGCGCAGCACGGACAGGGGTAGTGGATCACATTGAGGAGAAGAGATAACGCCATGACAGTGACCTCCCCTTTTCCATTAAGGAGGAGACAGATCCCTGCGGTCCAGGATGGGGGAAGACTGGATTGCGGGCGGATTAAGTTCGTTAGGTTCTGGGTAGTGTTCGTTAAGCAGGATGCCGCGTGCTGCCTGCAGTGTGGGGGTCACTGACAGGGTAGGATATGAGGGTCGGAAACATCCCCCCCCCCCCCCCCCCCGTCCATCCGCCCCTCTGACTGCAACGGCTGCTGTCACCACAAACTGATGGGGAACGCAGAGGGGAAGTGGAGACAGAAGAGGAGGAGGAGGAGGAGGAGGAGAGAAGTGTTATGTTTTAATTAGCTCAGTCACGTTTCGTGTACCAAAGAATATCAACAGGTTGAAGGTGTCATGTTTTCAGTCAAATGTTTGTTCAATGATTAATTGATTCAGTGATTTACCCATTCACTTCTGTTGTTTTAGGTTTTGCTTTTTGTGTGCATTTGTATGAATGTCACCACTTGAACACACACACACACACACACACACACACACACACACACACACACACACACACACACACACGCACATGCGCGCACAGGCCCAACGTTTGAGGTCAATGCCTTTGTTATTTATTCAGCATGTCTTGTCCATCTGCCCCTTTCTCTGCATTGATTCATTCTTTTGTTTATTTAGTTGTAGCCTATATGCAAACAGACAAACCATAACGTCCTCCCAGAAACAGTTCCTTAACGAAATGTATCTGAAATAATGTTCCAGACCGGTCTGTGAGAAAAAACAAAATGTCAGAATGTGTTCTATATCAGTTTCAAAAGATTATCTATCTGGAACAATTATCGAAAGCAGTCTCACACAACTTCCTTAAGTGATTTCTCTGAAACATACCAGTAAAGCATCCTAACTGAGGTCGACGAAACAGTCAACAGAGGAGTGGAACAGTTTATGAAATAATTTTATGTCCCTGATAGCATTGTTCCTGGATCATTCATGTTGAAATTTTGATGGACAACACTTTCCATGCAAAATATCCTCCTCTCTTCACACGATCTCATTCCAGCTGTAAAAAAGTCTGGCCAGTTTCCAATATAGCATCATTCAGGCCTGGCAAAAACCGTCACTCTTCAGTGCCGTTTCTCGCGACCCAACGCTTTCTTTCTTCAGTCTGTGATCAATGGCAACATTCATTTCCTGCCCGCTAAGCAATCATCTGGGCATGTAATGTCTTGAAGAGCAGTCAAAGAGCTGTGTCCTCCTGCAATCTCCTCACAGCCATTAGGCCGTCATTTCTCTGATGCTGTTTTCAATTTCATGAGGCGTTCACATCTTTGGCTTTTCTTTTCACACGCCTGTAAAAGCCATGTGTGAATGCTGTCCCTGGTGCACTCATTAGGACCCTGTGTGACGGTGGATTACGCCACATTAATGTCAATTTGAATAACTGAATAACTTTTATGTTTGCGGTTTTAAATGCAAAACATGTCCATTTTTTCATGTTTCTGTCTTCAGAGTTTCTACACATGTCTGAAACTTTTTCATCAAATACTTTAAAACCTTGGTACTTTTTCATATTTCTCAGGAACTGTTCATTCGAGTCCAGTCCATTGTAGTATAGTGGCACACTAGTATCCTAGTCAGCATTTTGTCAGCATTTTGAATATTCTGTGTTTGATGATTTGATTTAGCAGGGCTGATCACGTAATACAGGAATATTCTTCGAGTTTTTTTTCAACTGTAAACATATTACATGTGTGGTCTGCTTAATACACAGTGGATTTGTTGTGTGATACATTTCAGCTATAAAACATTTCTCAGAAATTTGGCGATTTTTGATGATGGTTTCATGGCAAAGGCAGGACACACAGCTGAAAAAAAAACATCATAGTTGTCTCCCTGTATTGTGCCATCTGTTAATCTCTACATAACAAACGTACTTCTTTTTTCTGAAAGCTTAAGTTTATTCCCTGTCTTGACAGAACTTTAAAATAAAAGCCATGAAGCAGTGACCAGTACAGGTCCTAATATTAGGATTTACAACACTATTGCATAAGGACTGCTTCAACCAGATTCACGTAACCAGCTGGCATTAAAATCAAAGCTCTTAACACAAACCCTTGAAGTCAGTAAAAGAATGTGTAGACAGCATATCTCTTTTCACGTCATCAGCAAAGACATTTCAGATCTGTCTAGCAGTTCTCTGTTCTTGCTGTCTCGCTGAAAGACATTTCAGATTGTCATGTGAGGTAGCCTCACATGGCGACATGTGACGTTCCATCGCATACGCCCTTATTTGTTATAAAGCATTTCCCTAGGTAGGGAAGAGAAAAGGTAAAAGAAACAATAATTCACGTGGCCTGACCAGTGTGATCGGTGTCGCTGGTGGCTATAGACGTAGGGCGATTATTGGTTGAATGGACGGACGTTGTCCATTGGTCAGCAAACAAGGGCTGGTAATGCGTAGAGTTAGACGAGTACTCACTGAATGTGAGCGCAGGAGGGAAAAAGAAAGTATAGGAAGGAGATGGCTTGGGGACACTGACCGGACAGGTTGTCTGAAGAACGAGTTCCACCTGCAATTCACCATTACCAGGTGAGGTATAGACAGATGGGGAGAGAAAAGAGAGAGAGTTAAGAAAAGGGAAAAAGGGAAAAGAATTTATCATTATTCAGATTTTGAAATAGATTACTTACACGGACTTCATTCGTGTTTCAGCCCTTCCCAGTGCTGTGGCAGCACCAGTTAGGCGACTGAGGCAGTCGCACAAATATTTGGGCTACAGCGCTGCGGCAGCACCTAATCGTCTCCAGGGTTGGAGAATCGAGCTGTAGAAGACAACGACTGCACCAGTCGTGAGAAAACAAAGCATTTGTCATGTTGACCCATAATGATTTTTAATTGTCCCCCTGATGAACTCAGTTGATACTACTATATTTTAAGCCATCTTTTGATTTTTCTTTGAAAATGTATATAATGTTTCTCCAGTGAGGAGGAGAAACCGCTGAAAGAAGTATCTGTGAGATAGTATGTAAAATGAGATTAAATTTGATCCCAGCTAGTGGATCTGTGGAATGTTTGTACCTCCACTGGTGTGGAGGAACAGAAGTTGTAAATTGGAAAACAAACCTGTTGTCATTGTTTGAAAAGCTGATTATTGTTTAGTAAATTATTCCCCGGAGAGGAGGGGGAGAAGAAGAGTTATTGTAGTGTGCCTTCTGGTTGTTTGGAGAGATTGCGTGTGCACGGAGTGAATGCTGGGCTGAGTGCAGGCATGCATTTATGCACAGTGTGACACAGATCTTTCTAACAGTTCTCTGTTCTTGCTATCTCGCTGAAAGACATTTCAGGTCTTTCTAACAATTCTCTGTTCTTGTTGTCTCGCTCAAAGACATTTCAGATCTTTCTAACAGTTCTCTGTTCTTGCTGTCTCGCTGAAAGACATTTCAGATCTGTCTAACAGTTCTCTGTTCTTGCTGTCTCGCTGAGAACGACCGAACTCAGTTTAACCAATACACTTCGTTTTCCAAAGCAGGCAGCAACAGACATTTCACTGGTGCAGAACATTGTGGTCAGTCAGTTGTAACACAAGCCACACGAGCACTGTCAACAGAAACTGTTGTATCGGCAGGCGGCGTAATCACTGTCATCCATCACAAGGTCGCCACTCTCTGGAAGATCAGTCAACCGTCAAACTGCCTTAATGAAATACGAGGAATCTGATGGCACGGCAAGTGCAGACGTTGTGCTGTTCCGATGTATGCAATCTTTCACTCTGTCACTTCTGTCTAGATGTCTGACTTTCACTGGGTAGAGCGAAGAGCGAGTGACAGACCAGCCGGAAGCGACAGCAGTGGGCCAGAGGAAAGGGGAGTGAAAGAAGACGTGGTGGATAAGCGGTTTATGAAAGAACAACTCACAATGCGGTCTCTTTCAAACAGATCAACAGTCATTTCTAAGTAAGTGTCTTCAAGTTTACAAGCTGTTATTGGAAAGTTCTAGCAAGTCAACGTGAGGGAACACCACAATGGTATCTATCAAACACAAACACAAAATCAATGATTGATAAACAATGCAAAAAGTGTCAACGTGATGGAAACAAGCAAACGAACCAATCAAACAGGTAAACCAAACCAATTTGCCTCTGACACAAAAATAGCCACATGTTATGTTCGGGGTTTAACGACTTCAGTGTGTGTGTGTGTGTGTGTGTGTGTGTGTGTGTGTGTGTGTGTGTGTGTGTGTGTGTGTGTGTGTGCGTGTGTGTGTGTGTGAGCGAGCGAGGAGCGAGAGAGAGAGAGAGAGAGAGAGAGAGAGAGAGAGAGAGAGAGAGAGAGAGAGAGAGAGAGAGAATCATCCCATCAGCACACGAAGGCTCATTTTTCTACAAAGAGAGAAAATGGGATTCAACGGCTCCAGCAAGAAAAATTTCCATGGAGTCTTTTACACTGGGGACCTGATTTTAAAGTCACATCCAAGGAACTTGAAGGAGGTTTTAAAGTGAGGTCTCTGCAGGCGGAAATTGAAACAAGATTAAAAAAAAAAAGAATGACTGCGCCTCTAAGCAAAAGAACTAGCAAATAACAAAACAAAAACTAGGTACTCGACCTCTTTGGTCTTTTCTAGGCAAAACAAACAACATTCAAGACAATGAAAACGAAGGAAGGAATGTACGGGTTTTATGTCCTCATAGCAAAAGCTTTTAGGGACAAGTTATTCTTTCTCGTTAGTCTTGGACAAAAACGAAAGACGAACAGTCAGTCACTCTCCTTTTCCGTTCAGTTTGAGGAGATGAAGTGACTGTGTTTCGTCTTTCGTCTTCATTGTCTTGAACGTTGTTTGTATTGCCTGGAGAAGACCTAAGAGGTCAGTACGCATAGTGCTTGTTTTGTAATTTGGCGACTTGGAGGAGTTCGATAAAGGGGTGGGGCAATGGGGGTGGAGATAGGGGTGGGATCTGCAGAGATGTTGGGTCTGAACAGGATACCTGGAATCTAGCAGTCTCAAGGGGTTCAAACCCAGAATCTTTGGGCTCAAGACATATCAGATAGGCCTAATCCATGGGAATGGTTCTTATCGTTGACAAAGAACCCGAGCGCACAGCATGCATACGCATTGGATTTCATCTGTCTGCTCTGGACCTTGTGTTTTGTCACATGTTTTATCGGCGTTTCTGGAAATTAGGCCCAGGGTCAGGAGAGGGGAGCGAGACGGTAGGGAAAGGGAAGATACAGAAAAAAAGGAAGGAAGAGAGAGGTGGTGTTGAAGAAAAAAAGGAAATGAATGAGACCACAAAAGTGGTAAATATCAGAACAAGCACAGGCATGTGGTAACACACACGGTCCCGCACACAACGATACACTTGTATGTGTACAGAACAATGTTTTCTCGACTTCACCAGGTTCACGTGAAGACATCTGTAAAATTCTCTCAGTGCTATCTTTGACTTGTTTAGTCTCTCAGTGCTATCTTTGACTTGTTTAGTCTCTCTCAGTGCTATCTTTGGCTTGTTCAGTCTCTCTCAGTGCTATCTTTGGCTTGTTCAGTCTCTCTCAGTGCTATCTTTGGCTTGTTCAGTCTCTCTCAGTGCTATCTTTGACTTGTTCAGTCTCTCTCAGAGCTGTCTTTGACTTGTTCAGTCTCTCAGTGCTATCTTTGACTTGTTTAGTCTCTCAGTGCTATCTTTGACTTGTTCAGTCTCTCAGTGCTATCTGTGACTTGTTCAGTCTCTCAGTGCTATCTTTGACTTGTTTAGTCTCTCAGTGCCATCATTGACGTGTTCAGTCTCTCTCAGTGCTATCTTTGACTTGTTTAGTCTCTCAGTGCTATCTTTGACTTGTTCAGTCTCTCAGTGCTATCTTTGACTTGTTTAGTCTCTCAGTGTTATCTGTGACTTGTTTAGTCTCTCAGTTCTATCTTTGGCTTGTTTAGTCTCTCAGTTCTATCTTTGGCTTGTTCAGTCTCTCTCAGTGCTATCTTTGGCTTGTTCAGTCTCTCTCAGTGCTAGCTTTGACTTGTTCAGTCTCTCTCAGAGCTATCTTTGACTTGTTCAGTCTCTCAGTGCTATCTTTGACTTGTTTAGTCTCTCAGTGCTATCTTTGACTTGTTCAGTCTCTCAGTGCTATCTGTGACTTGTTCAGTCTCTCTGTGCTATCTTTGACTTGTTTAGTCTCTCAGTGCCATCATTGACGTGTTCAGTCTCTCTCAGTGCTATCTTTGACTTGTTTAGTCTCTCAGTGCTATCTTTGACTTGTTCAGTCTCTCAGTGCTATCTTTGACTTGTTTAGTCTCTCAGTGTTATCTGTGACTTGTTTAGTCTCTCAGTTCTATCTTTGGCTTGTTTAGTCTCTCAGTTCTATCTTTGGCTTGTTCAGTCTCTCTCAGTGCTATCTTTGGCTTGTTCAGTCTCTCTCAGTGCTATCTTTGATTTGTTTAGTCTCTCAGTGCCATCATTGACGTGTTCAGTCTCTCTCAGTGCTATCTGTGACTTGTTCAGTCTCTCTCAGTGCTATCTGTGACTTGTTCAGTCTCTCTCAGTGCTATCTTTGGCTTGTTCAGTCTCTCAGTGCTATCTGTGACTTGTTCAGTCTCTCAGTGCTATCTTTGGCTTGTTCAGTCTCTCAGTGCTATCTTTGACTTGGTTAGTCTCTCAGTGCTATCTGTGACTTGTTTAGTCTCTCAGTGCTATCTTTGACTTGTTTAGTCTGTCTCTGCTGTCTTTGACTTGTTCAGTCTCTCAGTGCTATCTTTGACGTGTTCAGTCTCTCAGTTCTATCTTCGACTTGTTCAGTCTCTCAGTGCTATCTTTGACTTGTTCAGTCTCTCAGTGCTATCTTTGACTTGTTCAGTCTCTCAGTGCTATCTTTGACTTGTTCAGTCTCTCAGTGCTATCTTTGACTTGTTCAGTCTCTCTCTGCTATTTGTGACTTGTTTAGTTTCTCAGTGCTATCTTTGACTTGCTTACTCTCTTTCTGTTCACAGAGCGGGACGGACAGAGTAGCATTAACAGAGAGTAGGTAGACATGGAGTAGGCCGACAAGGGGAGGCGGTGTAATAGCGAGACACAGAGAGGGAATCGAGAGGAATAATTTCCACTGCTTCTACTGCCTACCAAGGGGCGTAACTATACCTTGTCGGTGGGAAAATAAAAGATAATGGCAGAACATAACTAAAAAAAGGTTCCCCTGTAGCCCCTACAGGATTTCATTTATCTAGTTTGAATTGATGACTGAGGGGATTCTAAAACAGAAGCCAACTGGTTTATGATTCATCTTTCCTTTTCCCGTCTCATTCTAATGCATGAACAATGTGTGTGTATAGTGTGTGTGTGTGTGTGTGTGTGTGTGTGTGTGTGTGTGTGTGTGTGTGTGTGTGTGTGTGTGTGAAGTCAATAAGAGAAAGAGAAAGAGAGAGAGGACAGAGAGAGAGAGAGGAGAGAGAGAGAGAGAGAGAGAGGAGGGAGGGAGACAGACAGACAAACAGAGAAAGTGACAGACACAGCGAGAGAGAGAGAGAGAGAGAGAGAGAGAGAGAGAGAGAGAGAGAGAGAGAGAGAGAGACAGAGAGAGAGACAGAGAGAGAGACAGAGAGAGAGAGAGAGAGAGACTGAGAGAGACAGAGAGAAAGTGAGTGAGAATGAGTGAGAGAGAGTGAGAGACACAGACAGACAGAAAGACAGAGACAGACAGAGGAGATGCAAAGAAGGGAAGCTCCACCAATGAACACAGAGACAGGATGACAGAAACAGATGAACACAGAGACAGGATGACAAGAAACAGATGAACACAGAGACAGGATGACAGAAACAGAGGAACACAGAGACAGGATGACAGAAACAGAGAACACAGAGACAGGATGACAGAAACAGAGAACCAGAGACAGGTGACAGAAACGAGACAGAGACAGATGACAGAAACAGATGAACACAGAGACAGGATGACAGAAACAGATGAACACAGACAGGATGACAGAAACAGAGGAACACAGAGACAGGATGACAGAAACAGAGGAACACAGAGACAGGATGACAGAAACAGATGAACACAGAGACAGGATGACAGAAACAGATGAACACAGAGACAGGATGACAGAAACAGATGAACACAGAGACAGGAATGACAGAAACAGATGAACACAGAGACAAGATGACAGAAACAGAGGAACACAGAGACAGGGTGACAGAAACAGAGGAACACAGAGACAAGATGTCAGAAACAGATGAACACAGAGACAGGATGTCAGAAACAGATGAACACAGAGACAGGATGACAAAAACAGATGAACACAGAGACAGGATGACAGAAACAGAGGAACACAGAGACAGGATGACAGAAACAGAGGAACACAGAGACAGGATGACAGAAACAGATAACACAGAGACAGGATGACAGAAACAGAGGAACACAGAGACAGGATGACAGGAACAGATGAACACAGAGACAAGATGACAGAAACAGAGGAACACAGAAACAGGATGACAGAAACAGAGGAACACAGAGACAGGATGACAGAAACAGAGGAACACAGAGACAGGATGACAGAAACAGAGGAACACAGAGACAAGATGACAGAAACAGAGGAACACAGAGACAAGATGACAGAAACAGAGGAACACAGAGACAGGATGACAGAAACAGAGGAACACAGAGACAGGATGACAGAAACAGATCATGGCTTTCCATCACATGGAAGGAAAATGGTTTCTTGCGGAAGTGACTATTATCCTGTTCGAATAAAAAGCCTTCAGATTTGTTCATTCATTAACAGCTGACCAGCCTCATTTTTCTTCCCTTTTTAACAGCTTTTCCCCATTGTCTCTTCGTGCTTGGTTATCAACCGCTCTTGAATATACCTTGTGAATACAGACATGTGGACAGGAGTGACAGTTAAAACTTTGTATGTATCAAAATTAAAACAACATCTACACTTGTTGTCACAGGATTACTCGTATTTCATAACAGTTTGACGGTTGACTGGTCTTCCAGAGGACTGACGGTATTGTGCCAGATGACAGTCATTACACCACCTGCCAATACAACGACAGTTTCTGTTGATAGTGCACGTGCACCTGGTGTTACGACTGACTGAACAAAATTTTTTCTGAACCCGTGACATGTGAGATTGTCGCCTACTTGGGAAACAAAGTGTGTTGGTCAAATAGGATTTGACCGTTCTCAGCAAGACAGCAATCATGGAGAACTGTTTGATAGATCTCAAAGGATTCTGTTGGTGACCTAAAAAAAATCTGGTATCGAAATATTGTCCTATTGACCTAAAAGAATATGTGTTATGAGCTTGAATTTTAATGGCAACAAGTTCCGTGAATCTGTATGAAACACTTGTTATGTTACAGTGCTGTGAATGCTATTATCAGGCCCTGTAGCATTCACTGCTTTGCGGGTGGAACATTGTACCAGTTTTTGTACGAAAGTTCTATCAAGATAATATGAGGGAATACATTAAAGCTTTCAAGAGAGATGAAGTATGCTTGTGTGGTGGAGCATAACTGATGGCAAAATACATGCATCCCGATGCAAACATGATGCTTGTTCAGCTTTATTTCCTATCTTTGCCAATAAAGAATTATGAACATTCACTAAATTCTAAGAAACATCTAAAAACTAAAACGCATCGCAGAACAAACCTACTATGCACAACGTACGTCAAGAATGTATTAGCATTGTCACAGACTACAATTTTTTTAATATCGTTACAGTTGATGAAAAGAAGGCTCAAAGAACATGCGGCATTATGTAATCAACCCTGTTACAACATGAAACATAAAATGTTCAAAATGCAGAACAGGATACAGCTTGCTATATAAAGATTGAGTGGACATGAATAGACAATTCTTAAGAAATCTTAATTTTGATGAAAAAGTTAGTTCTTAAGAAATCTTAATTTTGATGAAAAAGTTAGTTCTTAAGAAATCTTAATTTAGATGAAGAAGTACAGATGTCTTCAAGTATTTGCTAAAAAGCTTAGGATGCATTTGTGTTGTAATTATGTAGAGAGAAACATGAACATGGACATGTTCTGGAGTTAAAACTGCCAACATAAAACGTATTCTAAATGTCATTAATGTAGCGTAATACACTGCCACGCAGAGTCCTAATGGGTGCACCAGGGACAGCATTTAGACATGGCTTTTACAGGCGTGTGAAAAGAAAAGCCAAAGAAGATGTGAACGCTTCATGAAATTGAAAAGAGCATCAGAGAAATGACGGCCTAATGGCTGTGAGGAGATTGCAGGAGGACACAGCTCTTTGACTGCTCTTCAAGACATTACATGCCCTGATGATTGCTTAGCGGGCAGGAAATGAATGTTGCCATTGATCACAGACTGAAGAAAGAAAGCGTTGGCTCGTGAGAAACGGCACTGAAGAGTGACCGTTTTTGCCAGGCCTGAATGATGCTATATTGGAAACTGGCCAGGTTTTGTACAGCTGGAATGAGATAGGAGGATATCTGGCATGGAAAGTGTTCTCCATCTAATTCCAATGTGACTGAATCAGAAACAATGATATGAAGACAATAAAAAAAAATTCTATTGATTGTTTCACTCATCTGATGACCGTTTATCTCAATTACGTTGCTGTATGAACCTCGTTTAAAAAGATCACTTTAGAAAACTGTGTAAGATGGATTGTTTTAGGATACTGTTTCGCACAGAGTACAGTAGGAAATCGACCCAGACCCCTTTTGGACATTTCGTTTCTGACAGACAACTCTGGCATATCATCTCAAGTACGCTGCTGTTCCTGAATGGCTGTTATGCCTTATTTGCGAGACAAAACGCACGTGGGCTACAGCTAGATAACCAAATAAAGAAATGAAGATATGGTTTGGTGCAAGAGCACATGGAGGAGACTTAACGAATGACTGATTAACACATGCACCTCAAACATTGACTGCCTCGTTACGATGCTCTGCGTGCACATGTGTGTGTGTGTGTGTGTGTGTGTGTGTGTGTGTGTGTGTGTGTGTGTGTGTGTGTGTTGTGTATGTGTTTTGTATGCATCTGAGCGAGCATGTGGCACACACACACACACACACACACACACACACACACACACACACACACACACAACACAACACACACACACACACACACACACACACACACACACACACACACACACAAATTGAAAACTAAAGTAATACAAGTCAGTGAGTGAATTATTGAATCAATTATCGTTTGAGCACACTGCTGATCAAGGACATCACAGCTTCAACGTTTTGATGCTCGATCAGTTCATTGGTGCATGAAATATCACTGAACCAATCAGACCACAACACTTACAACTCCTCCACCTCCTTCTCTCCTCTGCCATCCCCGCCAGTGTATAGTGACAACAGCCGTTGCAGTCAGAGGGGAGGGGGGGGGGGTGAAGGGGGGTGTTTCTGACCCTCCAATCCTGACCTATCACTGATCACCCCACTGCAGGCAGCACGCGGCATCCTGCTCAACGTACGACCAGAAGCCAACGAATTTCATCCGCCAGCCCTCCAGTCTTCCCCCACCCTGGACCACCACAGGGAGCGGTCTCCCCTTAATGGAAAAGGGAGGTCACTGTCTTGGCATTACCTCTTCTCTCCTCAATGTGATCAGCTGCCCCTTTTCCGCGCTGCACAGACCATTGATTAGGAGTTAGAGGCCTGGGGGATCAAGAGGAAGTGGCAACGAGACAGGACAGGGAACAGAGGTAGTTCGGATCCTTGTCATGTTTTGCCTCTGGACCTGTTTCACTCATCAGCATTTCCAGGCGAAATGTGCATTACTAAGTGGTGGAATCTATTTAGAGCAATTAACGTTTTCAGCTATTTCGTGAATTTCAGGTCACATGATGAAATATCGCATACCCAAAGTGCCACTGGTTTTGAGCAGCTGAACTTCACAGCCAGCTGTCCGATTGGCGCTCACAATCATCGTATGTGAGCCAGACCCAACTGCCTGCAATTTGCTGTCTGTTTCTTCCAGTCTTGTGTGTGGCTTTGGAATAAATGGATTTGAAAGGAAAAGTTAAGAAGCTAAAGAGAACTTGTCTGTTCCTCCCACGTTGGTTATCTTCAAGGGGTATACAGTACAAACATCGATCATATTGCCAGTCATCGATGTATTACGTCGCTAGTCTAGAAGTCGTAATATGACAACGTGCGCGAAGTGTCCTTAAACTCTTCTGGCAGAAGTGTGTCAGACTGGAAATAAAGGAAATAAAACACTTTACGTGGTGTTATGCGATTCTCAGAAAATGCAGACTTAATCCATGAGCTGAAAAGTGTTTTCAATTTGGGAAGCGCAGATTTAAATGCAAACGAATAGGCACAGATATTGTCACGATTTTCATCATAAACTCCGGATTCCTTCTAAAACAGGCGATGCTCATGCATATTTAATGTTAGATGAAAATATCTGACACCAGGCGTTTTTCTAGAGAATATTATCACGGAATTGCTCAGAGAATGACCAGTAATCGCTGTATTTGATGCAGCCTTGAGGCCATCCTTGGAGCATGAGTAGGGGGCGTAACCTTTTTTTTTTTTTTTTTACCTGAGTCAAAAGGATTTAAAATGATAAAGAAAACTCGCTGTCTGTGCAAACATCTAAACCTTGACACACATTTCGTCAACATATTAGGGAGAGAAAGTCTCTTCTTTAAGACACTGTAGCTCTGTTACTGTTGATCTGATTATGAAGAGGGTGTCTACGTTAACATCTCATGGAGAGAAAGTTTCTTCTTTAACAGACTGTAGCTCTGTTACTGTTGGTCTGATTATGATGAGGGTGTCGACGTTAACAGTCTGAGTTGCGGCACAGTTGATCCGATTGTGCAGCTGATTTTGACTTACTGTTTTTCCCCATTTCTTGTATCATTAATACTATTATCATCATTATTTTTATCGTTATGATTACTATTGTAGCCATTCGTATATTTCTTAGATTCTGTCAAATATGTTTCCCCTTATTGACATCCCCCTCCTCCTACCTATCATTATTACTATATTTATTGTTGCTACTGTAGCCATATTATTGTAACTATCCTCAACTCACCTTCTTCCTCTTCTTTTGTTAGTGTCGTTATTGTTTTCTACATGTATTATCATTATTACTGGTATTATTATGATCATATGATTACACTATCATGATGATGATGATCATGATCATGATGATGATCATGATTATTGTTATTATTATTATCATCATCATCATTATTATACTTATCATTATCATTATCA
>CM065744.1:35293049-35300549 GCA_033310375.1 Conus canariensis | reverse complement strand
TCTCTCTCTCTCTCTCTCTCTCATCTCTCTCTCATACTCTCTCTCTCTCGTGTTTATCTGTCCCCCTCTTCCTCCCTCCCTCTCTTTCTGTACGTATGTAAAGCTTTTCTTTCAGAACTTTTTGATGGCCCTAATTCCTACTTATGTGATCCACAGATATACTAAAAGACTTTAAAAAAAAACATAAAAACCAAAGACGCAAACCAGGCTCATGTATCAAATCCAAAGTTATGTCGTTTACCCGTGCACAGCCCGAAACACTTTCATGCAGCCCAGCAAGAGACAGGATGTAACAGTATTGCACAGCCAGAAGACATGGCGTGTAAGCAATGTTTGTGAGATGAGCCATGCTATGATTAGACCCTAGTCACACTGTGTGTGGTGGATGGTATTCATGACGTCATGTTCATTCCTGACGTCACACGTGCTGTTGGTGGTGATGGTATTCATGACGTCAGTCTCTATCATGACTGTCACACGTTGCTGTGGTGGTGGATGGTATTTCATGACGTCAGTCTCTATTCCTGACTGTCACACGTAGCTGTTGTGGTGATGGTATTCATGACGTCAGTCTCTATTCATGACTGTCACACGTTGCTGTTGGTGGTGGATGGTATTCATGACGTCAGTCTCTATTCATGCTGTCACACGTTGCTGTTGGTGGTGGATGGTATTCATGACGTCAGTCTCTATTCATGGCTGTCACACGTTGCTGTTGGTGGTGGATGGTATTCATGACGTCAGTCTCTATTCATGACTGTCACGCGTTGCTGTTGGTGGTGGATGGTATTCATGACGTCAGTCTCTATTCATGACTGTCCTGTGACATTGCCGTCAAAGGAACAAGAAGTTAAAACGCATAATAATGAATGCTGAACACACACACACACACACACACACACACACACACACACACACACACACACACACACAAACAAAACACACACACAACGTACAAACACAGATACACAAACACACAGATACACAAACACAAATACATGCACAAACACAAATAAATACACATAGACAAACACACACACGTACACATACACATACACACACCAGAGAGAGAGAGAGAGAGACAGAGACAGAGACAGAGACAGAGACAGAGAATGTTGCTAGGGTGTCATGCACTCGCAACGTTCACGTTGGAAATGTGAACCTTTACCTTATACACAGGAAGGCTTCAATACAGAATGCAATCAAATGTTCATGTACTGCAGATAAGGTATCTACAAACAACGGCTTGCAGAAGAGAAGGCGTGTCAGTGAAAATACTGCGCCAGCCCAGCCCAGCCCATCCGGCATCACTACCTCTCACTGCCCATTTCGTGTCTCTCAGGAAGACAGGTCGCTTTCGTTGTATTATGCATTCTCCACAGTGTAATCAAATCGCGCGGCATCCCTTCTCTTGCTGGACACGCCGCTGTTTGGGGAGGGAGGGGGCAGGTCCCCAGGGTGTGTGTGTGTGGGGGGGGGGGGGGGGGGGAGGATGTTCGGGAAGGGAGATAACCAGGGAGTGGTAATGACGTCGGCTGGGGACGGAACTGAGGTCGGTGGAGGGAGAGGCGGGGTGAAGTGGGAGAAAACATAATCCCCCTACACTGTCGTGACGTGACACAACAGTGCACGAATCAAACGGACAAGGCTTGGAGTCTGTATCCCACCAAACCATCCACAAAAACACAGGCTTTCTTCCTTCTTTTTCTTTATATCCAGATGTTCTGTTTTCCCATACAACCTAAAAAGTTATTAGTTACGGAAGACAATCCAGACAGACATACTACAGGACAAAACACGATGCATTTCGACCTCTTGGGTCTTCTTCAGGCAAAACAAACAACATAAAATTTGCTTCAATTTTCGCCTTCAGTCACCTCACTGTGAAAGCAAACGGGTTAGTTGTGGAGTAGCAGTCATTCCGGGTTTGATCAAACCAAACAGGTTAGTACTGGAGTAGCAGTCATTCTGGGTTTGATCAAACCAAACAGGTTAGTTCTGGAGAAGCAGTCATTCTGGGTTTGATCAAACCAAACAGGTTAGTTCTGAAGTAGCAGTCATTCTGGGTTTGATCAAACCAAACAGGTTAGTTCTGGAGTAGCAGTCATTCTGGGTTTGATTAAACCAAACAGGTTAGTTCTGAAGTAGCAGTCATTCTGGGTTTGATTAAACCAAACAGGTTAGTTCTGGAGTAGCAATCATTCTGGCTTTGATCAAACCAAGCAGGTTAGTTCTGGAGTAGCAGTCATTCTGGGTTTGATGAAACAGGGGGCAGCAGAGTTAAGAGCTTAATACACACATTACTAGCTTTCCCGAATCAGGGTTGTGGTTAACTGCGTCACTGGTTTTTACCAAAACTGAAATGAGTCGTTGATTACATTTAAAAGCCATTTCTTGATATTTTCAGTCAGAGTGAGGGAAGAATGACTCTCTCTGAATCCATTGTGACTGAGGTGAAAAAAGTCATATTGATGGAATGAGATTGGAGGTGTTGTTCAGAATCCCATCGAGGGGCTCTGACAATGCTGTTAATACTGACACAGGTCTGTGGTCGGTATAGTCTGCATGATCATCAGGCATGAAGATAAAGAATACTTTAACCTTTTGAAGAGCTTCTGGATAACAATGTTGATCAATGAGAGAGAGAGAGAGAGAGAGAGAGAGAGAGAGAGAGAGAGAGAGAGAGATTAGAAAAACGATTGCACTAAAAATATAGCAATGGCTTGATATTTATACTGCAGGACCCCTCAACACCCATCCCAAATTACTCTCTCTCTCTCTGTGTCTCTGTCTCTGTCTCTGTCTCTCTCTCTCTCTCTCTCTCTCTCTCTCTCTCTCTCTCTGTTTATATGTCTCTCTCTTCCTCCTTCCCTCTCTCTGCATGTAAGTAAAAGTTTTTCTTTCGAAATTTGTTCATAGTCTATTTCATACTTATGTAAAAACAAAAAACAACAACAAAACAAACAAACAAAAACAGACAATAAGAAAAAGACTTTAAAAAAGAAGAAAAAGACGCAAAGCCAGGATCGCGTAATAAATCAAAACATACAGTTCATTTTCCAGCGGACGAACCCGATCGAACGCGTTCATGGAGGCCGAGTAACAGGACAGGATGTCACATGTTTTGCACACGCCTGAAGACATGGCCGAGTGGAAAACAATGTTTGTGAGATGAGCCAGTTTGTATGATTATGACCCACGTCACCAGTTGCTCTTGGTGGCTGATGGTATTCATGACGTCAATCTCTATTCATGACTGTGCTATGACATCGTGGTCAAAGGAACAAGAGGTAAAAATGCATGATGAATGCCGAGCACACACACACACACACACACACACACACACACACACACACACACACACCACGCACGCACGCACGCACGCACGCACGCACGCACGCACGCACGCACACATAAACAAATACACACACATACACAAAAACACACATATACACAAATACACACACATACACAAACACCCGCATACACAAACACACATATATAGACACACGAACGAGAGAAGAGAGAGAGAGAGAGAGAGAGAGAGAGAGAGAGAGAGAGAGAGAGAGAGAGAGAGATTTTAGTTATTCCTGAAGTCAGGAGCGACGATTCTGTGCCAACTATTCAACCCTAATACCCCCAAGAACATCCACGGGTGCACGCATCCACCCCTCCCCCTCCTTTCCACCTTCTAGCATAGACAAACTTAAAAGCATATTTCATATAGAACTTTACTCGGCGATTAAGTGCGCGCGCGCGCGCGCGCATGCGTGCGTGCATGTGTGAGGGTGTATGTGTGTGGGTGTAAGTGTATGTGTGTGCGCTGGCGTGAGCGCGTGAATGTGTGTGTGTGTGTGTGTGTGTGTGTGTGTGTGTGTGTGTGTGTGTGTGTGTGTGTGTGTGTGTGAGTGTTTGATTTGATTTGATTGATTTAATTTAGAGTCTGTTCACAACGATGGTGTTATTAGACTATAAAAAAAAAGAAAGAAAGAAAAAAAAATATGTATATAATATATAGATAGATAGATAGATAGATAGATAGATAGATAGATAGATAGATATCATACACAAGAAAACAAAACAACAACACTTTTCCGGACTGCAAATATTTCGGCGATTGCCTTTATCGATGCTGATTGACAGTGACGCATTGCAGAGATCGTCATCAGTATAATGACGTTTTTCTATAAACCCTACATATATATATATATATATATATATATATATATATATATATATATATATTGTTGTGTGTGGTGTGTGTGTGTGTGTGG
This sequence comes from Conus canariensis, assembly GCA_033310375.1. Lineage (NCBI taxonomy): Eukaryota > Metazoa > Mollusca > Gastropoda > Neogastropoda > Conidae > Conus > Conus canariensis. The sequence continues at coordinate 35,296,275 of CM065744.1, read as the reverse complement.
GTGTGTGTATGTATGTAAGTGCATTATATGAGTGTGTGTGTGAGTGCGTGTGTACGTGTGCGTGTGCGTGCGTGCATGCCCGCGTGCGCGCGCCCGTGTGTGTGTGTGTGTGTGTGTGTGTGTGTGTGTGTGTGTGTGTGTGTGGAGAGAGAGAGAGAGAGAGAGAGAGAGTGCGTGTGTTTGTGTGTATGTGTGTGTGTGTGTGCGCGCGTACACAAATACATGAAAGTTTGCCTATTAACGACCATAACAATAATTATAAACTGAAAAATCAGTTACAACAAATGAATAATAACAGAACTTGATATAGCCTTTGCTATATCAATCATTTTGGGGCTGTAAAGTATTTCATGTAAAGCCCCTAAGGAATCAATGTCTATCTTTAGAATACTATATAAAGATGTTAGAACTGGACATTCAAAAAGAATATGTTGAATAGATAATGGGAGACCACAAGCGCAATCTACATCCTTAGAAAATTTGGTTTTCCACGAGTTTAAACGCATTTTATACATTATACTGGACAATGATCTTTGACATAATAACATTTTCGTTTTTGCAGGAAGTTTTTCATTGTTCATACAATTTTCTAATAGAGAACTGATTTCATGTTTATCCAATTTTAATCTACTCTCTGGATTTTTTCTAAGAGCACCCTCTTTTGCTAATTTATCAGCTATTTCATTTCCATAGATACCACAATGGGATGGGATCCAGCAAAACTCTACAAAAGTTCCTTTCGCCATAACGGAATGTATCACAAATTTCATATAAAAAATTAAGTCTTTCCTTATATTTGCGTCCCAACTTCGTAAGCTACAAAGAACAGATTTAGAGTCAACACAGATTAGAATGCTGTAAATTGCCACATTAAGATCAGATATCCAAGATAAGGCTATAAGGATTGCATATAGTTCGGCAGTGAAAACTGAAAAGTTCTTTCCTAAACAAAATGATGTCTTTACTTTTAAATCGTGTATGTGTGTGTGTGTGTGTGTGTGTATGTGTGTGTGTGTGTGTGTGTGTGTGCGTGCGCACATGCATATGCGTGCGTGTGGTTGTGTGCGTGTGTGTGTGTGTGTGTGTGTGTGTGTGTGTGTGTGTGTGTGTGTGCCCTCTGCGTTTGGAGCGTGCGCGCATGTTCGTGTGTATTACGTTTTTTTCGTGCCTAAAATGCTATGCCAAAAGTTACAGGGCAGTTGCCACACAGCCTACTTTCTAAACGGAGGTTCTTGCTCTTTTTTTTTTCGTCTGACATACTTCTGTAGCCAACTGATCTGGAAACTATTCTGCGAGTTCATTCATTTGAAGACGTGCTCTAGGTCGGCGAAACATGTTTCTAGGAAAGAAAATCTTTAACGATGAATGGAACTGTAAACAGTAAACTACAAACAAGTGGGGTAACTCTTGCTCCCATGATGAGACGAACACATGCCCGTAAGTTCGAACGAATGCTGCTTACAACACCGAATCCTCCAGCAGAAATGACATAATAACCCTTTGTTCTGTGTGCTCTGTCTTGTCATTGGCGATTCGGTGTTTAAAGCAGCATTCGTTTGGATTTATTGGCATGTGTCCACTCGTCATCCACTCGTTTGTTCTGTGTGCTCTGTGTTGTCATTTCTGCAAGGCGATTCGGTGTCATAGGCACCATTCGTTTGGAGTTATGGATGTGTTTGTTTCACCTTGGGAGCAAAGGTTACCGTACGTTTGTTTTTTACGTTTCTAGGAGTTTGCAATATTCTTCTTCTCTTTCTTCTTCTGCGTACGCAGGCTGATACTCCTGCGGACACTCCCTGTAGAGACAGGCAAGGAACAATCCCATCTGCCCAACAAAGGAGGTGGAGTTTTGTGTGTATGACCGTTTTCTATCCCGCCATTAAGACAGCCATACTCCCATATTTGGGGAAGGTGCATGCTTTGTGTAACGTGTCATCCATACCAACGGCCAAACTGGCCTTCTCTTCCGAAAGTTGGCGATGGGATTTTTCGTGTGTGCAAGATGCGTTCACACACGGAACCTCGGTTTATAGTCTCATTCGAAGGACTGTATGGGAAATGGAGTCAGAACCAATGTTAACTACGACGGAAAAAATCCCCCTGTACCGAAACGACCCGGCGGAGATTCGAACCCGCAACCCTTAGATTACGAGTCCGGCGCTCTACCAACTGAGCTATTCCGGCCCCCGTTTGCGATATGAGCCACGTGATTATGTTTCTCTTGAAAATCAAAGAACAGTAGTATCTGGACAGTGAAGTGGAAACGGATACCAGGATCCACACGGATACCAACAAGGCGATCCATTACTCCTCAGTTTAAGCATTCAGAGCGACAGACATCTGTTTAGGTCACTGATACCATTTTGGACTGAGCACAAGCATGGCGGAGTGCCGTTACCCGCCGTTCTGGTCCTCAGGTTCAAATCTCCGCATTCCCTTTTTCTGATATGAGATGGTTTACATAGTGTTCACGATGAAAGTTTTCTATCCATATTGTCCACATCTGCACCTAGAGCACTGTGCTAAAAAAGCGAACAAACAAGCAAACCAAGAAAAAAAAACAAAAAAAAAACACAACAAACAAACAAACAAAGAAAAAAAAGGCCAATCGTATAGTTAAATTATTAACGAACTTTGGAGAGTGAAGCATGTTTCGTTTCATAATTTCGTGCTCATAACCTTCATAAAGCTTAAATGAATACGTTGAGTGTGGTTCTTTTTTTTTCTTAAACCATTATATCTAGAGATGGAAAGAAGCATCAACACACACACATACACACTTGCGCGCGCGCGCACCCCCACACACACACACACACACACACACACACACACACACACACACACACACACACACACACATCAAAGAACGCTGCGGTGTTGTTCCCACTGGATACAGCGAACATAGAAGAGATCCTCAGAGATTCAGGGTCTGTTATCTCAGTTCACATGCCTTCAATGTTTAGACTGGACAAAGGACACAGGCCCAGTCTGCCCCATTGTCCAGAAGCATTCCCGTGTCGGCTTCCAGAGTTCCACCGATATGTGTTGGCATGTTGACGTTTCTTACGCTTCCTTGCAGCCTGGATGTACGGCAACTTCCTCTCTTGACTCGGAGTCCTGCAAAGAGGTATTATTGTGGTGTGGGGCTTTGATCTTTTTTTTTTTTTTTTGTGGTGATCCTTCAAATTTCTTATCGGCCTAGTTGCAATCTGCTCGTTATTGTTGC
>CM065744.1:35288049-35290549 GCA_033310375.1 Conus canariensis | reverse complement strand
AGTGAAGGAGGAGGGGGATAAGAGGAGAGGAGGAGGGAAAGGAGAGGAGGAGGAGGAGAGAAAAGAAGAAGAGAGGAAGAAGAAGAAGAAGAAGAAGAAGAAGAAAGAAAGAAAGAAAGAAAGAAGAAGAAGAAGGAGAAGAGGAGAAAATAAAAAACAAACACACAAAAAACTAAAAATAAGAAGGAAAGAAGAGTAGAAAGAACAAAAAAAAAAGGAAAAAACGCATATTGGGAAATATCAGAACACTGTCTCTATATGGAAGGCGCTGAAAATGTTTGGCGCCTGTCATCTAAATAATCCAGCGTTTAATCAGATTGTATTCATGGCTTATAGGAATCTCCCCAGGCCATATGTCATGGAGGAAAAAGATTTCCTTTTCGACACCCCCTCCTTTCGCCACCTTCCCCCCCTCCCCCCCCCTCCCCCTTCCCCCAAAGGTTTCTCCACACATTTCCTATATATCACTACGTTAAAATCCTCCCCTTAAAAATGTTGAAAAATCCCCGACTTAAAATAACGATTTTGGATGCTTCTTGATCAATACGATGGTTTTGATCTTTCGTCATAATCAGAATGTAACAGATACTTGCTTGTGCTCTCACTCGCCTGATTTTAAACAAGAATCTGAAAGGTGTAGAAAGGCAAAAGTCTTTGTGCACCTTCCCATAACTTTCTTTAACTTCAAATGAACGTATATTTATGTTAAAGCGATGCCAGAGAAATGATCGCATTCATTCATTTTATACACCAGATTCTTACAAATAACACCAACCTATAAAACGCGAACACACATGAAAATATGGAAAAATGAAATACAGAGTAAGGTGGAGGTTGGATGAGCCAGAGAGAAAGCTCCGCATATTCACCGTCAACAAGCACATGCAAATGGCAGAAAACAAACAAACAAACAACAACAGCTACAACAAAACAAAACAAACAAGACATATTTCTAATCCATTTTCCACTCACACAAAAGACCTTTTTCGTCATGAACATAACCAGTTTTGTTGTGGTTGAAAAGACTGGGATTAGTCAGATACTAAGTCTCTATATCCAATACACTGAAAACAAATAAATGAAATCTTCCATAGAAACAAGCCCTTATCTTGGAAGAAGGCCCCGCTGAAGGACTGTAATCCCACTGAATAGACCCATGCTTGAGGAAGCTTAGTCTGCCTACCAATAATTACCAACTCTTCTCTGTCTGTCTGTCTGTCCTGTTCGTCTGTCTGTCTTCTGCTCTTCTCTGCTCTCTCTCTCTCTTTTCTCTCTCTCTCTCTCTCTCTGCACAATAATGTTGGCTGTCGATCAACAAGGGGAAAAACCCTTTGTAATTTTCCATCGAGCAAACTTGAATCGTCTCATTCAATTGACGGCTATAAAAAGCGAATATGAAAACTCGATAACAAAAATGGATAAAAGAAGAGAGGTACAGGATGTACAGTACTAAATCGTAATGAGATGGGCTGGGAAGGGGATAATACTAGGTTAAAGAAAAAAAAAGAGTTTTCGTTATCAGAGCTGTTTTCCTGAAATTAGCTGAAAGGTCTGTGTAGGTCATGAGATGCAAGAGAGACCACTCATCTGCACAAAGTGGGAGACGAGTGAGGAGGGAATCCTTTGAAGACAACAAAAGACATTCATACTTGGCAGGCTTCCTCCCACTTGCTCTGTGACTGATTCTGAAAAGGACATCAGTACCTAAGGGGTTAATCTGTGAAAAAGCTGGGTCGGAACCGAGGTCAGCTGTGCTTCAGTTGTCAAAAAGGGAACAGCAGGATAAAGTAGAATCAGGACGTAACTGTTTGTGATTCAGTTTGTCATGAAGGCTACAGTGGAAAGGGGATTAGTTTGTCATGAAGGCCAGAGTGGAAAGGGGATTAGTTTGTCATGAAGGCTACAACGGAAAGGAGATTAGTTTGTCATGAAGGCTACAGTGGAAAGGGGATTAGTTTGCCATGAAGGCTACAGTGGAAAGGAGATTAGTTTGTCATGAAGGCCAGAGTGGAAAGGGGATTAGTTTGTCATGAAGGCTACAGTGGAAAGGGGATTAGTTTGCCATGAAGGCTACAGTGGAAAGGGAATTACTTTGCCATGAAGGCTAGAGTGGAAAGGGGATTAGTTTGCCATGAAGGCGAGAGTGGAAAGGGGATTAGTTTGTCATGAAGGCTAGAGTGGAAAGGGGATTAGTTTGTCATGAAGGCTAGAGTGGAAAGGAGATGAGTTTGTCATGAAGGCTAGAGTGGAAAGGAGATTAGTTTGTGATGAAGGCTACAGTGGAAAGGAGATTAGTTTGCTATGAAGGCTACAGTGGAAAGGGGATTAGTTCGTCTTGAAGGATACAGTGGAAAGGAGATTAGATTGCCATAAAGGCTACAGTGGAAAGGCGATTAGTTTGTCATGAAAGCTAGAGTGGAAAGGGATTAGTTTGTCATGAAGGCTACAGTGGAAAGGAGATTAGTTTGTCCTGAAGGCTACAGTGGAAAGGGGATTAGTT
>CM065744.1:35278049-35283049 GCA_033310375.1 Conus canariensis | reverse complement strand
CTCTCTCTCTCTCTCTCTCTCTCTCTCTCTCTCTCTTGTGTGTGTGTGTGTGTGTGTGTGTGTGTGTGTGTGTGTATGTGTGTGTGTCCCAGTAGCGTGTGAATGTCTTAGCCTGCATGCACTCACTCACTCACACACACACACACACACACACACACACACACACACACACACACACACACACACACACACACATGTGCACACACATACACGCACACACACTCGCACACATACACGCATGTTCGAGCATGTACATACACATACACACACAGACACACTATCGCTCAATACTACTTACTACTTTCTACGGGGCTACTAGTATCGGGTTTTTTTTTCACTACTTTCTACTAGCCTACTTTTCCCCTCAAACTGTGCGTCGTTCTGTAAACCATTACCAACTTCCCATTGGATATGTTGGTAACAGCAATACAATATGGCGGACACTGGACACGGAAAGAGCGGGGATGGGACTTTACGACTTTCCTTATTTTTTTTGAACATTTCCATTAAAGCGTGAGACCCCAAAATTACATTGTGTCAAATAATGTTCAGCACATTTGATCACATGGAAGTTTTTTTTTTTTTTTTTTTTTCTTTTTTGAATGAGGTAGCATTACACATTGTGGTGATGATATACACTGGCTAGATCGCATCGACTAACTTATACCCTCCACGTGTGTCATTGGCATTCCAACCTTTGCCCTTTAGATCGCCGGTATCTGAGTAATTACGTAAAAATAGAAAGACGAATCAGAAAATGAAAAATACATGCATTACAGTCTGGAAAAAAAAAAATCAACACATGGAAACGAGTTTCTGGATGAAAGAGTAATGAAGTCAATGTATAAGTGAGGAACTTGGGGCAAAAAAGTTTGCACGGATGATCAGCATAGTGAACGATGCTCAATGGAAGAAGACGAACAAAAGGGAAAGAGTAAAATTTTCAGAGAAAACGAAGGAGGAAGAAGAGAACACGAAGTGTGGAGGAAGAAGAAGACGAAAAAAATCATTGGAAATGTCAGTTGTTTTCTCTTTCCACTTCCTCACTTTGCCCTCCTCGTCACCTCTCTTACTACACGCACACACACAAACACACCCGTACGCAGCCCCCCCCCCTCCCCACACACACACATACACACCACACAGAGTCATCAACCAGCAGTCCGAAGTGCTTGATATATCATCGAATCGTTAACAAAAGGACTTCTATGTTCACGCCCAAGTGCACACCCAATACCTTTCCACCTCCGTTCGTAAACTGATTTCTGCTCCAGTCAACTTTTACGTAATTTATCATAAACCAAATGAGACAACAGGTGACACTGTGACAGTGATCTTCCTTTCTGACATGGGTGAGCACTCCTAAACGATCACAAATTGTGGTTTCAAAGATCCTTAAACCGCTGATTGATAAAGTCTATATACAGTAACGAGGGTCCAAGTTTTGTTTACATATGTACAGCAAGAGTGTTGAAAAAAAAAAACAACAACAAGGGTTCAAGTATTGTTTAGATATGTACAGTAAGAGTGTTTAAAAACAGACAGAGACAGAAGTAACACGACAGAAGGGTTTCTCTAAGTGTTTTCACGTCGTCCAACTAAAACCTCTCGCCACCTCTGAGACGCTAGCCCTCTGCTGTACCGTAGAGGATGGTTGTAGACACACTGTCATGAAGCGAACCGTATATTGCAAGGCAGTTGATGACATGTCACCACCACCAGGAGACGGCATACCTCTTGGAACGTAATCTCTAGGCCACGTTGTTCTTGTGTTTAACAATGCGTAATTGCTGAATAAATACGTGGTCATGTCATGGACCTCTAGACTTTGCATGGCAAGAAGTTAGTTTGGGGGCAACGTGTCATGCTAACATTTGTATTATACAGCGGTGATGATGATGATGATGATGATGATGATGATGATGATGATGATGACGATGAGAGATAGGGAATGGGGGGGTATGATTAGGAGAGGAGGGGAAGAAGAGAGCAGAGGAGAAGAAGAAGAAGAAGAAGAAGAAGGAGGAGGAGGAGGAGGAGGAGGAGGAGGAGGAGGAGGAGGAGGAGGAAAAGTAGAAGAAGGAAGAGAAGAAGGAGAACTGCATGTTTATTCCATCAATGTTTCCCCCAACCACTCAGCGCCGCCCACATCCGTCCCCCTGCATTTCTCCCCTTCTCCCGTTTCTACCCCTCCCCCCCACCTCACCCCCCCCCCTCGAACCCTTTGCTCTCCATCTAATTCTATGTTTACAAGAATTTTCCAACAAGATTTCAGATGACTGCGTCCTTCAATATTGTACAACTGGACAATTCGTCCCTTCACTCCAGAACTCCTCGGCAGTTCCTCCCTTTATTCCCGGACAATTCGTCGTTTCAAATCCGCAAAAGAAAACCACACCCAACCAGGAGAATACCAATGTTATGCCCTTATTTCCAGCTGTACAAATACTGCACTGCTAGATCAATGCATACTGGGCACACTTGCTCAGAAACGGTTTCTCCCCCATGCTATGATGTAAAACATTTTTTAATACCACTGGTTCCCAACTCTCCAGCAAAACTGACATCCCCTTTTTTTTGGTACTACCTTAACTCCACCAACCTTTCTACTTTCCTCTCTTAAACTAGCGTCCGGTCCAAAGGGACTGCACCCTCCCGTGATTTATGATCAGGAAAGGAAGATAGTGGATGACAGTAGCCTCCCCTTCCGATGAAACTTCGGGCATTCCCGAAGAATCTGATATGGCGGCTGTAAGGGCGTATATATATACTGCCGATCAATAGAGGGGTTAACCTGGTAGTGACAGTCGGTGCACTAGGCCAAAGAGTATGGTGCAGGGATGAATCAGAGAAGTATTCATCTTTTGAAAAGAGAACATTCGGTGGAAAATCATTGGTGAAGCTGCTCTGAAAACATGCCAGTCAAATTCTTGTTCGTGTATGTCAGGCGTGAAAGAAGAACAGCGAATTGTATGTAGCGATGTTAACATTCAAATCACGCTGTCAGTCTCAAGCCCTGGCATTTTAGACAACCACAAACGGCAGTGTAGAACAGACCTAGGCGGGGAGCGAAAGGCGAGACATGTCTGTAGAATGGACCCTGTGACATGTGGCTGCGTGACAAAACTAATGCTCGTCTGTCTGATATAACTTATGGGCGATACTTTTTCGGTTGGGAAAGATCTGTTAATCTTGAACTCTATTATAGATCGTGGAACATTACATCACACTTTTTTTTCTCGCAAAGTTTCCTACCACTATGTCTGTCATGTGGTAGCGTTCATAAGATTATCATGACTAGCATGTAACTGAGAGAGAGAGACAGAGAGACAGACAGACAGACAGACAGACAGAGAGACATACAGACAGACAGACAGACAGAGACAGAGAGAGACGGGCAAGGAGAGAGAGAGAGAGAGAGAGAGAGAGAGAGAGAGACAGACAGACAGACAGACAGACAGACAGACAGACAGACAGACAGAGAGAGAGAGAGAGAGAGAGAGAGAGAGAGAGAGAGAGAGAGAGAGGTTGGAGAGTGAGAGCAGGGGCAATAGAGATATGGAAAATTTCAGATTTATTCCTTCGTGTTTTCCTGCAACCTTAACCCCCATTTCCAAACTAACAGAACCGCCAAACACACCCTGCTGACGAATGCGTCCTTTCAGATCTGTTCTGCCAGGAAATCTCTTCATTCCACATTGTACTCCTGGGGAATTCGTCCATTTAGTCACGTGGCTCTGTGCCACTCATCCTCTAACGCGTTGTTTCTTTTTTCTGTCACTGATAGAAACCAAAGGTCGGCGTCACAGTATTCTGTTTGCGGACAGAATCACTTTGTCAGCCTTCTGGTGTATGTATAGCCTTTTTCATTCTTCAATGCAATGTCTTCGTCTTGTGATTTTTCTTTTTCGTAACAACTCTGAAATGGGACGAGTCTTCTGGATATTTCAGAAAATACACCTGTCAGTCTGAATGGTGGCATACCATTGAATCTGGTGTGGATTTCAAAATACACCCATCAATCTGAATAGTGATATACCATTGAATCTGGTGTGAATTTCAAAATGCACCCATCAATCTGAATAGTGATATACCATTGAATCTGGTGTGAATTTCAAAATGCACCCATCAATCTGAACGGTGACATACCATTCAATCTGGTGTGGATTTCATAAAGGAGGGTAACGGCGCACCGCCGGTTTGGTCTTCAGCGTTTACTTCCTTGGATGTTAGGCGATGGAATGAGCACTTTCAGTCACGTGATCCGGACTGACCCAGCTGACCTAGTGATCATCTCCTTACACATTCAGGCAAAAGTTGAAGTTAAAAAAAACCCCAAACAAACAAACAAACATGTTGATTATTTTTCTCATTTTCCGTGCCACTTCATGGCATTCCTCCCACACCGCTCAGTGTTCACAGCCACAGCACGCACTGACTTTGTTCACAGCCACAGCACGCACTGACTTTGTTCACAGCCACAGCACGCACTGACTTTGTTCACAGCCACAGCACGCACTGACTTTGTTCACAGCCACAGCACGCACTGACTTTGTTCACAGCCACAACACGCACTGACTTTGTTCACAGCCACAGCACGCACCGACTTTGTTCACAGCCACAGCACGCGCTAACTTTGTTCACAGCCACACCACGCACTGACTTTGTTCACAGCCACAGCACGCACTGACTTTGTTCACAGCCACAGCACGCACCGACTTTGTTCACAGCCACAGCACGCGCTAACTTTGTTCACAGCCACAGCACGCGCTGACTTTGCTGAAGCTGGCAAGTTTTAACTTCCCACAGAAACGGAAATGCTGTCAGGATGATGTGACTGAAAGTGCTCATTCCTTTACCCCACCCCCTTTTTATCTACACTTCCCTACACCGTTCCTATTTCTACCCCTCAGCTATCTTCCCATCCCACGGAAATTTTCTTGGGGGTGATTTAGGTACAACAAAGGGAGCAAGTGCATGACACTTGCCTCCCTTTTGAA
>CM065744.1:35263049-35265549 GCA_033310375.1 Conus canariensis | reverse complement strand
TTCCTTATTTATATAAATGATATTGTTCATGATATTGAATCTGTGGTAAAGCTATTTGCTGATGATACCAGTATATATTTAGGTCTTGAAAATACTCGTCTTAGAACAGAAATCTTAAACTCAGATCTTGAAAAAATCAATACTTGGGCTCTCAAATGGAAAATAACATTTAACCAGTCTAAAACTAAATTAATGACAATTTCTAACCATGCGGTGCCACAAATTGAACCTCTGAGGTTTAATAACGTGACATTACATAATACTGAATTCCACAAACACCTAGGAGTTATCATTCAAAATAATTGTAAATGGGATCGACACATCAAATCCATGTTGTCAAAATGTCGTGTTCTTGTTGCCTGCCTCCGCTCATTTAAATACCGTCTTAGTCGGAAATCACTCGAAATAATGTATAAGTCATTTATTTTGCCCCATTTCGATTTTTCGGATGTCGTGTGGGATAATTGTACAAACAAACAAGCTGAAGATTTAGAAAATGTGCATCTGGATGCGATTAGAACTATAGTCGGCTCAGTCCGAGGGACTAGCCACCAAAAATTATACAAGGAATCCGGTTTTACATCATTAAAAGAGAGACGACGACGTCATAAAATCATTCTGTACTACAAAATTGTCAACGGTATTGTTCCGATTTATCTGTCTAATCGACTTCCCCATCTTATATCCTCTGTAAACCCTTATCACCTCAGGCGCCCCCTGGAGAGGCAGATGCCAAAGTGTAGACTAGATATGTACAAATCTTCCTTCTTTCCTTCATCTACTGCTCTTTGGAATGACCTCCCTGACAATATTAAAGTATCTAATTCTCTTAGTTTTCTCAAGCGTTTCCTCAGCAGTACCGATAGTATCGTGCCTAGATGTTACTACTTATCTGATAGGACGTCAGAAATAATTTTGTGTAAGTTGAGATTGGAAATGAGTGACTTAAACCACGATCTTTTCAAACGACATCTTAGAAACAACCCTTCATGTGACTGTGGCACGGCAGTTGAAGATGCAGCCCACTTCTTGATTAATTGTCCACTCCATCAACAGACCCGTGCTCTGACAATAGAAACTCTACACGACACAGCAAAACGCGATATCTCAACATTACTGACTGGTAACCTTGACTTGGATGTGGACGCAAATACAGAGATACTTACGATGGTTGGAAATTTTATTAAGCTATCTAATAGGTTTGCACTTAACTAAACTTATTCGGCTTACCACATTTACCTTCCCGGTCTTCTACCTGGTATTGAACACTTTTGATTGAAATGGCATGGCGTGGTTCGGGCGTGGAGTGGGTTATTTTATTATTGTGTTGTAGTTTGTGTGTATTCTTGTGTGTTAAACGACTTTTCGTTTGTTCGCTTGTCTTTGTTGTTGTTTTGTTTTTGTTTGTGTCTGTTGATTTTCCTCCTTTCCAATTCCATTTTGATAATTTCCTGACGCAGCCACTCCAATGTACATTTTCTTTGAATGAGTACGGTTTATAAGCCTATGCTTGTTGTACTCCATGATTTGATGAATATTGCTGCAAAACTGTTTTCGAACAAATAAAATCTGTTTAAACCATATGATAACGATGGTGACAAACTGGCACAACAAACACGATCACTCATCAACTCATTACTTAGTGTTACACGCTATAAAGCGATGACTTCCTCAGTACAAGGTAAGTGCAGTACTCTAGCTTGTAAGAGTTCGTTGTAGATCCTGTGGTAGATGTTCGGCTTGCAGACGACAAAATACACCAGGCGGTATTGAAACGAAGAGGATCCCTTTATTTACAAACGTTGAAGAATATAGGAACAAAAACAAACCACTGACCTTCAGGTTCAATAAGCCGTACAGGAACTCAATCGTACATGCAGCAGCGAATATTCTACTAATGGCAGCTTTTCGTCGACTAGACTCAAACTCAATGAAGACTCGAACACTGCTAAACTAGAACTCTTCAACAAATCTCTCTCTCTCTCTCTCTGTCGCACAGCTCTCGTTCTTTTTTATGTTATCTAAAGAATATTCTCAAACATACTCGATGATTCTTTTCTAGATTATTCTGCATATCAGTAAATTTAACCAATGAAATCGCGACGACCGTATGCGAATGTAATTCAGTCAGCTTCTACAACATTCTCGAACCTTCGGTAATGCACTAGCAGCAGCTTACGGAAACCTGGTGAACACTCTAACATAATCTTGAATATGCCAATCGCATTATCAATCGATCCAAAAGCAGTACTGAACAATTAGGCATACATTCACTTTCCAAACGTTTTAAACAAATCAACAATAGCACTACACTGACCGAAAATACAAAGATCTAAAAGCGATAAATAAAAGGAGGCTTGCAACGCGTCATTATTGCTATGACGTCTTTCACAAAAGTTCCCCCTCTCTTGTCTCCATTTAAAATTGTAACACTTAGCTTCTAGCTCAAAGTCCGAGAGATATGCTACACATCTCCTTCCTGCTCCCCCACATCCTCCCC
>CM065744.1:35225549-35258049 GCA_033310375.1 Conus canariensis | reverse complement strand
GGACGCAATGGACGAGGGAGGACAGGAGAGGGATTGCAGGGACAGAGGGCGACATGTGTTTGGTTTCCTGTCGATTGACCCCCCCCCCACCACCACCACCACCCCTACCTCCCCATACCTCCATGTCTCTGATTCACCCCTCTCACTGCAAGAATGGAGCTATCAGAATAATTCACAATGTGATATTTCCCCCCATGATCCGTTGATTGGTGAGGACATTTTTCAGCAAAGATGTGCGTGGCAGAATGAGAGTTCCAGACTGTTTCATGGCATAACAGCGCAGAGTTCCAGAATGTTTCATGGCATAACAGCGCAAATGACAGTGGGGCCTGAAGTCAAATGGTCACAGCGTTTGCATGCGAAATTGATAACTGTGACTTTGAACCACAGGAAAACAAACTTTAAACAAACAAACGACAAAGAAAAAAAAAAAAAAACAACCGAACAAATACAACTCTCTGTCTGTCTGTCTATATGTATATATGCATGTATGTATGAATATGTGTGTGCGTGTGTTTGTGTGTGTGTGTGTGTGTGTGTGTGTGTGTGTGTGTGTGTGTGTGTGTGTGTGTGTGTGTGTGTTGATTTGATTTGATTGATTTAATTTAGTCTCTTCACAACAATGGTGATATTAGACAAAAAAAAAAAAAAAAAAAAAAAGAAGAAAAAAGTGTATGTGTGTAAGTGCTTATATGAGGTGTGTGTGTGTGTGTGTGTGTGTGTGTGTGTGTGTGTGTGTGTGTGTGTGTGTGTGTGTGCGTGCGTGCGTGCGTGCATGCGCGCGTGCATGCGCGCGCCCGTGTGTGTGTGTGTGTGTGAGTGTGTGTGTGTGTGTGTGTGTGTGTGTGTGTGTGTGAGTGAGAGAGTGTGTGTGTGTGTGTGTGTGTGTGTGTGTGTGTGTGTGTGTGTGTGTGTGTGTGTGTGTGCGTGCGCACGGACACAAATGCATAAAAGTTTGCCTATAAACGACCAAACAATAATTTTAAACTGATAAATCAATTACAACAAATGAATAATAACAGAACTCGATATAGCCTTTGCTATATCAATCATTTTGGGGCTGTAAAGTATTTCTTGTAAAGCCCCTAAGGAACCAATATCTATCCTTTGAATATTATATAAAGATGTTAGAATTGGACATTCAAAAAGAATATGTTGAATAGATAGTGGGAGACCACAAGCGCAATCTACATCCTTAGAAAATTTGGTTTTCCACGAGTTTAAACGCATCTTATAAATAATACTGGACAATGATCTTTGACATAATAACACTTTCGTTTTTGCAGGAAGTTTTTCATCGTTCATACAATTTTCTAATAGAGAAATTATTTCATGTTTATCCAATTTTAATCTACTATCTGGATTTTTTCTAAGAGCACCCTCTTTTGCTAATTTATCAGCTATTTCATTTCCATAGATACCACAATGAGATGGGATCCAGCAAAACTCTACAAAAGTTCCTTTCGCCATAACGGAATGTATCATAAATTTTATATCAAAAATTAAGTCTTTCCTTACATTTGCATCCCAATTTCGTAAGCTATGAAGAACAGATTTAGAGTCAACACAGATTAGAATGCTGTAAATTGCCACATCAAGATCAGATATCCAAGATAAGGCCATAAGGATTGCATATAGTTCAGCAGTGAAAACTGAAAAGTTCTTTCCTAAACAAAATGATTTCTTTGCTTTTAAATCGGGAATTACAAATCCAGCTCCTGTATAAGATTCTAAAACTGAACCATCCGTGTAGATTTTAAGATGATGTGGATATGTGTTTTCAAGATGTTCTTTTGCTTCTACTGATATCAAATTAATATTGTCTTCTTTTTTTAGAGTAGTATAATCTATATCAAAATTTGGAGAAATATGCTCCCATTGAGGAACTGTGGGCATAGTTGGAGGTTTTGAAATGGATGTAATATCGATGTCACATTTTTAAAATAAATCATCAGTATAATTTCGAATGGGCTGCAGGTAAGAAATATTCTGTGCCCTTTTAGGAAAATCCGATTTGGAATCAAGAAATATTTCATTTGTTACTGAATTTGATACAGAAAGACTTCTGGTTACATATTTGGCTGTTGCTAGTTTGCGTTGATCATCAAGTGACAAGAGATTAGCTTCTTTATATGTTTTAAAAGTATTAGAATGCACTGGAACACCAAGGGCTATTTTAATAGCTTTACTGTCTATACTTTGTAACCGCTTAAGTAATGTTTGAGAAGCTGAAAAATATACTTCCTGTCCGTAAGTCAATTTTGAACGAACCAGACTAATAGAAAGATGTACAAGGGTTTGGGTATCTTAACCCCACGATTGTGCACTGATTATTTTTAGTAAAGATAGCCTTTGTCTGGCATTGTTTATAAGATATTCAATATGGAATCTCCAGTTTAATTTAGGAGTGAAATGAACACCTAGAAATTTAACATTATTGGAATATTGAAGAGTTTTATTTTCTAGCACAAGTTGAGGCAAAACTTTTGGATTTTTACCATTGTTGAATAACATTAATTGTGTCTTTTCTCCTGATAGTTCTAGTCCATTTTCGTTCATATATTTATTCAGTTTGTCAATTTCAATTTGATATAGTTTTTGTATATATAATATGGTTCTCTTATTTGTCTGTTTTTTAATGTTTGTATTCATCCACATAGCAATATCATCGGCATATTGCACTACATGCATACTTTTAGATAGTATTTTAGGAAGATCGTGAATGAGAATTGTAAATAGAATAGGTGCAATAATGGAGCCCTGAGGGATGCCAATGTCAGTATCTTTAAAAGAAGAGTAACATTTACCAACCCTAGTACATACTGATCTCTCAGATAAGAAAGATTTTATGAACTGATACATTGCGCCATTAATCCCAATATTTTTCAACTTATAAAGTAAACGAGAATGCCACACACTATCGTATGCTTTTCTAATGTCAAAGAAAGTAGCAAGAGTACTTTTTCTACGAGCAAATTGTTTTTTAACATGACTTGCAAGTTTTACAAGGTGATCGATTGTACTTCTACCTTTTCTGAAACCTGCTTGATTGTTGGGAATTATGTTATTCTTTTCGCAATAATGTAAAATGCGTTTTTCAACTATCTTTTCTAATATTTTTCAAACTTGAGATGTTAATGCTATTGGTCGATAACTATCAATTGCAGACCTAGGTTTACCTTGTTTTGGAACTGGTATTACCACTATCCTCTTCCAGAAAGTAGGAAGAGTTCCATTTAACCAACATTTTTGGTAAAACGAGTGAAGTAATTGCTTCCAGCACAAAGGTAAGTGGCATAACAATTGATACGAAATTCCATCTAATCCAACAGATGTCTTATTCGAGGAGAATGACATTAGTGCTTCTTTAAATTCTTCAAATGTTATAGATGCATTTAAGTAATGGTTTGGATCCGGTGTGGGATCACAATAAGTATCCTTTTTCTCCTCTAGTTCTCTGTAACTTTTGGTATCTGTATGTAGTCTAGTTGATGAGTTATTTTTTGAAAAAGCTTGTACAAATGCTTCAGCTTTCTCTGATGATGTTGGAGTAGTATTTTTTTCTAATTTAATAGGATATGAAGGTAGATAGTACTTGTTTTTTAATTCCTTTACCTTTTTCCATACTCTGTGCATGTCCTTAGATGAAGATATTTCTGAATGACAAAAATGATTGAAATAGAGACGTTTTGTTTCTGCGACAACCCTGTTACTGTGGCTTTTTGCACGTTTCATTTCAATAAAGTTTTCATCAGTTCTATCTTTGAGCCATGCTTTGTATGTTTTCTTCTTATTAGATACGGCTTCTGCGCATTCTTCATTCCACCAACTATTTCCTCGATATTTTTTATCTGTAGAAGATTTGCACTTTGGCATTGATTTCTCAGCTGCAGATATAATAGCTTTTCTAAAGTTGTTATAAAACACTTCAATATCTTCGTGTTCAATAATGCTGCGATTTATAGATAGAAGGGTTGACTCATATAAACTCCAATCTGCATTATTATATAAAAACTTTGGTATTTTATCTTCAACTTCTGCTTCTTCATCAACTATTTGCTCATTTATTTTCACAACAATAGGGAAATGATCACTCCCTAATGAATCATCTTCTGTTGTCCAAGTAGCATTGATGGCCAAATCAGGAGAAATTAATGTCAGATCGATGGAGGTTGGTCTATGCGTTGATACATCAGGCACTCTTGTTATGCTGCCGTCATTCATTAATACTAAATTAGAATCAACAATATTTTCTACAAATCGATTGCAAGATATAACAGAGCAATCAGGTTCCCAGAATGGAGAATGCGCATTGAAATCACCCAAAATTATCCATTTCTTATTTATATTAGGAAGGTGTTTTATCCAATCGGTGTTGTCAGCATTTGGCCCATTTGGATAGTAAACAGAAAGTATGTTCATACTGAAGTCTTTGTTCACCTTTAACAACATGGAAGTAACAAAAAAGTTTTCAATGACATTAGTTGAATGACTGAATAATAACTTTAGAGGACTGTAATTCAAGTCTGATCTGACATAAATTGCAGTTTGAACCCGTTTAGTTGACACACTGCAGTCATATAAAGGTGGATAATAAAAACCACGAAATTTAGGCAACTTAAAAGGTTCAACATTTAAGGATTGTAAGGCCAGAATGCAATAGTTATTAGAATAGATGTGATTTTCTAATTGAAGTAAGTTTTTCACTATTGATCTGCAGTTCCATTGTAAAATGTTCAAAGAATTGTTAGCTAAGTTCATTCAAGGCTATTTAAAAATCAATGCTTTTCAAAGCAATTTGTTATGACTTTTGAAAGAAAGCAAATTGAGCAGGTAACACCGTGACGGATACAAAAAATAAGGCCCATTGATGTTGAAGGAGCCCAAGTAGTTGTGCTCCCAGATGCCCTGCAGGAAGAAGGTCATCGCTGAGGTCGTTGCAGTCTAGAACAGCCATGGAGGTATGAAGTGTGGAAGGTAGAAGCCAGCATGGTGATGATGGGGGTGACCTCGTCTCCTCTTTGGTTTTTCCCAAAACAATGCATTGAGATGACGACCCAGAGTCCTTGCAATGACGCTGGCCCCTTTTGCAGTGGGGTGGATACCGTCAGGGGCCAAAATTGATTTGTTCGAGGGTTGAAGATGGTTGTAAACAACGTAGCTGATATCTTTCTCACCAGCCAGTTTCGACTTCGTCATGGCGTTGAACAGTTCCCTCTTGATGTCTAACGTTTTGTTCCTCACAGGGGCAACCTGACTTATCACCACCCTGGATTTGGGGAATTTATTCTTTACGTCCCCTACACATTTTCTTATTTCTGTGCTACACACAGTGGGATCTTTTCCTTTCAGATCATTCAGCCCAACGTGCAATACAACACAATCAGGATCTGGATCCTCCACCTCTTGAATCACAGAGCTGCATTCGCCCAGAATAAAAGTTTTTCTTTTCGCAACACGCAGGCCATATGACAGTCCCAAGCGTCTCCCGTCAACTTTGGACATGATGGAATCTCCTAATAAAAGAACACGGGAGTGTTGTCGAATTTTCCGGACGTAATTTTACCCTTGGGTCTGAGTTTGACGTCTACTTCTTTGTCGTCATGTTCTTTGATGACGTCACTTTTTCTCTGTTCTTTTCTGACTGACTTTTTGTGTTAGGCTGGCCTCTTTTGCGCCACCTTTTTGTTCTTTGTGCATTTATTTTGTTCTTTGCTGCTTTCTGATCTTATTTTCAGTATGTCAGCATATGTTGGTGTGCCCGTTTGCAAGGTAAAGTCAGAATCAGTTTGAATTTCTTTGGTTGCTGTGGAAACACTTGCCTTGACCAGATTTTCAATAATGCCGTTTTGGTCCCGCACAGCTTTTTCTAGTGAGACTATTTTTTCCGATAGTCCCTGAATCATTTTCAATACTAAGGGAACGGAACCCAGACCTACCTTAGGGGTAAAGCCTAGTGCAGAGCAACATTCTTCAAAATTTTCTGCCGTTGCTGGTGTTGACAGGGCAGGCTCCTCTCGCTGATCACAATGAAAAGTTGCTTCTTTTGGTGAGAGTTCGGCACCAGGCATTTTCTTAGTCTGCCGAGTATTTCTGGAACATGGCTTACCTGGAGCTAGCTTTCGCTTACTTGTAGATTTCATGTTGACCAGAGAATGCTTAAAAACATCAGAGAAGTCAACTAGGAGTTGTTGTCTTCGGCCATATTGGCGTAGGAATGTGTGTGTGTGTGTATGTGTGTGTGTGTGTGTGTGTGTGTGTGTGTGTGTGTGTGTGTGTGTGTGCGTGCGTGAGTGAGAGAGAGAGAGAGAGAGAGAGAGGGTGAAGGCAGAGGTCGTGGGATAGTCCCAAGAATGATTTAATAAAAAAAAAAAAAGGAAACCAAAGGCATCTATTATTTTGCTGTCTTCATGGTGGATCGGTAAACTGCTTGTTTGCTTTCTATGTCTGCTTCAGCAGCCAAGGTTCAAAGCCTCGGATGTTATCTCTTCCTTAAGAAAAGGAATGGACCAGTCTGTGTCAACCCCCCCCCCCCCCCTCTTCATATCACTGTCCACCCACTCACCACAGCACTGTCCATCCCTCCTCACCACAGCAATGTCCCCCCCCCCCTCACCACACCACTGTCCTCCCCCCTCACCACAGCACTGTCCACCTCCCTCACCACAGCACTGTCCACCTCCCTCAACACATCACTGTCCAACCCCTCACCACAGCACTGTCCCCCCCCCCCCCCCCCTCATCACAGTACTGTCCACCCCCTCACCACAGCACTGTCCACCCCTCACCACAGCACTGTCCTCCCCCTCACCACAGCACTGTCCTCCCCCTCACCACAGCACTGTCCACCCCCTCACCACAGCACTGTCCACCCCCTCACCACAGCACTGTCCCACCCCCTCACCACAGCACTGTCCACCCCCTCACCACAGCACTGTCCACCCCTCCTCACCACAACACTGTCCACCCCTCTCACCACAGCACTGTCCCCCCCCCCCCTACCACAGCACTGTCCACCCCTCTCACCACAGCACTGTCCTCCCCCTCACCACAGCACTGTCCACCCCTCTCACCACAGCACTGTCCACCCCTCTCACCACAGCACTGTCCCCCCCCCCCCCCCTCACCACAGCACTGTCCACCCCTCTCACCACAGCACTGGCCCCCCCCCTCACCACAGCACTGTCCACCCCTCTCACCACAGCACTGTCCTCCCCCTCACCACAGCACTGTCCACCCCTCCTCACCACAGCACTGTCGACCCCCCTCACCATAGCACTGTCAATCCCCCCTCACCACAGCACTATCTTCCCCCTCACCACAGCACTGTCCACCCCCCTCGCCACAGCACTGTCCACCCCCCTCACCACAGCACTGTCCACCTACTCAACACAGCACTGTCCACTCCCTGACCACAACACTGTCCACCCCCTCACCACAGCACTGTCCATCCTCCTCACCATAGTACTGTCCACCCCCCTCACCACAGCACTGTCCACCCCCCCCTAACCACAGCACTGTGACCCCTCCTCACCACAGCACTGTCCACCCCTCCTCACCAAAGCACTGTCCACCTCCCTCACCACAGCACTGTCCTCCCCCCTCACCACAGCACTGTCCACCCCTCTCACCACAATACTGTCCACCTCCACCCCCTTCACCACAGCACTGCCCACCCGGTCATTGTGTGTCTGTGGACTGGCCGACAGACAGGGGTCAAACCAAAGGAACAGAAGGTCAACAGAATCCCTGCCCATTGTTTATACTTCCACCTCACACCCCATGGTGCCATTGTTTATACTTCCACCTCAAACCCATGGTGCCATTGTTTATACCTCCACCTCACATCCCATGGTGCCATTGTTTATACTTCCACCTCACACCCCATGGTGCCATTGTTTATACTTCCACCTCACACCCCATGGTGCCATTGTTTATACCCACCTCACACCATGGTGCCATTGTTTATACTTCCACCTCACACCCCATGGTGCCATTGTTTATACTTCCACCTCACACCCCATGGTGCCATTGTTTATACTTCCACCTCACACCCCCATGGTGCCATTGTTTATACTTCCACCTCACACCCATGGTGCCATTGTTTATACTTCCACCTCACACCCATGGTGCCATTGTTTATACTTCCACCACACACCCCCTGGTGCCATTGTTTATACTTCCACCTCACACCCCATGGTGCCATTGTTTATACTTCCACCTCACACCCCATGGTGCCATTGTTTATACTTCCACTCACACCCCATGGTGCCATTGTTTATACTTCCACCTCACACCCCATGGTGCCATTGTTTATACTTCCACCACACACCCCATGGTGCCATTGTTTATACTTCCACCTCACTCCCCATGGTGCCATTGTTTATAATTCCACCACACACCCCATGGTGCCATTGTTTATACTTCCACCTCACATGGTGCCATTGTTTATACTTCCTCCCACTCCCATGGTGCCATTGTTTATACTTCCACCCACATGGTGCATTGTTATACTTCCACCCACATGGTGCCATTGTTTATACTTCCCACCACACCCATGGTGCCATTGTTTATACTTCCACCATCATCATGGTGCCATTGTTAATACTTCCACCACACCCCCATGGTGCCATTGTTTATACTTCCACCTCACATGGTGCCATTGTTTATACTTCCACCCACACTCATGGTGCCATTGTTTATACTTCACCACACATGGTGCCATTGTTTATACTTCCACCTCAACCATGGTGCCATTGTTTATACTTCCAACCACACTATGGTGCCATTGTTTATACTTCCACCACACACACTCCTACATGGTGCCATTGTTTATACTTCCACCTCACACCCCATGGTGCCATTGTTTATACTTCCACACTCACATGGTGCCATTGTTTATACTTCCACCTCACACATGGTGCCATTGTTTATACTTCCACCACACATGGTGCCATTGTTTATATACTTCCACCTACACCCCATGGTGCCATTGTTTATACTTCCACCACACATGGTGCCATTGTTTATACTTCCACTCACACCCATGGTGCCATTGTTTATACTTCCACCACACACCCCATGGTGCCATTGTTTATACTTCCACCACACATGTGCCATTGTTTATACTTCCACCATACACCCATGGTGCCATTGTTTATACTTCCACCCACACCATGGTGCCATTGTTTATACTTCCACACACACACCCATGGTGCCATTGTTTATACTTCCACTTCACACCCCATGGTGCCATTGTTTATACTTCCACCCACACACCCATGGTGCCATTGTTTATACTTCCAACACCCATGGTGCCATTGTTTATACTCCACCTCACCCCATGGTGCCATTGTTTTTACTTCCACCACACACCCCATGGTGCCATTGTTTATACTTCCACGCACACCCCATGGTGCCATTGTTTATACTTCCACCACACACCCATGGTGTCCATTGTTTATACTTCCACCACACATGGTGCCATTGTTTATACTTCACCACACCCCATGGTGCCATTGTTTTTACTTCCACCTCACGCCATGGTGCCATTGTTTATACTTCCACCACACACCCATGGTGCCATTGTTTATACTTTCACCACACATGGTGCCATTGTTTATACTTCCACCACACACCCGATGGTGCCATTGTTTATACTTTCACCACACATGGTACCATTGTTTATACTTCCACCCCCCATGGCGCCATTGTTTATACTTCCATCCCCCATAGTGCCATGTTTATACTTCCACCTCACATGGTGCCATTGCTTATACTTCCACCACACACCTCATGGTGCCATTGTTTATACTTCCACCTCACACATCATGGTGACAGCGCCACCACGCACACTAACAAGGGCGAAAACTCATTGGCCGTCTTGTTGTGACTCGGTGAGGACGACTGGGTGTCTTGGTGATGTTGATGAAGTGTCGGGCAGTGGTGATGTTTGGCAGGCAGTTTGCCTGTGGCTTCTGGACTCCAGACAAAAGCAGTCTTGCTTGGTTCCCCCGCATTATGGACATAGTTAGGGCACGGCGCCAGCGTCCTCTCTCTCTCTCTCTCTCTCTCTCTCTCTCTCTCTCTCCTCTCTCTCTCTCTCTCTCTCGGTGTAAACTTTACTTAAAGCTTAGTATGCATGAACAATAACAGCAGAAATAATTATTATTTTCTGTCGCTTGTCTCTCTGCCTGTATTTCTATTTATCTTCTGTCCTTCCTATTCATCCCTCTTCTCCTCCCCCTTCCCCACCTCTATCTCTGCAGTGCAGGTGTCTTCTCACTCGTCTCTCCTCCTGTCTATCTGTTTCTGTCAAATTGTCCGTGCTTTTCTTTCTTATTAACTTATTCTAAAATATTTGCCTTTGTGTCTCGCCTATAAGAACACGGGTTTAGTAGTATTTGTGTGTGTGTGCGTGCGTGCGTGCGTGCGTGCGTGTGTGTGTGTGTGCGTGTGCGTGCGCGTGTGCGTGTGTGTGTGTGTGTGTGTGTGTGTGCGCGCGCGCATGCGTGCATGCGTGCGTGCGTGCGTGGGTGTGTGTGTGTGTGTGTGTGTGTGTGTGTGTGTGTGTGTGTGTGTAAATGTTGCACTTGTTTGAAAAATAACTTTTACTTCATTTTTCTCAACTCCACCTTTGTTCCCAAATCACTTGCCAGTGATTTGATGGTCCTGAGATACCCCCAACGAGTGAACATACGCACGTGTTCAAATTGACCTGCTTATGTGACAGGGAGCTGGAAATGGGCACGCGTGATATCACTCTCTGACCACAATCACTAATTAATGGATGAATGGTTAAGGAAGAGGATGGGGGAGTAACTTTGCTTCACGTCAAGAATTATCCCTCTTTCAAATGTTGGTACAATGCGTTTTGATCGACATTACTTCAGCGTTTGGGATACCAAGAGTTTTGAAGAAGGGGAGTGATTGGGTAGCAACAGGGATGGTCTGTTTGGATTTCCTCCCATGGGGTGAGTTTGGACACCTGCCCTTTCTCACCTGCCAGGTGTGGGGTGAGTACAGAACGTGGCACCAGTCCTTGTCTCCCCTTTTACGTCACAGCACCCCCATAAAGTATTGTCTGGGACACACTTCTCCATCATAAAATGTATCCATAAAATTAGATTATAGTGATTGTTATGATTATGATTATTCTGATTATTGATGATGATGATGATGATGATGATGATGATGATGATGATGATGAAGGTAACGATGATTGTATGATGATGATGATGGTAATGAGATGATGATGATGATGATGATGATGAATGATGATGATGATGATGATTCTTTCGCCAAGTTCTTTGACAACGTATGTCAGGAATGGAGATGATAACACGCGAATAAATGGAGATTTCTGTTACCACGACAAGAGAAATTCCGGCGTGGCTGTCCACGATGACGTCCGGCTGACTGGTCACATCGATTCCACTATCGGCTTTCACACAGCCGTCATTAGTGGCTGGCGGGAACAAGTCCCTGTATGTGGTATTACCATCACGTAGACCGCACAGAGCTCTGTACTAAGTCAGGACTCTGTGTAGGTGATCGTTAAGGAATCGAATACACGTCACATCCATGACAAGCCTCACTATCCGAGAATACTCTGTGTGTGTGTGTGTGTGGTGTGTGTGTGTGTGTGTGTGTGTGTGTGTGTGTGTGTGTTTTGTGAGTAACATTTTCTCTCTTCATTTCTAAGCAGTGCTGTTCAGTGTCCCTGTGTGATTACAAGTAGGTGTGCGTGTTCATATTGGTATTTCAAGAAACTGAAAACTCCAAAAATCTGCATGCAAACACACACACACACACACACACACACACACACACACACACACACACACACACACACACACTCACACACACACACAAAGACAGACAGACAGACAGACAGACAGTGAAAACGAATTAAGAAAGAATCCGTCAGGCTAAGAACACTGTAACCTTTTTTTATCATTGAGTATCTTTTACTCTCAGAACTGCCAAATCAATTGATAGCCAACTAATATCAGAGACTGCATCTGTCAACTT
Source organism: Conus canariensis (assembly GCA_033310375.1). Classification (NCBI taxonomy): domain Eukaryota; kingdom Metazoa; phylum Mollusca; class Gastropoda; order Neogastropoda; family Conidae; genus Conus; species Conus canariensis. Next base: position 35,246,016 of record CM065744.1, on the reverse strand, counting down.
TTAACTTGCATATCCTGAATGCATCCAATCGTATTTCTGTATGCTCACACACGCGTCTACGAACTCTGCTTGCAGGCGCGCTTTTGTGTGCACACACACTCAACGTATATCTGTGTGCGTGCGTGTGCAAAGCTGGTTAAACTTTTGACAAAAGATTAGCAGAAGAAACACAACAGATCTCACGTGACTTGCCTCCCAATTCTCTCTGTCTAAGCCTCTCCCAGTTTTCGAGAGACTTTCCTAATCATCCTTTCTCCTCCACCCATCCCACTCACCCTCCCCCACCTCCTCCCCCTTGCTAGCTGTCCCCTCCTTCTTATTTTCACCTCCTCTACCTCCTTCTCAGCATCATCTTCTTCTCTGTGTGTGCGTGTGCAGGGGTCTGTTGGGGAGGGAGGGGGGGGGGGGGGGGCAGAGGACAGATGAAACCAAGTGTCTTGGACTGAATCAGTTTATTTAGAAAAAAAAGTCGAACCAGCAGCAGATCCTACTGGATCCTTTCCATCTCCTCTGAACTGTCTCTGAGTCGTACACACATCCTTCCTTGCCACTCACTTTTAATGCCTAGGTATATTCAAATCGGAACTGTATCAGCCGATACCTATTAAACACTGTAAGAAGGGAAGTCAAAAGTGCATTCGGGGATGCAGTATGCAGAGTCCAGTTCACATTCGACTGTTGATGCATTTGGAAATAAAAGAAAAAAAAAAGATTCACACGTCTTTTTATATGAGACTTTCAGTTTCAGTGTCCTCAAAGAGGTGTCACTGCGTGCGGACTTTCCCTTATACGCTACACCACATCTGCGATGCTACGAGACAACAGTCCACAGGTTTTAGAGCTGTGTGACTACGAAAATGATCACGAAGATGTCTTTGCTCGTTTACGGTATATACTACTCCAAACCAAGACAGACATAGACACTTGCAAACCACAAACTCATGGAATATCACAGGTTCACAATCCATGACGACCATAAACGCCAGCAAGCAACAGACAGTCATATTAACACAACACCACAAATGCATGCACTTGTAAATATCAAACCCACAGGCATAGAACAACAAAGAAACCCAACAAGAATGTACGCTTCCAAGATATTTCAGAGAGAGAGAGAGAGAGAGAGAGAGAGAGAGAGAGAGAAAGAGAGACAGAGAGAGAGAGAGAGAGAGATAGAGAGAGAGAGAGAGAGAGAGAGAGAGAGAGAGAGAGAGAGATTGTCTGATTCATTTATGAACGTTCAATTCATGAATTGTGATGTTTCAAATCTAAGAATGCTTCGAAAAGAAGGCAAAAAGGGTCAGAAATGATCAAAAGGTACCTTTTGTGGGGAGGGGGTGTAGGGATTGGGGTGATGGGAATATGCCATGTGATACTTCTGAAAATATAAAAATAGAGAAAATAAAGATTCTCCATGGACTGCAAATAAGACACCCTCCTCCAAAAACACCCCCTCCCCCAAAACAAACAAAGAGACAAACAAACGAACAGCAACACACACACACACACACACACACACACACACACACACACACACACACACACACACACGCACGCACACACACATACACGCACTCACGCACGCTCTCTCTCTCTCTCTCTCTCTCTCTCTCCTCTCTCTCTCTCTCTCTCGCACACACACACACACACACACACACACACACACACACACACACACACACACACACACACATATAATAATTAATGCAGTTAAAAGAATTACACATCAATAAATACACATAACAATCTTTTCCACTGCTGCTCCACTGGTGTCCTGTTTACAACTGATTTGTAAGACAGAAGAGATTTTTAAACAGAAGAAGCAAAACACATGTCCAAGTGCACATGCATGCAGTTACACTGGCAACTGTAACACTCATGTACACATACAGAGAGAGAGAGAGAGAGAGAGAGAGAGAGGGAGAGAGAGAGAGAGAGAGAGAGAGAGAGAGAGGGGGGGGAGAAAGAGGATTTTTCAAGGAATAAATAACATAAAGAATGTGGTCGTAAAATCAAGCAAACAAACAGACAAAACCTAATCACTAATCACGAAAACGGGCGTGTATAAATCTTTCAAGGTGACTGCACACACACACACACACACACACACACACACACACACACACACACACACACACACACACACACACACACTCATATACCGCTGGAACAATTACAATAAATCCAAGCTATTTGTAAACAGACGCAACTGGAAAACCCGCAGAATATAATAAACCTAGATTTTTTTAAATGTAAATACCCGAATCACCGGTGACACAGAGAACCTCCACGCAGAGGGGATTCTGATCCTCACCGGTGACATAGAGAACCTCCACACAGGGGTATTCTAATCCTCACCGGTGACATAGAGAACCTCCACTCAGAGGGTATTCTAATCCTCACCGGTGACATAGAGAACCTCCACTCAGGGGTATTCTAATCCTCACTGGTGACACAGAGAACCTCCACTCATGGGGATTCTAATCCTCACCGGTGACATAGAGAACCTCCACTGAGAGGGGATTCTAATCCTCACCGCTGACACAGAGAACCTCTACTCAGAGGGGATTCTAATCCTCACCGGTGACACAGAGAACCTCCATTGAGAGGCAGTCTAATCCTCACCGGTGACACAGAGAACCTCCACTCAGAGGCATTCTAATCCTCACCGGTGACATTGAGAACCTCCACTCAGAGGCATTCTAATCCTCACCGGTGACACAGAGAACCTCCACTCAGAGGCATTCTAATCCTCACCGGTGACACAGAGAACCTCCACTCAGAGGTATTCTAATCCTCACCGGTGACACAGAGAACCTCCACTCAGAGGGGATTCTGATCCTCACCGGTGACACAGAGAACCTCCACTCCGAGGGGATTCTGATCCTCACCGGCGACATAGAGAACCTCTACTCAGAGGGGATTCTAATCCTCACCGGTGACATAGAGAACCTCCACTCAGAGGGGATTCTGATCCTCACCGGTGACACAGAGAACCTCCATTCAGAGGGGATTCTAATCCTCACCGGTGACACAGAGAACCTCCACTCAGAGGGGATTCTAATCCTCACCGGTGACACAGAGAACCTCCACTGAGAGGGGATTCTAATCCTCACCGGTGACACAGAGAACCTCCACTGAGAGGGGATTGTGATCCTCACCGGTGACACAGAGAACCTCCATTCAGAGGCATTCTAATCCTCACCGGTGACACAGAGAACCTCCACTCAGAGGGGATTCTAATCCTCACCGGTGACACAGAGAACCTCCACTCAGAGGCATTCTAATCCTCACCGGTGAAACAGAGAACCTCCACTGAGAGGCATTCTAATCCTCACCGGTGACATAGAGAACCTCCATTCAGAGGCATTCTAATCCTCACCGGTGACACAGAGAACCTCCACTCAGAGGCATTCTAATCCTCACCGGTGACACAGAGAACCTCCACTGAGAGGCATTCTAATCCTCACCGGTGACATAGAGAACCTCCACTCAGAGGCATTCTAATCCTCACCAGTGACACAGAGAACCTCCACTCAGAGGCATTCTAATCCTCACCGGTGACATAGAGAACCTCCACTCAGAGGCAGTCTAATCCTCACCGGTGACACAGAGAACCTCCATCAGAGGCATTCTAATCCTCACCGGTGACAAGAGAACCTCCACTGCAGAGGTTCTAATCCTCACCGGTGACACAGAGAACCTCCACTCAGAGGTATTCTAATCCTCACCGGTGACACAGAGAACCTCCACTCAGAGGTATTCTAATCCTCACCGGTGACACAGAGAACCTACACTCAGAGGCATTCTAATCCTCACCGGTGACACAGAGAACCTCCATCTCAGAGGCATTCTAATCCTCACCGGTGACACATAGACCACCACTCGGTATTCTGATCCCTCCCGTGCCACGGGCCTCCACTTCAAGGGATATTAATCCTAATGTGACATGCACGTAGCAACCATTGTAATTGCTCCGTATATTATCCACGATATCACAATACGGGTGGACGAAGTATTCCGTATGTTTTTGGTCCCTCTCTCTCTCCTCTCTCTCTCTCCCTCTTTCGCTACTCTCTCTCTCTTCTCTCTCTCTCTCTCTCTCCTTACTTCTCTCTCTCTCTTTCGTTTACTTTCTCTCTCTCCTCTCTCTCTCTCTCTCTCTCTCTCTCTCTCTCTCTCTCTCTCTCTCTCTCTCTCCTTCGTGTTTTTGACATCTCCCCTACCCTTAACGCAGCGTCTCCTGTGCATACCATGTGTGGCTAACAACACTTGTCATGTTGGCGATCTATCATCAGCTCTCCACGTCCTCTGAAGCACGGTCTTTCCGTCCAGTGACCCTAATGTCCTGTCCACTCTTGTGCTGACGCTTTGTCGGGAAACGATAACTCCGTGTGCCGATGCTCTTTCGCCGGAAATGACCTCTAGTCACGTGCTGATGTATCTACGAGCTGTGGACACAAAGGGACGTCACTGACAGTGCCGGGGTTTGACCTGATGGCCACGTTGCACGCCACATGGTCATTTACTCTGGCATCACAGTTCATGATATGGACAGGTGTGATGCCATTACCACACGGTCATTTACTCTGGCATCACAGCTCATGTATCGACACAGGTGGTGATGCCATTACCAGGGGACATACAGCCCTGAACACTGTTCGCTGTTTAACATAACACACGTTTGTTTCGTCCTTACTGGACCAGTTCCACAAGTGTAGAACGCTTGTTTTGTGAATCAAGAATCGGCACTGTCGAGGCGCCTTACCCCACTTTTGGACTGGTTATTCCGTAAGACCATGACATATGTTCGGCCTCAGATCTGGGTCTAAAAAAAGTCTTAACTAGCTAAAGCATTACAGTAACTCTGAAATTACTCGATAAAAGAAAAGTGTGGTTTATACCGATGCTGCTTATATCACCCATTAGCTCCCAAACAAGTGCTGGTTACCGCTCAGCTTATGTTGGAGAACATACATCGACCAGCGCTGGCATGTGAGAGATACACAGAACAAAGAACAATAACTAACAGGTTTATGTTTTCATTTATGCCCTGAAATACTTTCAAATGTCTTTTTTTAAAATAAAAGTTGAGGTGTTCATTTCAAGCGAGAAGTAGTTAAACTCAGTAGTTTAACAAGACAAGGATTGACATTGGTTTATTCGCTACGGCCAGAACAGCTGCACTCTGAGATGTTTGCTAAGGCCAGAAGTAGTGAACCACTGATTTCTGCTGATGCTACTTGAGTAGCTCACAAAGGCTACAAGTAAATACTGAGTGTTCACTATGTCTGAAAGCAGTTAAACTTGGAGGTGTTCACTACAAAGTTAGGAGTACACTACTGGGTTGCTGTCTATGGTGATGCAGAATCAGTCGGACATTAATTTGTATTCTGTGACCTGCCTATTGGGCACGAAGTCCTCCATATGGTGCCAAGGCAGGCACAAAGTCACTCCATACGGTGCCAGAGGCAGGCACAAAGTCATTCCATATGATGCCGAGGCAGGCACAAAGTCACTCCATATGGTGCCAAGTGTCTTTGGTGAGACACCGGCCACCTGTAGTCGGACTTGTTTTACCGGCTTGATGCGAAAGGAGCACTGGGTCTGGTATTTACATTGACAAATGAATCTTAAATAAATGTTAGCGAACCACCAAGAGAAACGTGGACAAACGAGTCACAAGACAAAACACGACGCGTTTCGACTTTCTAAGTGACAAACTCGTTCATTTTCATCGTCCTATTTGTTTGTGTCTTGCCTGAAGAAGACCTAAGAGGTCGAAACGCGTCGTGTTTTGTCTTGTGACTCGTTTGTCCACGTTTCTCGTGGCGGTTCGTTAACATTTATTTAAGATTTATTTAGATTTCCGCCTGCAGTCGTCTCACTTTGCAACTAGATCTACATTGACAAAACTGCTGTGAAAAGAGGTGTTGGCTAATCTATCCATGGGCTGATGGTGTTTGATATTTCTCTGTTTTTTTTTTTTCTGAAACATGTGGCAACAACAACAACATGAGGTAGCATTCTTCCATGAACTTGGCTTCAAAACTATAAAGAGACAGCAACTTACTGTTCATGCACGTACTGTCTGCCTACTGAAGACTTGCAGTGAGTGTTCACTATGTCTGAAAGCAGTTAAACATTGAGGTGTTTCCTAAAAATCTAGGAGTACACACTGGGTTGTTTGCTGTGGTGACGCAGAATCAGTCGGACATTAATTTGTATTCTGTGGCCTGCCTATTGGGCACGAAGAAGTTTTAGACGTATCTTTTTAAACAGGAAACAATGACTTGGGCCTCCATTGCCGTCAAAAAAACAGTTTTTAATGCTCTTCAATAAACATCGGAGGGACAACAGGATGCAGGGTGCTTCAGTTCTAACACACCAGTAATAATGGGATGTTTCCTCATACTGTATTTCCCCCCATGCGCATGAATATGTGGCTGGGTTCAGGACCAGATCTGTTGTGGAGAGCCGGCCTCATCCTCAAGTGTTTATCTCCACTTTACAGGCCTCCTGCTTGCTACGGGCATTAGATAATGATATTCATGGAGTTTGGGCTCTCGCCCCCCCCCCCCCCCCCCCCCGTCTCTCTCTCTCTCTCTCTCTCTCTCTCTCTCTCTCTCTCTCTCTCTCTCTCTCCAAATATTTCATCGTTAGTCTTTTCCCACAAGTAGTATTTTTTTTCTCTTCTTCTTCTTCTTCTTGCTCTCTGCCTCTACCCCCCCCCCCCCCCCACCTCTCCCTCTTTCTTTCTTTCCTTCTTCTTCTTTCTTTCTCTCTCTCTCTTCTCTCTTCTCTTCTCTCTCTCTCTCTCTCTCCAAATATTTCATCGTTAGTCTTTTCACCCACTTTCCCTTTTCCCACAAGTAGTATTTCTTTTTCTTTTCTTCTCTTCTACTTCTTCTTTTCTTCTTGTCTGCCTCCACCCCACTCTCCCTCTCTCTTCTTTCTCTCTTCTTCTTCTGTCTGTCTGTCTCTGTCTCGTCTGTCTGTCTGTCTGTCTGTCTCTCTCTCTCTCTCTCTCTCTCTCTCTCTCTCTCTCTCTCTCTCTCTCTCTCTCTCTCTCTTTGTGCTCAATACTGACAGGCTGGCTTTTGGGGAATCGGTTTCCATTTCATGGAACATCAACTCTTACAAACGTGGTCTCTGTGGATGAACTCTGTCTGTCTGTCTGTCTGTCTGTCTGTTGTCGTGTCTGTCTCTCTCTCTCTTCTCTCTGTCTGTCTGTCTGTCTGTCTGTCTCTCTCTCTCTCTGTCTGTCTGTCTGTCGTCTGTCTGTCTGTCTGTCTGTCTGTCTGTCTCTCTCTCTCTCTCTCTCCTCTCTCTCTCTCTCTCTCTCTCTCTCTCTGTGTGTTCGTGCACACGTTCTCTCAAACTCAGCCCCTCGTCCCAGCAAATCCTTACGCTACCGACAAAATGTCAATAGTTTCACTAAAACAGTTCAAAACAGAAGAGAGCAGGACAACCGGCGTTAAAGAGAAAGGGAAAGGGGACGCACAGGGGGGGGGGGGGGGGGGGGGTGAAGGGATGGGAGGAGGGTGATCCTGATTCCCACCCCACCCCACTGAGTCCAGAGCAAGGTTCGATACGTGGGTGGACAGACTCAATCCTTTAACAGCAGTTTGTTTTGTGTTGGTATAGATTCGTTCAGATTTCACGTCTTCACCCGACACATGTACACATGGCAAAGAGGGACGACCATCCCCGAACGATGGGGATTGGGGACATAATTCACACCATACTGCTACCTTACCACCAGAACGACAACACGTCACGCTGGACACAGAAAACGGCATTCTGTACCACTGGGCGCTAGCGGGATTTAAACACGCTACAGATGACTTATAACGAAGCTGGATTTAAACACGCTACAGATGACTTATAACGAAGCGGGATTTAAACACGTTACAGATAAACTAGGGATTTAAACAGTACGGGATTTATAAACGTAAGGGATTTAAAACTCAGAGGGATTATAACGACGGATTTCATTATAACAAGCGGGACTTATAAACGTTAAACGCAGATGACTTATAACGAAGCGGGATTCATAAACACGCTCAGATGACTTATAACGAAGGGGATTTAAACACGCTACAGATGACTTATAACAAGCGGGATTTAAACACGACAGATGACTTATACGAAGCGGGATTTAACACCTATTAAACAGACAGGATTAACCTAACGAAGCGGGATTTCATTAAACACGCTACAGATGACTTATAACGAAGCGGGATTTCATTAAACACGCTACAGATGACTTATAACGAAGCGGGATTTTAAACACGCTACAGATGACTTATAACGAAGCGGGATTTCATTAAACACGCTACAGATGACTTATAACGAAGCGGGATTTCATTAAACACGTACAGATGACTTATAACGAAGCGGGATTCATAAACACGCTACAGATGACTTATAACGAAGCGGGATTTAAACACGTACAGATGACTTATAACGAAGCGGGATTTCATTAAACACGCTACAGATGACTTATAACGAAGCGGGATTTCATTAAACACGCTACAGATGACTTAACTAGAACTATAACGACGGGATTTCATTAAACACGCTACAGATGACTTATAACGAAGCGGGATTTCATTAAACACGCTACAGATGACTTATAACGAAGCGGGATTTCATTAAACACGCTACAGATGACTTATAACGAAGCGGGATTTCATTAAACACGCTACAGATGACTTATAACGAAGCGGGATTTCATTAAACACGCTACAGATGACTTATAACGAAGCGGGATTTCATTAAACACGCTACAGATGACTTATAACGAAGCGGGATTTAAACACGCTTACAGATGACTTATAACGAAGCGGGATATTAAACACGTTACAGATGACTTATAACGAAGCGGGATTTCATTAAACACGCTACAGATGACTTATAACGAAGCGGGATTTCATTAAACACGCTACAGATGACTTATAACGAAGCGGGATTTAAACACGCTACAGATGACTTATAACGAAGCGGGATTTTAAACACGCTACAGATGACTTATAACGAAGCGGGATTAAACACGCTACAGATGACTTATAACGAAGCGGGATTTAAACACGCTACAGATGACTTATAACGAAGCGGAATTTAAACACGCTACAGATGACTTATAACGAAGCGGGATTTCATTAAACACGCTACAGAATTACTTACAAACGAAGTGGGATTTAAACACGCTACAGATGACTTATAACGAAGCGGGATTTAAACACGCTACAGATGACTTATAACGAAGCGGGATTTCATTAAACACGTTACAGATGACTTATAACGAAGCGGGATTTCATTAAACACGTTACAGAGACTTATAACGAAGCCGGATTTCATTAAAACACGCTACAGATGACTTATAACGAAGCGGGATTTCATTAAACACGTTACAGATGACTTATAACGAAGCGGGATTTAAACACGCTACAGATGAACGCGGATTTAAACACGCTACAGATGACTTATAACGAAGCGGGATTTCATTAAACACGTACAGATACTTATAACGAAGCGGATTTCATTAACACGCTACAGATGACTTATAACGAAGCGGGATTTCATAAAAACACGTTACAGATGACTTATAACGAAGCGGGATTTCATTAAACACGCTACAGATGACTTATAACGAAACGGGATTTCATTAAACACGCTACAGATGACTTATAACGAATGGGATTTAAACACGTTACAGATGACTTATAACGAAGGGATTTAAACACGTTACAGACTAAACGAAGTGGGATTTAAACACGTTACAGATGACTTATAACGAAGCGGGATATTAAACACGCTACAGATGACTTATAACGAAGCGGGATTTCATTAAACACGTACAGATGACTTATAACGAAGGGGATTTCATTAAACACGCTACGGATGACTTATAACGAAGCGGGATTTCATTAAACACGTACAGATGACTTATAACGAACGGGATTATTAAGTTAAACACTACAGATTATAACCATTATTAAAGAAGGGATTTCATTAAACACGCTACAGATGACTTATAACGAAGCGGGATTTCATAAACACGTTACAGATGACTTATAACGAAGCGGGATTATAAAACGTACAGAGATTATAACGAAGGGATTTAAACACGAAGATATTAAACGAACGGGATTTAAACAACGAGATTATTAAAAGCTAGGATATTAAACGCGATTTATTAAACAAGTGACTTATAACGAAGGGATTATAAAACGAAGGGGATTATCATTTAAAACACGTACAGATGACTTATAACGAACGGGATTCATTAAACACGTTACAGATGACTTATAACGAAGGGATTTAAAACAGCTAACAGATTAAACGACGGGATTTAAACACGTACAGATGATTAAAGTAACGAAGGGATTTCATTAAACACGCTACGATGACTTATAACGAAGGGGATTTCATTAAACACGTTACAGAGACTTAAACGAAGGGGATTTCATTAAACACGCTACAGATGACTTAAACGAAGCGGGATTTCATTAAACACGCTACAGATGACTTATAACGAAGCGGATTTCAAAAACGCTACAGATGACTTATACGAAACGGGATATTAAACACGCTACAGATGACTTATACGAAGGGATTTAAACACGTTAAAGATTTATAACGAAGGGATTAAAACGTACGATGATTAAACGAAGGGATTTAAACACGTTACAGATGACTTATAACGAAGCGGGATTTAAACACGTTACAGATGACTTATAACGAAGGGGATTTCATTAAACACGCTACAGATGACTTATAACGAAGGGATTTCAACATAAAGACTTATAACGACGGATTTAACAGTACGATACTTAACACGTACAGATGAAGCGATTTCATAAACACCGGACTTATAACGAAGCGATTAAAACTACAGTACTTTACAAGCGATTTAACCTACAGATTATAACGGATTAAACACGTGTGTATGCTACATATATTAACGAAGCGGGATTCATAAACACGTACGAGACTTTACGAAGCGGATTAACACGTCTACAGATGACTTAAACGAAGCGGGATTTCATTAAACACGTTACAGATGACTTATAACGAAGCGGATTAAACACGCTACAGATGACTTATAACGAAGCGGATTTTAAACACGTACAGATGACTTATAACGAAGCGGATTTTAAACACGCTACAGATGACTTATAACGAAGCGGGATTTCATTAAACACGCTACAGATGACTTATAACGAAGCGTTATTAAACACGCTACAGATGACTTATAACGAAACGGGATTCATTAAACACGCTACAGATGACTTATAACGAAGCGGGATTTCAAAACACGTACAGATGACTTATAACGAAGGGGATTTAAACACGTACAGATGACTTATAACGAAGCGGGATTTAAACACGTACAGATGACTTATAACGAAGCGGGATTTAAACACGTACAGATGACTTATAAACGAAGGGGATTATTAAACACGCTACAGATGACTTATAACGAAGCGGGATTTCATAACACGCTACAGATGACTTATAACGAACGGGATTTCATAAACACGTACAGATGACTTATAACGAAGCGGGATTTAACACGCTACAGATGTAACGACGGGATTTAACACGCTACAGATGACTTATAACGAAGCGGGATTTCATTAAACACGCTACAGATGACTTATAACGAAGCGGGATTTCATTAAACACGCTACAGATGACTTATAACGAAGCGGGATTTCAAACACGCTACAGATGACTTATAACGAAGCGGGATTTCATTAAACACGCTACAGATGACTTATAACGAAGCGGGATTTCATTAAACACGCTACAGATGACTTATAACGAAGCGGGGTTTAAAACGCTACATATTTAACGGGATTAAACACGCTACAGATGACTTATAACGAAGCGGGATTTAAACACGTTACAGATGACTTATAACGAAGCGGGATTTATAAACACGCTACAGATGACTTATAACGAAGCGGGATTTAAACACGTACAGATGACTTATAACGAAGCGGGATTTAAACACGTACAGATGACTTATAACGAAGCGGGATTTATAAACACGTACAGATGACTTAAACGAAGCGGGATTTAAACACGCTACAGATGACTTATAACGAAGCGGGATTATAAACACGTTACAGATGACTTATAACGAAGCGGGATATTAAACACGCTACAGATGACTTATAACGAAGCGGGATTTTTAAACACGCTACAGATGACTTATAACGAAGCGGGATTTTTAAACACGCTACAGATACTTATAACGAACGGGATTTAAACACGCTACAGATACTTTAACGAAGCGGGATTTAAACACGTACAGATGATTATAACGAAGCGGGATTTAACACGCTACAGATGCTTATAACGAAGGGGATTAAACACGCTAGATGACTTATAACGAAGCGGATTAACACGTACAGATGACTTATACGAAGCGGGATTCATTAACCGCTACAGATACTATAACGAGCGGATTTCATTAAAACGTACAATGACTTATAACGAACGGGTTAAAACTACAGTATATAAGAAGCGGGATTTATATAACAGTACATGATTATAACGAACGGGATTTAAAAACGCTACAGATGTTAGCGGATTTCATAAACCCTAAGTACTATAACGAGGATTAAACGACAGATGACTTATAACGAAGCGGGATTTCATTAAACACGCTACAGATGACTTATAACGAAGCGGGATTTCATTAAACACGCTACAGATGACTTATAACGAAGCGGGATTTCATTAAACACGTTACAGATGACTTATAACGAAGCGGGATTTAAACACGCTACAGATGACTTATAACGAAGCGGGATTTCAACACGCTACAGATGACTTATAACGAAGCGGGATTTCAACACGCTACAGAGACTTATAACGAAGCGGGATTTCAACATGCTACAGATGACTTATAACGAAGCGGGAGTTTAAACACGCTACAGATGACTTATAACGAAGCGGGATTTAAACACGCTACAGAATGAAGCGGGATTGAAACACGCTACAGATGACTTATAACGAAGCGGGATTTCATTAAACACGCTACAGATGACTTATAACGAAGCGGGATTTCAAACACGCTACAGATGACTTATAACGAAGCGGGATTAAACACGCTACAGATGACTTATAACGAAGCGGAAACCGCTACAGAGACTTATACGAAGCGGGATTGAAACACGCTACAGATGACTTATAACGAAGCGGGATTGAAACACGCTACAGATGACTTGTAACGAAGCGGGATTTCAACACGCTACAGATGACTTGTAACGAAGCGGGATTTCAACACGCTACAGAAGATGACTTATAACAAAGCGCACCATCAGCGAATGAACATGCTAGACTAGAGATATGACCTATCCGCGGGCTGGTAAATTCATTCTCTTACCTCAGTGATGGCTACTGCAAGCTCCCAAGCTCAGTGGTCTACTACTGTGTCTAACTGCCAAACGTATCTCTGGGTAGCGAGTTGTCTACTTTGGGGTTCTTTCTTTCTTTCTGCGTACGCAGGCTGATACTCCTGCGGACACTGCCTGTATAGACAGGCAGTGGAGTTTTGTGTGTATGACCGTTTTTTTAATTATCCCGCCATTAAGGCAGCCATACTCCATCTTCGGGAAGGTACATGCTATGTGTAACGTGTCATCCATACCAACGGCCAAACTGGCCTTCTCTTCCGAAAGTTGGTGATGGGATTTTACGTGTGTGCAAGATGTTGTGCGTGCGTTCACACACGGAACCTCGGTTTATAGTCTCATTCGAAGGACTGTATGGGGAATGGAGTCAGAACCAATGTTAACTCCGAGGGAAAAAATCGCCCTATACGGGTCAAGGCCACATTCAGCTCTAGCACGTGCAGAAAGTTGATATTGCCGTAAGCGTGTTGATTTTAGGAGTTGCTCTCTCTATACAAACACAGGGATTTCTCCCTGCGGACACACGCCGCGCATCTGATCAAGGCATTTATTATCAGCACGGCCCGAATGGGCAGAAGGGCTGGTTGAGTCTTCTTCATTATCAAAATAAAACAGATCAACACAACCTCGACCCCCGCCCCCTCCTTCCCCAAAGTGTAAACACATATCCCAAACCGAACTGTTTGCATGCATCTGATGGAAACACACACACACACACACACACACACACACACACACACACACACACACACACACACACACACACAAAACCCTGACCCCCTTCCCATGTATGTTTATACATGCCTCTTCTCGAAATCATCTGCATGTTCTGGTGTCATGCTTTGGCAAGGGTCGTCTGAAGAAACATGTGCACCCCGTAACCCCCCCCCCTCCCCCCCCCCTTCCTTTTTTTGGTTTTTTTTTTAAACACACAGCATGCGTACGTTCCTCTCTACTCTAGAAGTATGAATCTGATATATTATTGCAAAGATTGTTGTAGTTCTTGCTGTGTGTTCTGTTAAAATACAAACAAATATCGCCCCCCCCCCCAAAAAAAAAAAAAAAAAAAAGAAAAAAAAAAAGAAAAAAAAAGAAAAAGACAAAAACAAGACAAAACAAAACAAAACAAAACAAAACAAAAAAAAAAACAACAACAAAGAACAAAAGAGAAAAAACCGAACTGTTTGCATTTGATTGACAAATCACTGACTTCCTCCCGTATGATGTTGGTACATGCCTCTTTCTGTAATCATCCGCATATATTCCAGTGTCATGCTTTGGCAAAGTTCGTCTGAAGAAATAATTATACGAACCCATTAACCTCCACCTCCACCCCCCCCCCCCCCTTCCTATGTATTCTTTCTGTTGTTTTTTTTTTAAACACACAACATGCACACGTTCTTCTTTACTCTGGGGGTAGGAATCTGATAAATGATTGTAAATATTGTTGTCATTCTTGCTGTGTGTGGTAGTATTTCATGGTAGTCCTTCAGTCCTTGCTTTTGTATGGTAAACATTCCTCTTCAAGTTTCACCATGAACAGCCCTGTTGATTTTGATGAAACCTGACATCACTATCAAACACTTCAAGGGACACTATTTCTTTTTTTTTTTCTTTTTTTTTACAAACATCAGTCGCTTTGTCATGAGGTACAGCACAGTGTTGGGAACACTTACTTTAACAATATTTCACTTAACATCAGTGTAGATTTGAACTTTGACAGAATTTCTCTTATGCGCAACTGTCTCTCACCCTCGCACGCGCGCGCCACCACGTCCGTCCAACGACAGCCCCCATGGACTCGCCGATACCGGTGACCCCGACGGAACCAAACCAAGGCCACAGACGTGGAGAGGACATCGAAATTGAGGTCACCATGAGAGCAGGGCATGAAAGACCACAGAATTTGAGACATTTTATGCTGATCGATGAGAATGAGGATGATTAACGTGATGCTACGGATTTCCATTCCGGTCTGAGACTGCATGACAGGGCTGTACTCTACGCTTCCTTTCTTAATGTATCCCGGCGTCAACCAGGCCCGTGAGATACAGACACCTGCAGTGTTGGTCTGGAAATTTGAGCAACACTCTCAGAGACGCATCTATTAAGACGATGAAACTCGACTGTGTGGTCCCAGTCTTCCCAACTGAGCCCGAAGCAAACTCAACTCTGGGTAGGAGCCAGTTGGAGCAGAAAAATCCCACATGATTTTGATGGGAATCGAACCCACGACCTCCCAGCCGGGAGTCCGCGACGCTAACCACTTCGCCAAGGCGGCAGGTGTATTTGCACACACTTACCTCGACGCGTTTTCAGATCATTCACTTTATTGCTATTGCAACTTTTTGTTTTTCGTTATTTTCGCAAAAACTCGTGGGTGGCACAGTAGTAACTGAGAGAAAAAAAACAAACATTTTGTCTGCCATTTCAGACAAGGAGCTTGTCCTAAATGTCTGTACATAACGGAGGATATATTTGGCTTCAAATGAAGGTTTCATCTAATGACACCTCCTCCTCCTCCTCCTACTTTACACACACAGACACAGGCACATAGGCGCATAGGCAAACTGACGATTCAGATTTATGGAACGCACTGATAACTGTGTACGAAATGTTCTTGCGAGCTCTTTTGTATTACACAGCCCCACCTTCTCCCCCTTCTTCTCTCCTTCTCCCCGATTCGTCGTCGTCTTTCGGTTCTTCCAGCAGACAAGCGGCTTGGGCATGGAACGTTGCAATGAAAAAAGTCATGGAAGTCAGTCTTCAAGTTCATGAAGAACCTTGTTTGTAGTGATGCTATCCTAAAGCCTGTATCATATGTACGCGTTTCGTCAAGTGCTTCGGGCTAAAAAAAAAATACGCTACCAGCACGGCTGAAGCTTCCACGCACCTGCGACATCTAGCTATGAGCATGACGTGGTATACTTCCAGCGAAAGAGATGTGAAATACCCCCCTTCTTTCAAGTTGTTTACACCTCTCTGGCATGCGTGTTATTCCAAAACATGGTGATAGGATTCAGATCGTTCTGTACACATGGTTTGAACATAAGGGATGCATACAGGGTGTGGCAAAGAGTCATTTAACGTATTCCTCCCCCCCCCCACCCCCCCCCCCCCCCCCCCATCCCCTCCATTCAGCTAGGAACACGCACTCGGCTTCTGTTTGTTAAGACATCTGTTTATATTGATGTTAGAGAGAAAAGAAAGGAAGAAGGAAGGAAGAAAGAAAGAAAGAAAGAAAGAAACGCACACACCACACACACACACACACACACACACACACACACACACACACACACACACACACACACACCACACACACACACTGAGGCTTCTATCCAACCACCCATCTACCTAAACACCGACAGAGAGAGAGAGAGAGAGAGAGAGAGAGAGAGAGAGAGAGAGAGAGAGAGAGACAGACAGACAGACGAAGACAGACAGAAGACAGACAGACAGAGAAAGAGACAGAAAGAAAGACAGAAGACAAACAGACAGACAGATGACAACAAGACAGAGAGAGAGAGAGAGAGAGAGAGAGAGAGAGAGAGACAGACAGAAGACAGAGAGAGAGCTACAGACAGACAGAAGGACAGACAGACAGAGTGAAACAGAGAGAGAGAGAGAGAGAGAGAGAGAGAGAGAGAGAGAGAGCTACAGACAGACAGAAAGAAAGACAGACAGGCAGACAGACAGAGAGACGGACAGACCGACAAAAAAAAACACAACAACAACAAAAAAACAAACAACTCAGTTCATCCAAGCTGCCTTTGGGATTGATGTCAACCGCAAAAGAAAAGAAGTTCTCCATCAATCTCTGCGGAGGAGGAAAATCGAGCAAGTCTGCAGAGAAATAATTTTCGGAGCGTCAGAGAAGAGAAGTGGGGGCAGGGGGGGGGGGGAGGAGGTGTTTGGGAGAGGGGTAACTGAGCGCGGTGGGGAGGCGGGGGTGGGGGGGGGGGGGGGGGGTAAGGGGGGTGGATGGGGGGGGGGGGTGCCGAGCTCAGTAGCCATGGTCTCTGTTGACCCTGGCGGTCGGCCAGATTCAACATCCGCGTGAATGACAACGACCGGGCAGGGCCTTTCTCCAGTAAGGAACCTGACGTCAGTTTCCGAAAAGGTCCTGGAAGAGATACACCGGCCAGAAAGTCCCGGAGAATACACACGTCGATAACGGTACACACGTAGTCAGTGATCCTTGAGAGAGAAGACAGAACAAGCAGAAGGTGAATGGAATGGATGAGAAAATGCCTGTGCACGCGCTGATGGGTGGGGGTGGGGGCTGGGGAGAGAGAGACAGAGAACAGAGAGAGAGAGAGGGCAAGAGAAGAGAGAGAGAGAGAGAGAGGAAGAGAGAGAGAGAGAGCAGAGAGAGAGAGAGAGAAACAGAGAGAACAAGACAGAAACGAGACAGAGAGAAAGAGACAGAGACAGAGACAGAGTTTTGTGTGTGTGTGTGTGTGTGTGTGTGTGTGTGTGTGTGTGTGTGTGTGTGTGTGTGTGTATGTGTGTGTGTGTGTATGTGTGTGTGTGTGTGCGCGCGCGCGCGCGGTGTGTGTATGTGTGTGTGTGTGTGTGTTTGAGAGAGAGAGAGAGAGAGAGAGAAGAAGACAGACAGGGACAGACAGACAGACAGACAGACAGACAGACAGACAGAGAGTATTGTTATCATTTTTGTTAATCTTCCAGAAAAGTTAGATTCAAATGAGTCCGACACTCCACAGAATCGCAAGATGATTGGAGAAAGGTGAAAAGGTTGGAGGCAGAAGCTTCCGATGTATGAGATGACCTGTGTGACCTGTGGGCATGATTCAACTGGACCGAGAAGAATGAGCTGAAAGCCCTGATTTAGAGATTTGTTGCCACCCCATAAGAATATGTACAAAATATCAAGGGTTTAAGGTCTGAGCATGGTGTGGATAAAACAGTCTTAATCAGTTATAATTCTAGCTCCTAAAGAAAAAAAAATCAATTCCTAGTATGTCAAGAAAACAAGAATATAAAATCAAATTAAAAAAAATGTCGAACTTGGTTCCAAACCAACTGGAGACGCCAATAATCAAACTTCATTATAAATAGTGATTAGGTCGTGAAAAAAAAAACCCTTACGGGGAAGAGCTTCATAGATAAATACATTATTGGCTGTTCTGTCAAAATACCATTCAGTAACAATGTGTCGAAAGTTATTCGTGTATATAAACATTGAAGATCTTTCTCGAAGAAGAGGGATACTGTTTTAGCTTTAATTACCAATTATTACAGATGATATAAAGGCTGTATCCATACATAATATATAATAGCCCAGTCTACATCCAACCTGAATGCATATTAAACCGGACTACAATCAATCTAGAACCAAAGGCTTACATTTCCGATCCAAGTTGGGTTTTTTTCAGAATAGGATGACTAACTCAACATCATGTACAACACCGTGTGATTACGTCTGACGCGCCAATCAAATACATTGAAAATCTGCTACAGGCACTTTTCTCGTATGTGTTTATTGTGTGTACTGCTGCATATGTCTGAAATGACAGAACGTTGTTGACACCAACAACAAGCCAGTACTGATGTGCGATGCTTCTGATGTTTCTTGGCATTTTTTTTTAAACATGTGAGGGTGATTTCCCTCAGGCCTGCTGGCGTTCTGTGACAATTTCACCAGGAAAAAAAAAAACAAAAAAAAAAAAAAAAACGAACAGAAAAAAAAAAAACGCCATCACCATCACCACCACCACCAACCAACCTTGAATACACACAAAGAGGACGAGGAATTCACCACACGAAACGTTTTGGACTAAGTGTAGCACTTGTGTGATACTGAGCTGTGGTAAATCTGCCGCAGGCAATCTTATCCTATGACATTCCTAACATGAAACAGTTTTCAAAAATTCATCACTGTTATTTTTCTCTCCATCTCTGTAGATACGGTCTAAGGCATTAGTATTGTATGACACAAGCATACATAATTCCTGTTCAAAAAGGTCCAAAGGAGTAAATTTCCCTCTAGCAAGCAGTCTAGACACTTTAAAAAGCTCCCCCCCCTTCCCACTGGGATCAAATGATCCGCCCCTGTAAGGAATGCTGTCTGAGAAAGACACCCCCCAATATTCACAGAGGGGAAAGGATAACAAGCTACTGATTACACTTCATTGAAATGTGTTCCTCCTGCCCTTGCTGTTCCAAGACCGCTGATGGCAGAAAATCAATTTGAATATTTCTGGCACTGGCTGAATTATGTTACGACACGCACAGGTGTGTTAGTCCTCCAGTGGGACTGGATTCGCTTCCATGTGATTCAGTCATCACAACAGCATCACACAAAGAAAAAAAAAAGAGAAAAAAAATATGGAACACAGGG
Organism: Conus canariensis; assembly: GCA_033310375.1. Classification (NCBI taxonomy): domain Eukaryota; kingdom Metazoa; phylum Mollusca; class Gastropoda; order Neogastropoda; family Conidae; genus Conus; species Conus canariensis. The sequence continues at coordinate 35,226,219 of CM065744.1, read as the reverse complement.
GAAGAAAGAAAACCTGAGGAAGAAACAAGACAAGATCAAAGAAGGAAGGAAAGGGACCACGTGGAATAGCAATGATGAAAACAACAACAACAACAACAACAACAACAACAACAACAACAACGAAGAAGAGGCAGAAAAAAAGATGATGAAAGAAAGCAAGAAATTCCTGGCTACATCTCATCCCCTTTGGAGTTTCTGAACAGCGCACGCGCGCACACACACACACACACACACACACACACACACACACACACACACACACACACACACACACGCACACACACACACACAAACACACACACACACACACACACACACACACACACACACACACACACACACACATTCTATCACACATACATCGACACTAACTCACATACAGACATACGTGCGCCCGCACACGCACTCACACCTACACATAAACACACACACGAACAGAGAGAGAGAGAGAGAGAGAGAGAGAGAGAGAGAGAGAGACAGACAGACAGACAGACAGACAGACAGACAGTCAGACAGAAAGACAGACAGAAAGACAGACAGAGAGTCAATCACAGACAAGAAGACAGACAGACACACAAATAGTCAGACACACACACACACACACACACACACACACACACACACACACACACACACACACACACACACATACACACCCACGCACTCGCTT
>CM065744.1:35208049-35215549 GCA_033310375.1 Conus canariensis | reverse complement strand
ACTGCCCATTGTAACGTGCAGTCGTTGTGGTCGTGCCAGTCTGGAATTAGATAACCCCCTCCCCCCAGGTTCTTCTCTCTCCTGCAATTATTATCCCTGTCTGCCACCTCATGTTCAGTGGGGGCAATCAACATCCAGGTTTCTCTTTCTACTGGGAGATTAAAAAAGAACTTTTTTTTTTCTCTTTTTCTGATTTTGCTTTTACACTATTTCTCAACATCTCCTCCAACCTATTGATTCTCCTATTCTTTTTATTCCCCCTCTCCCCCCCCCCCCCTCCGCTGTCATTTCAACGCATTTATTGTATCAGGGGTTATTCATGTTTTAGAGAGTGAAGCAATGACTGCCACTGTAAAGGTTTCATCTGGTGATCTGATTGTGAAGTTGTTGTTGTTGTTGTTGTTGTTGTTATTGTTGTTGTTGTACCCTGGCTAAAAGGCTCCAGGGATCACCCAAACAGCCGAAGTACTTGAACACTATGGTACAAATGCATCAGCTAGGGATGAGAACATTACGTGTGTGACCGTTTTTGATTACCTCGCCACGTGGGCAGCCACACTCCGACTTCGGGGGATTTTGGAGACTGATAATGTTAATGCTAGGAGCTTGTCACGACTGAAGACAATCCCCGCATGACTATGCAGAGCATATATTGTGAACACCTCTGCACTTCCCCCCCCCCCCCCCCCCCCCCCCCCTGCCGCCAGTTCTGTCTATCTTGGTCATCATGTCCCTACAGCTGCCTCCCCATCTACCACAACGATTCTAATCACTTTCCTCTTCTCTTTATCCTAGTGCTTTAAGATAATTATTTTCATTATCATCTTCTTCTCCGTCACTATCTTTTCCATCATCGTCATCCCCATCGTGTTCGCTTCTACTATCCCTCACCCTTCCGCAACACACAGACAGACAGACAGACAGACACACACACACACACACACACAACACACACACACACACACACACACACACACACACACACACACGCAAACACACACACACACACACACACAAACACACACACACACACACACACACACACACACACACACACACACACACACACACACACACACACACACACACATACACACACCAGTATATTTTAACACCTGCTCCTTTCCTCCGAACCCCATCTCACTACCACTGCCATTTTCATGACTGTAAGCGACAACATCATCTCAATTTCTACGCCCAACATAATTTTCATCATCGTCGACATCATCTTTTTCTCTCTCTCCTCTACTGCTACAACAATGTTCATCATTTTCATTTTATTCTTCACCACAACTGTCATTTCATCACCGCCGTCATCATCAACATCATCTACATTTCTTATATCTAACAACGACTACACACTTCCACGTGCTCATCCTTTCCTCCCGCTCCCTCCGTCTGTCACAACCACTTTCATCATTAGAAAAGTAGTTAAAGACTCAGAATCAAAACTTACTTGGAGAATATTTTCGACAGGGTCGCCCTGTCTTCATCAGCTCACTGTTGCTGTTGTGGCAGTCGCCCCACCAGGCCTCGCTGCCACAACAGCAAGAGTGAGCTGATGAAGACAGGGCGACCCTGTCGAAATATTCTCCAAGTAAGGTTTTGATTCTGAGTCTGTAACTACTTTTTTTCTAATGTTGAATCCGCAATCCAGAAACCTATATTCTTATTCACTTTCATCATCTTCATCTCATTCTTTCTCTTTCCATCCCCATCATCATCGTCCTCCTGTTCCTCCTCCCTACAAACCATAGTTCCCTTTTTCAACATCACCACCTTCTTCCTCTCCCATCCCCCACCACCACCATTTTCATTCCCATCACGTTTTTCTTATCCCACCTCCCCTCCCCCACCCACCCCGTCTCCACGTCCACTTATTATTTTCGTCGTAGTCGTGATCAACATCTTTTTTTCTTCTATCTCCTCTTCCTGCTTCGCTTTCTTCTTTTCTTCGTGCGTTTGTCTGTGTGTGACCTGTTGTGCACCAGAACAGAGCAGTACAGACATACGTTTGTCTTTATGTGATCTGTTGTTACACCAGAATAGACCATACAGACATGTGTTTGTCTTTATGTGACCTGTTGTACACCAGAATAGACCACTACAGACATGTGTTTGTCTTTATGTGACCTGTTGTACACCAGAATAGACCACTACAGACATGTGTTTGTCTTTATGTGACCTGTTGTACACCAGAATAGACCACTACAGACATGTGTTTGTCTTTATGTGACCTGTTGTACACCAGAACAGACCACTACAGACATGTGTTTGTCTTTATGTGACCTGTTGTACACCAGAACAGACCACTACAGACATGTGTTTGTCTTTATGTGACCTGTTGTACACCAGAATAGACCACTACAGACATGTGTTTGTCTTTATGTGACCTGTTGTACACCAGAATAGACCACTACAGACATGTGTTTGTCTTTATGTGACCTGTTGTTGTGCATCACAACAGAGCAGTACAGACATACGTTTGTCTTTATGTGACCTGTTGTGCACCAGAATCGAGCAGTACAGACATGCCTTTGTCTTTATGTGACCTGTTGTTGTGCATCACAACAGAGCAGTACAGACATGCCTTTGTCTTTATGTGACCTGTTGTTGTGCACCAGGGCAAAGCACTACAGACATGCCTTTGTCTTTATGTGACCTGTTGTTGTGCACCAGGGCAAAGCACTACAGACATGCCTTTGTCTTTATGTGACCTGTTGTTGTGCACCAGGGCAAAGCACTACAGACATGCCTTTGTCTTTATGTGACCTGTTGTTGTGCACCAGAACAGAGCACTACAGACATGCCTTTGTCTTTATGTGACCTGTTGTTGTGCACCAAAACAGAGCACTACAGACATGCCTTTGTCTCACCAGAACAAAGCACTACAGACATGCCTTTGTCTTTATGTGACCTGTTGTTGTGCACCAGAATCGAGCAGTACAGACATGCCTTTGTCTTTATGTGACCTGTTGTTGTGCACCAGGACAAAGCACTACAGACATGCCTTTGTCTCACCAGAACAGAGCACGACAGACATGCCTTTGTCTTATGTGACCTGTTGTGCACCAGACCAGAGCAGTACAGACACTACAGAGCTTTCATGTCTCTTTTTACTTTGTTTTTCAAGTTTCTCCTCCTCTTCTCTCCTCTTCCTTTCTTTCATTTTTTGTTCTTCTGTTCCGTTTCTTCTGTCTTTCTTTCCGTAGACTTCGTAGGTCGTGTCAAAGAGGCTGGAACATTAACCGCCATTGCAGAGGTTTCATTTCCGGGTTTTTCTTTCTCGTTGTTAAAAACCTCTTCAACTTCTTTTTTCTCTGATTCATCTTTTTTCCTTCCCCTGTTCTTCGCTTTCTTTCTTCTTCTTGCGTGGCTAGATGGGTGATCTACCTATCCGATCTATAAAGTTATTGCAAATGAAGTAGTAAGATTTTGTCATAATAGAAAAGTAGACGTAACATAGCTCATGTTTTACCTCCATTGTTCGACGACTGTGTCCACGTAACCGGCCATGGATAGACAGTATGCACCGCATGGAAGTCAAGCTCAGCAGTTAAAGACCAAGATCATATATCGGCTTAAAAATTCTAGTGACAATAAGGGAAGTTGGTTTTTGAATCAAGGTTGGCTCAACAAAAGTCGATAACGACTTACACAGTCGCACAGAAAGTCAGATTCAGAGGGCAAACGCAGAGAAACCAGAGTGGTGTTGGTTCATGTATGTAACCTTTCTCATGTTCAGAAGAACATTCATCATGTTCAGAACAACCTTGATCATGTTCAGAACAACCTTTAGCATGTTCAGAAGAACATTTATCGTGTTCAGAACAACCTTTATCATGTTCAGAAGAACATTTATCATGTTCAGAACAACTTTATCATGTTCAGAAGAACATTTGTCATGTTCAGAACTACCTTTATCATGTTCAGAAGAACATCTGTCATGTTCAGAACAGTGACTGCTTATGGTCAGAACATTGTTCATTTATCAGACTGAGGTCAGAAGTGAACGATCAGAATGAACAGTGACTGCCTATGGTCAGAGCTGTACGTGCTTCAGACTCAGGTCAGCAAAGAATGGTCAGGAATGGAGCATGTCAAGGTACGTGCGGTGTGAATTGGTGTGTGCATTCTTTACCCCTCCTCTGCTGACTATCCCTGTTGTGGTCATAACGTGGATCACACACGTGTGTCGTGAAGGGGTTGCCCTTCATGTACCTGGCATTTAAAACAATAAAACGTTGCTTCTTTGTGTTGAATGGCTAGGGAACAGGTGGGAGATTTGCCAACGATGGCACTTGCAATAGCTGAACGAGCAGTTGCTTAACACGGAGATAATATGCAGATGGGAACGCTCTGCCGTGCGGAACAAGTCTGGCGTTCAAAGAGGTCTGCACAGCTTCCCACCTCCCTTCCCCCTTCCTTCCACCTCTCTCCCTCGTTCTTGTAGAGCATACAGCAGCATGCATCAACACACATGCCCGCACTCTCAAGCACAGTCGTGCATAGCTACCATACCCACACCCACCCGCCCGCACACACACACAACACACACACACACACACACACACACACACAGACACAGACACAGACACACACACACACACACACACACACACACACACACACACAGAGTTTTAGTATTTTTTCGATTCTCAATTAGTGGATTAAGCACTACATTTCCGAAGCAAGCTGTCACTGCATTTCCATCATGATGACTTTCCATCAGGAAGCGAGAGAACCAAATCAGTCGGTGGATGAGAGCTATTTGCCGACGACAGACAGTCAGCGCTCTGAAACGGAATGAAAAATTGGAGCCGAATCAGAATGACGATTGTGAACTGATTGTTGATGCCAGACCACGTCCTCACGCACACGCACCCCCCCCCCCCCACACACACACACCAGTATATTTATCACCTGCCTTTTCTCTCTGAACCCCTATCCGACTACCACTGTTGGTTTTATTACTGTTAGCGGCATCATCTTCTTTTCTAAGAAACGGTTTTATGCCGGCTGCATACTGGCCATTCGTTTTTCACTCATTCGTACCCTTTAAAGAGTGAAGGAGCTCCATGGTGCATTCCATGTCATGTACCACAGTGAAACACATTCTTTCAGAGTGTTGGGACTTGCTTGACGTGAGACACAATCATTTTACAGCCGACTCCTTGAAAACCTTGTTCAGAGATGTTCCACCTGATGTGATCTTTGAATTTCTGAAAGAGATGAACATTTCTTATCTGATCTGACATTTTACGGTGAAATTTCTTGAAAACAATTTTTCAGGTGTGTTTTTAGAAGATGTATTTTAAAGGATTGTGTGAATGAATGACTTGTGAGTTGACTTCAACGCGGTGACAGCTCTGATATGGCCCTTTGCGGTCGGCTGGGCTGTAAGCAACGTTATCTTACCTAACCTTACGTCCAACATCATTTTCATCATCGTCAACGTCGACTTTTCTTTCTCTCCCACTCTTACTACAATGTTCATCATTTTCACCCTCTTCTTCATCACCACTGCCATTTAACCACCACCACCACCATCATCATCATCATCATCATCATCATCATCATCATCATCATCATCATCATCATCCACATCTCCTTCTTTCCAACCAACTTGACCTTCTTCATCTTCTCCTCCTCTCATTCCTTCCGTCTGTCTTCGCCATTGTTGTCATCTTCATCTTCTTCTCCTCCCTCATTCCCACACTGCCACCTCCATCATCACCACCTTCTCCCCTTCCTCCTCCTCCTCCTCCTCCTCCTCTCCTACAAATTCCCCAATTCTGTTTCCAGCTTCACCAACTTATTCCCCCCTTCCTCCTCCTCCTCCTCCTCCTCTTCCCTACAAATTCCCCAATTCTGTTTCCAGCTTCACCAACTTATTCCCCCTTCCTCCTCCTCCTCCTCCTCCTCCTCTTCCCTACAAATTCCCCAATTCTGTTTCCAGCTTCACCAACTTATTCCCCCCCCTTCCTCCTCCTCCTCCTCCTCCTCCTCCTCTTCCCTACAAATTCCCCAATTCTGTTTCCAGCTTCACCAACTTATCCCCCCCTTCCTCCTCCTCCTCCTCCTCCTCCTCCTCTTCCCTACAAATTCCCCAATTCTGTTTCCAGCTTCACCAACTTATTCCCCCCTTCCTCCTCCTCCTCCTCCTCCTCTTCCTCCTCCTCCTCTTCCCTACAAATTCCCCAATTCTGTTTCCAGCTTCACCAACTTATTCCCCCTCCTCCTCCTCCTCCTCCTCCTCCTCTTCCCTACAAATTCCCCAATTCTGTTTCCAGCTTCACCAACTTATTCCCCCCTTCCTCCTCCTCCTCCTCCTCCTCTTCCCTACAAATTCCCCAATTCTGTTTCCAGCTTCACCAACTTATTCCCCCCTTCCTCCTCCTCCTCCTCCTCCTCTTCCCTACAAATTCCCCAATTCTGTTTCCAGTTTCACCAACTTATTCCCCCCTTCCTCCCCATCCTGCACCACAACCAGTTTCGTTACCATCACGTTTTCCATTTCACACCCCCCCCCCCCCCCCCCCCCTCCCCCTCCCCTCCCCGTCTCCCCGACCACTATCGTGTTCCTCATCGTCATGATCATCATCTCTTTTTCTATCTCTTCATCTGTTTTCTTGTTTGTTTGTTTTTTCTTTCTTTTTTTTTTTTCTTTTTTGTTCTTAATGCATTTGTCTTCATGTCAACTGTTGTACACCAGAATAGAGCGCACACGGCATTCAGAGGTTTCATATCCCTTTTCACTTAGCTTTTTTTTGGTTTGTTTTTTTTGTTTTTGTTTTTTGTTTTTTCAGATTCTCCTCTTCTGTTCTTCTCCTCTTTCTTCCATTTCTTTTATTCTGTTTTTTTTTTTTTTTTTTTTTTTTTTTTTCTCTCTCCGCAGACTTCGTGGGTCGTTTGGAAGAGGACAGGCCATTGATCGCCATTGCAGAGGTTTCATTTCCTGTTCTTTCGCTCTCGTTGTTTAAACCACGGCCACTTTTTTTTTTCTTTTTCTTTCTCTCCTTCCTTTTATGCTTATCCCCTTTATTCACTTTCTTTCTCTCCTTCCTTTGGTTCTTATCCCCTTTATTCACTTTCTTTCTCTCTCGCACTTCCTTTGGTTCTTATCCCCTTTTATTCACTTTCTTTCTCTCCTTCCTTTGGTTCTTATTCCCCTTTATTCACTTTCTTTCTCTCCTTCCTTTGGTTCTTATCCCCTTTATTCACTTTCTTTCTCTCCTTCCTTTGGTTCTTATCCCTTTATTACTTTTCTTTCATCTCACTTCCTTTCATTGCTTATCCCTTTATTCACTTTCTTTCTCTCCTTCCTTTGGTTCTTATCCCCTTTATTCACTTTCTTTCTCTCCTTCCTTTGGTTCTTATCCCCTTTATTCACTTTCTTTCTCTCCTTCCTTTGGTTCTTATCCCCTTTATTCACTTTCTTTCTCTCCTTCCTTTGGTTCTTATCCCCTTTATTCACTTTCTTTCTCTCCTTCCTTTGGT
>CM065744.1:35185549-35193049 GCA_033310375.1 Conus canariensis | reverse complement strand
AAAGCACTCACTGTAATTGCCTCCCTTGTTTAGCTCAGCGACAGAAAACCGAGTCGTCGGTCAGAAACTGCAAGTTCCCATCCCGCTTGTATACAACAGGAAAAATAAGCATTTGGATTGCCCATTGTAACGTGCTGTCCTTAGGTAGTTCCACCCCCCCCCCCCCCTCCTCCTCTCCCGAAATGGCTTTCCCTGGCGGCCATATTGCGTCTGGTGTCGGCGTTAAATCTGAATGTCAATCATTGCAGCTATGGAAGTTTCAATTTCACGTGGAGAGAGAGAAAAAACCCTCTAAAGACCATATTTCCTTTTTGTTATTCACCGTCTTCTTCACAGAGTACGACTTGCCCCCCCCCCCATTCCCCCCCTCCCTCCCCCCCCCCCCCCCCCCCCCCCCCACACACACACACTTATTTTAATGCCTATTTACATGGTGTTATTTCTATTTTAGAAAATGGAGCAGGACCTCCACTGCGAAGGCTTCATCTCATTATACACTTTTCTACAGAAACATTTTGATCCAAGCTCCACCCATCTCTCCACCTCAGTTTCTACTCCACCATCACTACCATTTCCATCATCATCTCCTTCATCACTAACCCCCCCCCCCCCCTCAAACCAACCAACAAACACACCATCATTGTAAACATGTTTTTCCTCTCTCAAGCCTGACCTCACCGCTACTGGTGTTATTTCTTATGACCCATCCTCATCTTTTCTGTCTCCTTCACCATTTTCATTATTGTTAGCATCACGTTGCCCCCCCCCCCCCTCCCTCCCCTCAAACCAACCAACAAACACACCATCATTGTAAACATGTTTTTCCTCTCTCAAGCCTGACCTCACCGCTACTGGTGTTATTCTTACGACCCATCCTCATCTTTCTGCTTCTCCTTCACCATTTGCATTATTGTTAGCATCACGTTGCCCCCCCCCCCCTCCCTCCCCTCAAACCAACCAACAAACACACCATCATTGTAAACATGTTTTTCCTCTCTCAAGCCTGACCTCACCGCTACTGGTGTTATTCTTATGACCCATCCTCATCTTTTCTGTCTCCTTCACCATTTTCATTATTGTTAGCATCACGTTGCCCCCCCCCCCCCCCCCCTCTCCCTTCCCCATTTCCACCACAGTTTTCATCATCACTGTTATGATTTTCTTCTTCTCCTCCCCTTTTCTCACTAAAACTACCATTTCCATCATCATCATCTTTTTCTCCTCCTCGTTTTCCATCGTTGCTAAAGTCTTCATCATCACTGTTATGATTTTCTTCTTCTCCTCCCCTTTTCTCACTAAAACTACCATTTCCATCATCATCATCTTTTTCTCCTCCTCATTTTCCATCGTTGCTAAAGTCTTCATCATCATTGTTATGATTTTCTTCTTCTCCTCCCCTTTTCTCACTAAAACTACCATTTCCATCATCATCATCTTTTTCTCCTCCTCATTTTCCATCGTTGCTAAAGTCTTCATCATCATTGTTATGATTTTCTTCTTCTCCTCCCCTTTTCTCACTAAAACTACCATTTCCATCATCATCATCTTTTTCTCCTCCTCATTTTCCATCGTTGCTAAAGTCTTCATCATCACTGTTATGATTTTCTTCTTCTCCTCCCCTTTTCTCACTAAAACTACCATTTCCATCATCATCATCTTTTTCTCCTCCTCATTTTCCATCGTTGCTAAAGTCTTCATCATCACTGTTATGATTTTCTTCTTCTCCTCCCCTTTTCTCACTAAAACTACCATTTCCATCATCATCATCTTTTTCTCCTCCTCATTTTCCATCGTTGCTAAAGTCTTCATCATCACTGTTATGATTTTCTTCTTCTCCTCCCCTTTTCTCACTAAAACTACCATTTCCATCATCATCATCTTTTTCTCCTCCTCATTTTCCATCGTTGCTAAAGTCTTCATCATCACTGTTATGATTTTCTTCTTCTCCTCCCCTTTTCTCACTAAAACTACCATTTCCATCATCATCATCTTTTTCTCCTCCTCATTTTCCATCGTTGCTAAAGTCTTCATCATCATCATATATATATATATTTATATATATATATATATTTTTTTTTTTTTTTTTTTTTTTTTTTTTTTTTCGATTTCCTCACTATCACTTCGATGTTCTTGGTCGCATCTTCTTCTTCTGTCCCCTGTCTGTCCAGCATTACCGGCTTTTCTTCTTCTTCTTCTTCTTCTTCTTCTTCTTCTTCTTCTTCTTCTTCTCCTCTTCTTCTTCTTTCTTCTTCTTCTTCTTTCTCCTCTTCTTCTTCTTTTTCTTCTTCTTCTTCCTCTTCTTCTTCTCCTCTTCTTCTTCTTTTTCTTCTTCTTCTTCTTTCTCCTCTTCTTCTTCTTTTCTTCTTCTTCTTCCTCTTCTTCTTTTTCTTCTTCTCTTCTTCTTCTTCTTCTTCTTCTTCTTCTTCTTCTTCTTCTTCTTTCTCTCCTCTTCTTCTTCTTCTTCTTCGTCTTCTTCTTCGTCTTCTTCTTCTTCTTCTTCTTCGTCTTCGTCTTCTTCTTCTTCTTCTTCTTCTTCATGATTTCCTCCTCTTAGTTTTTCCAGCTCCACAACAATTTCCTCATCTTCTCCTGCACACTTCTCTCCCTTCACCTAACGCTATTAGGATTTTTGTATCATTTATTTCTCGTCCTCCTCGTCTCCTTTCCACTCGCCTCTTCATGCAATTATTTTCATGTTAGTCATTGTACTCTAGAATGGAGCATTTTGCGACAATCAAGAGGTTTCATCTTCGTTTTCAGCTTCTTCTTTCAGTTTTTTTTTCTCGCTTGGTCTGTTCTTCTCCGCCTTCTCTTTTTCACGATCTTCTGATGGATTTTCTTCTTCCATCCACTTCGTTGTTGGATCTTTCTTGAAGAGAAAGGGACACTGGCCGCTATTTCAATATTTTATTTTCTGCTCTTTGTTCCTGATTCTTTGAACTTCTTCCACTTCTGCATTCTTTGGTCGTTCGTATTTCCATCCCTGTTTTTATTTTATTTATTTGTTTTCTCTTACAGCATGCCGGAATGGCTGATCCAACAATTTCATTGGCAACATTGCTGCAATTTAAAGGTCAAAAGTTTTGTGATGACAGAATATAGAGCGCCAGAATAACACAGCCCATGTCTTGCTTCTGTTCTTCGTCAACAACATCAAAGCGAACGGCTATGCGTAGAGAGCGGGCATCAACATTAAACTCAGGGGTTAAAGGTCAGGGTCATATAACCGCATACATTAACACAGCTTACAGTGGTAAGGTAACTTGGCTTTCCCCCCACATTTAGCAGATAGTGACTTTGCAGTCTTAAGACAAGTGGGATTCAGAGGTCAAAGACCAAAGTCATTGTGGCTCGGGGGTCGGAGAGCCCTTGGTTAATGTTCTGACCATCATCAAGATCAATACAGTGACTGGTCACGGTCAAAACAGCTGCCACACTGGACCCAGGTCAGTCAAGGCGAATCTGGCTGGAGGCACCCTCTGCCGTCTGTACCCCACTTTGATTGAATACCTGTGGTGAATTTAATGTGGGTCACACACGTGAGTCATGAAAGCTTTCCATTTCTTGCAATTGTTATTCAAATGCAACATCAACGACACCACCACCACCACCAACAACGAACAGGAATGGGACCGTTCTTGGAGGCGAATGTCAGGGTAATGGCCAGGGAACTAGTGCCAGACTCGCTAACAATCGTCAATGCAGCCAGCAAACGAGCCACGTTGAAAAGACATATGCAAATGAGAATGCTCCTTTGTGCAGAACAAGCCTGGCGTTCAGTGATGACTGTTCAACCTCTCTCCCTGACTCCTTCTCGCTTCTGCCCCCCCCCCCCACCCTCTCTCTCTCTCTCTCTCTCTTCCGAGCCCCTTCCACCCCTCTCCATTCTCTCTCTCTCTCTCTCTCTCTCTCTCTCTCTCTCTCTCTCTCTCCTCTCTCTCTCTCTCTCTCATCGTGCGCGTACAATCAGACATATACACGGTCTAAGAAATAACTGCAGGTAACAGACCACCCAGACACACATGCACACGCATACTCTGAAAGTCACTCCAGTATCCACACAGACACGCATGTGCACGTGAACACGCACGCGCGCGCGCGCGCACCCGCGCGCACACACACACACACACACACACACACACACACACACACACACACACACGCACGCACACTCATACCATACACCTCCTTCTGTACAGGAATGTTAGAAAGGGACAGACAGGAAGAATTCTCAATTAGAACACACAGCTTCATGAATCTTTTGAGTGTTAGGCTGGCGATCAGTTTTTTTCTCCTGGACAGTGAGTTTTTAAAGTGTTCTGACTGCTAGCTTAGAGAGACAGGCGTGGTTTAAACAGGGAAAAGGACGGAGAGAGAGAGAGAGAGAGAGAGAGAGAGAGAGAGAGAGAGGAGAGAGAGAGAGAGAGAGAGAATGAATGAATGAATGAATGATGATGTTTATTCATACAGGCCTCATCCCCTCATTAAGGTGTAAACGTACAGATACAACACTCCATCATGCCATAAATAAGGAGTACTATAACTACGGCTATGGCAGGTAAATCATGTAAATCTATGAAGTAGCTATTTCTCTATACTTAAAAGCCTTATACAAAAACAACGATACAGTTCATGTAACATCAGGTTTAGTGCATGCCATGAGTAAACGTAGTTTAAATAAACAAGGTTCTCCGATAATATTCAGGCTCCAAATTTCTTTTCTCTAATTTCTTTCAATCTTTGACAACAAAGAACGAAGTGTATCTCATCTTCTTTAGACATCTGACATAACGGACACATCAGATCGCACCCATCACAAGATTTATATTTAAAACGACGTACATTCAAGTCAGATATACCCAGTCTAAACCTAGTCATCATACACTTCAGTTTTCGGTCCATATTTGCTTCCAAGATCTTGCCAGTCGAGCAAACAAATGCACTGTTGTGTACAGTTCAGATGGTATATGCTCTAAATAACAATTCACTTAAAATGGTTATAACATTTTTTGATATGCGTGTCCAGCCAGTGCTCTATACGGATCAGAAATATGGGGGTTTGACCAAGCCGCTGTTCGTTGTGAGTGAGTTCATTTATTTGCTCTTAAAAAGTATTCAGGCGTAGATCTGCGTACTCCCAACGATTTAGTATATGGTGAAACAAACAGATTTCCCACGTATGTTAATGCTGCGGTTAACTGCCTTCGATATTGGTTTAAGCTATTACATATGGATGAACATAGGTTACCTAATACAGCGTATAAAATGCTGTGTGATTTAGATGCTAGCAGAAAGAAGAACTGGGTTTCAAATGTGCGTGTTTGTTCATATAGCAATGGTTTTGGTGACGTGTGGTTAAATCAAGGTGTGGAAATGAAAATCACTTTATAGCAATGTTTCGTCAGCGTTTGATTGACTGTAGATGGCAAAACTGGAGTAACCACATTTACACTAGTGAAAGATTTCATTTGTATAGAACATTTCGTAGTGTCCACGACTTGAGAGAGAGAGAGAGAGAGAGAGAGAGAGAGAGAGAGAGAGAGAGAGAGAGAGAGAGAGAGAGAGAGAGACATCCAGTCGGACAAACAGAAACAGGCAACGACGAAGAGAAATGAATTCTGATAAGAACATGCACTCACACACACACACACACACACACACACACACACACACCACACACACACACATACACAACACACACACACACACACACACACACACACACACACACACACACACACACAGCCAATCACAATACTACACCTCTAATGAATGAAATGTTCTAAAGAAAATGCGCATGACCGTTCATTGGTGTGTCATAAATTACTCATAACAGCTTGTTATGCTCGGTATTGTTTCCTTTGGCTTTGCTCTCTATTTTTCAGATACTAAGCGTGTGCAGATAATTTAAGTATCTCACTATCAACATGGATAAAAAAGAAACCATCTTATGGAAATAATGCAACAGAATCAACTGTTAAGGTATCGGCTGATTGATGGTGGACGGGGCAGGGGAGGGAAGGATGGAGGCGAAGCACGGTGTAGGGGATATAGGACTATCTATCTTCCCTTCACCCAATAAACAACAAACAAGTAAACGCAGAACTCTCCGCATCTCAACTACTAAGGAATGAATGATAATGTTGTTGCAGCTGTCACATCTACTGCTGTTTTTGAGAGACACGTTTTTTTAGATGTATTCCATGGAAAGGTTCTGTGTAGTGAGTTGGTCTTATGCTGGAGCTGAAACTGAATCCCACAACCTCACAGCCTGAATCTTGTTTATGCTGCTGTGGATTTTATGTATATTGACTGTGCACCGTCACCCCCACCCAGACAGGCGGAACACTTCATTCCTTTTCCTGCATTCCTCCTATCCTATTCACACCGTACCCCTCCTTTCCATAGTTCTCTTTCTTTCCATCTTAAGCCTTCCAGTCTGATCTTCAGTTATGGACTGAGACTGCTGAACGTGTTGGATCTCCTTCATGCTTGTAGAAACTGTTACGACCCTGGCTTGGCACCGAAGACATGGACTAGGAACGTGACCCGTCCTAATCCTTTCACATGGATGAGGCTCTGAACATGACAGCACCAACTTCACGTCCGTAACAACCAGTTCTGAAGACGCTCTTGAAGACAGTGAAACTTTATCGATGGTAAACACGCGTTCTGTGGTCTGTAAGAAGGAGATGCGAGGAAGGTTAGAGCTATTCCAGGCAGAAATCTGAAGGAAGTAGAATGGACAATGTAGAAAGTTCTGTGTTACAGAGTGAACCGAGACACGAAGGGGATAGCTTTTCTTTGGGGCACTCACTGAGAACACAATGGTAAGTGTTGGGTGAAGGGGGGGAGGGGGGAGGGAGATAGCGAACAAGAGAGAAAGAGAGCAAGGAAGTGAACAAGTGGTTGAGCCAGAACAAAGCCAGAGAGAGAGAGAGAGAGAGAGAGAGAGACAGAGAGAGAGACAGAGACAGAGACAGAGACAGAGAAAGGAGAGAAAGAGAGAAAGAAACGAAACAAAATTTCATTTAACAGGGTAATGATATAAGTAATAGAAACGATATTTCACCACCCAGCCCTGGAGAGAGAGAGAGAGAGAGAGGGGGGGGGGAGGGAGAAAGGGAGGAAGGAATTGAGAGAGAGAGAGAGGAAGAGAGAGAGAGAGAGAGAGAGAGAGAGAGAGAGAGAGAGAGAGAGTTCTTTCACACCTTCACCTCTGAAAATATCGAGTCAGTACAATCAATACACCGCGATTTCTGACGTGTTTTAATTAATTTGTTCTGTTCGCTACATCACCCACTGACCTGTTATATTGTAAAACATGCAGAGGTAGAAGACAGCAACAAACGTGTAACGTCTTTCACACTCTGAGACACGACCACCATCGTGGAGAAGTATTTCACCTAATCTATGAGTATGGTCTGGGAATTAGAAAATAAGCAAGCAACGACATCACACACAATTTTCCGACCTATGACTGACAGAAACCTTAAAGAG
>CM065744.1:35170549-35173049 GCA_033310375.1 Conus canariensis | reverse complement strand
TCATTGATATTTGAGAGCCATTTGTCTACTAGGTTGGTCAGTGCAGTGTGGCAGGAGTGATGTTTCCTGAAACCAGACTGATTAGGGTGAAATAAGTTATATTTGTCAAAATGGTTAAGAATACATCTTCTTAGATGATCCTCTAAAGGTTTTGATACCACAGACAGGATAGAAATTGGTCTGTAATTACAAGGATCCGAGGTGTCACCTGATTTATAGATGGGTCTTACCCTAGCAATTTTGAAAGATTTAGGAAATTGGTTTTTAGATATACATAAATTGAAGATGTAGGTCAGTGTATCAGAAATAATTGGAGCGGAGAGAGAGAGAGAGAGAGAGAGAGAGAGAGAGAGAGAGAGAGAGAGAGACAGACAGACAGACAGACAGACAGACAGACAGACAGACAGACAGACAGACAGACAGACGACCGACGACCGACAGACAGACAGACAGACAGACAGACAGAGAGACACAGAGAGAGAGAGAGAGACAGACAGACAGAGTCAGAGAGAGAGAGAGAGAGAGAGAGAGAGAGAGAGAGAGAGAGAGAGAGAGAGAGAGGGGAGAGCGAGCGAGCGAGAGACAGACAGACAGACAGAAACAGACAGACGGACAAACATACAAAAGGAGAGAGAGAGAGAGAGAGAGAGAGAGAAGAGAAGACAGACAGACAGCAGACAGAGACAGACAGACAGACAGACAGACAGACAGAGACTGAGACAAAGAGACAGAAAGAGAGACAGAGACAGACAGGGACAGAGTGATGTTAGTTGTGGGCCATGGCCCCTCATGTAGGAGATATTTTGCACAAAATTTTAGCAAAGCGAAACAAAGAAGTGATCTAACATGTACGCTATTAGCAGTTCTGTATTTATTCTATCTGGTCCTGCAGCTTTTTAGATTTCTTTTTACGCATAGCTAGTATCATTGAGACCCCATGGTTTACATTATTTCCAGCTCCTTCATCGTGCGATATGTGTGGTATGGCACTAGAATCAACGTCTCTGGTTAGAAGTATCTTAAAGGGTTTATACCAAACATTAATCCTGTTGCATTTTTCTCAGAGTGAAATCCCACGCACGTTACTTCAAAATTCGTTACGACTTATTGAACGATGACGAAGTATTGTGAAATTGTTTCCTGTTTACCATTCGTTAAGTGTTTATTTTCCCGTCTTGCCAAACAGCATACGTAAGAGTCATCATCATTTAAAGTGTTCTTGACTTTTATTGAACAGATTTTGAACCTTTCTGTTGTTATAAAGACGCTCTCCGTGAAGCAATCTTTGAGTTTCAAGACTTTTCCTGAAGCTCTACGGCAATCTACAGGAGCTGGAGAAAACAGCAATATTTATCACAAGGGCCGCACGGACCGTGTAGACCAAAGCGTTCGCAAAGAAAAAGAAGAAAACATTTCCAACTCTTGTTTGCTTCTTGCATATTCTGCCATGTTTATCACACACACACACACACACACACACACACACACACACACACACACACACACACACACACACACATACATCAACACATTCACTACTGGCTTTAAAACCGCATCAGTGATCCACATCAATGGATCGTGTGATCCATACTTGTTTTAAATTCATGTGACCAAATAGTATTAATGCATGTATTAGATCCGTCTTTCTTGCACACAAATATTTCCAATGCAAAACCCATGTCACGTTGTGCTTACTCTGGGTTAACATAGCCATAGCTAACATAGAATTCCGTAGCCACGTGAACAGCCTACCTCACATCAATGCTGGGTTCTGATATTACAATTAAAAAGTCATGAAAAAAAAACAACAACAACAAAAAAACCACATTCATCAGAAAAATGAACACATATACATGCTACTCATCATCTAGCATTTTATCAGTCCCACCACCTCTCCTTCCTGTTTCCAATGTAAACGATAATGTTGTTTATGTGTTTTAATTATCACTCTCTTGACATACCCAATAACCCAACGACAAAACAAAACTTGAAGGGGAAAAAAATTAAGAAAACAAAACAATACCTCAAGTCGATTGAGCCAGTTCATAAATTTTCAGTCGCAACAGCTTAGCTGTGTGAATCTTTTCTTATGTCAACTACTCGTAACTCGCCTCACTAACACAACAAAACATAATGTTGGTTAAAAAAACAAACAAACAACCAAGAACATACCACTAAATATACACAAATCAAAGACAGAACAAGTGTTCCAACAATTTTGTGCTCTAATCGTGCGATGCAAGATCTTCAGACATAATACTGGCTCCAACGGGATGATTTGTATGTTAAAAACGGACATTCCAGAAACTGGTGACGTCCTGCTGTTCAGATCACCGCAAAGCAAAACAGAATGATCCTTGCATGCTCGTAGTGAACAGGTTAAAACGTCATCCTATAAAGCAATTCCATTTTTCACAGTCGAAATCTGTATTATAAGAAGACTTGAGTGTGGTGCATGGGAACATTACATACATTTTGATCAGTCCCAAACAAATTCATT
>CM065744.1:35140549-35163049 GCA_033310375.1 Conus canariensis | reverse complement strand
GCGGACTGCGAGAATCATGCGAGCACTGGAAAACAGGCTGTTATAGGCGATGGCACAGAAAAGAGGAGCAGAGACAGAAGCGACGTCAAGTCATCTGCTGGCATACTGTCGTGGAAGTGTGATGGATTGTTCACATGACCCGACAGGTTCCTAACATCTGTTATAGAGAAAAGACTTGATGAGATGTCACCGCTTTCTACTTTTTCCTCTTTTTTTCCCCCCAATATTTCAAAAATGGATTGTGTGTGATATGTTTCAAATGATATTTCCCTGGGATGCAGCTAAAGGGAAGGAGGAGGAGGAGGGCTGGGGGCGGATAGAGAGATGGTTAGGATAGTTGTGTGAAAAGGCTCGTGTATATCTAGTTAGATCATAGAAAGAACACAGTAACATGAAGACAACAGTCTATCCTTGCAAGAGAGAGAGAGAGAGAGAGAGAGAGAGAGAGAGAGAGAGAGAGAGAGAGAGAGAGAAGAGAGAAGAGAGAAGAGAGAGACAGAGAGAGCAGAGAGAGAGAGAGAGACAGGAAGGGAGAGAGAGAGAGACAGACAGACAGACAGACAGACAGACAGAAAGACAGACACACAGAGAGATGTGTAGGTGAAAGAGTGTAGGAGAGGGGAGGTATCAAAGGGGAGACAGGGGGTAGGGGGTTGGGGTGCAAACAGACAGACACACATCGATAGACAGAGATCAATGGAGTCAGGAGAAGCAGAGACATATGGTGTGTGTGTGTGTGTGTGTGTGTGTTGTGTGTGTGTGTGTTGTGTTTTGTGTGGTGTGTGTGTGTGTGTGTGTGTGTGTGTGTGTGTGTGTGTGTGTGTGTGTGTGTGTGTGTGGCCATTTGGCAGTCACTGCTTCGTCGGCAGGAACTTGTCCAGACAGTAGTTTACAGTCATTTGTCGTCTGACCGATGGTCGTGGCCTTCCACTCATTTTGCCCGGAAGACCACGACGATCACGCCCTATAGTTTTTTTTTTTTTTCCCCAAGTTACTATACGGTGACACTAACCTGTACACATGGACATCCACTAAAAGATACCTGTATCATCAGGGTACTGACGTCAGTCATCAGGGTACTGACGTCTGTCATCTGTCTGTCATCAGGGTACTGACGTCTGTCATCTGTCGTCAGGGTACTGAATGTCTTCTTACCACACCTAACCCATATCAAGTGGGAAATGAAACCAATAAAACCAATTTCAAACTAGTGCTTACGTCTTTCAAGTGGGTACTAACCGAGTTCACGCTGGTGCATGTTTCACTGAGGTACAAACATTCTTAAACTGGGTACTAACCTCTTTCGAATGGTTACTGACGTATTTCAGACGAGCATAATTGTTTTTGGTCTTACTCTAACGTTTTTTTCAAGTGGGCTCTTACGTCTTTTAACTCTGAGGTTTGTCAAGTGTGCACTAATGTATTTCGACACTAACGCCTTTCCAGTGGGCATTAATGTATTCCACCACCAACATCTGTCAAGTGGATACTAACGTCTTTCAAGTCCAACGTTTTTTTTAACACGTAGACAATAACACTTTTCCCCCCAACTCTACGTCTTTCAAGTGAGTATTTACGTTTTTAAACTAACTCTACCATTCTTTGAAAGGACACTAACGCATTTTGACTCTTGTGTAGTTTAAGAGGACACTAAGATACCTTGACTCTACCGTCTTTGAAATGGGCACTGACATTCTCTCAACTCCAACGTCTTTCAAGTGGGCACTTCCATCATTCATCCACAAGAACTAGCATCTTTTCTCAAAGAGGGATGCTGTAATAAGAGAACACACAAAGTAATCCATGTTCTGAGGACACGTTTTCGCATCACTACTTTTTACATGTGAAAGGTTCCGAGTCTGCGCCCCAAGTCAAGTATTTCCAGGCAGTCTGTGGGGTGTATTTTTGGCTCCTAACAGGTCACGTCATTAGCTGATGACGAATCGACAGGAAGATAAAAAAGAAAATGTGGCGAGAATAAAATGCCTTTCCATTGAACAGGAGAGAGAGAGAGAGAGAGAGAGAGAGAGAGAGAGAGAGAGAGAGAGAGAGAGAGAGAGAGAGGAGAGAGAGAGAGTGAGAGAGAGAGAGAGAGAGAGAGAGAGAGAGAGAGAGAGAGAGAGAGAGAGAGAGAGAGAGAGAATGACGTGTGACAATATAACAGACCCGTAGTAATTTCAAATGGGACAGTCTAGACAGTGTCTCAAAGATTTGTTGTTTCTCCCACAGAGTTGGGCTCTCCTTCCCAACCCAGCATCTGTAACAAAGTAAAACGGCAACGATTGGGACACATGATCTTTCCATATTTTATGAATATATACGCTCATGAAATGTACATGTCTCTGATGTTTTCGTATACTGCGTGATTTAAAAAAAAAGAAAGTTATCATACTGAAGATGCTATATTTTAATAAGTTTATTTGAAATAACATATGATACTATGGGTTAGATTTCTTGTTTATGATGCTGTCCGTTTTTTCATTATGAAGATCTGTTTAGAAGCGAATAAGGTTAGAGCTTTTTTTCAGAATTATTAAAACAAAGATGTAAATATTAAAGGTTTTCATGAAAGTTACTCCAGCTCAGCACACACACACACACACACACACACACACACACACACACACACACAGAGAGAGAGAGAGAGAGAGAGACAGACAGACAGACAGACAGACAGAGACAGAGAGGACAGAGAGAAGAGAGAGAGAGACAGAGACAGAGAGACAGAGAGAGAGACGAGACAGAGAAGAGAGAGAGAGAGAGAGAGATAAACAAAAAAAATTGATAGTATATTAAACCTTCACGGTCCTTCATTCTCAAAATTAGTTTTCAATGCATTTCCACCATTTCTTCACTTCTAGAAGTACGAATCGGACTCAATATGCAAATATGAACGATTTTGTAAGGTCTCAGAGTTTTCAAGCAAAACGAAACACGTGTGGTTCGTTTCCATTATGGTATCAAAAGCAGCATGAAGGATGGGCACTCTCTGCTGACCAGTCTTTGTTTTCTCTTCCTCCCCCCCCCCTCCCACAATATGTGTGTATCACATACATGCATACATACGTACATACATACGTATACATTCTCTCTCTTTCTCCCTCTCCTCTCTTCTCTCTCCAAATGTGATCGTCCACACATACATCAAACTAGCAACATACAGCAATTGGACCTCTTTCACGAGCCAGAAAGCAGTCTTCAAAGTTTCTTTCAAGGCTTTTTGTGATTTTTTTTTTTTTGTGTTGGGGGGGGGGGGGGGGAACGAAGAATTGAATTTGGAAAAAAAAGATTTTGGATGGCGATCCGAAGGAAGAAAATAAATACTTCGTCCTGCGTAACATCTTAAAGATTCAAATTCTTACAGCGTCTTTCCAATTCAGCAGCAAGCCAATCTGCCTTTGATAGATGTACAACTGTCACAGTCCTACATCTAAAAATCTGTATAAGCATTGAAAACATACAAAATCGTAAATTGGTTACAGACAATTGCATACTAAAAGATAATAAGATTGAGCATCTCTCATCATGTAAAGTTTAAAAAAGAAAAAACATTTTGCAAAAATTTATCAATCATTATTTGTCTTGAATTGAGCACCATTCTAATATCATGAGATGATGCTCAATGTTTTCTGCAACATCCTGGTATTGACATATTCTAAATCAGCTGTCAATTTCCATATTCAGAAGTCTATTTTGAGGTTATAGCTGAAATAAATCGTACAATCCATTTCTTTTCATCCACTTCAAGTATCACTTGTACATTTTGCTGGGTGTCCTCTCCCGAACTTGCTTCAAAGTCTGGAAAAAGTAGGAGCAGAATGCACAAAATGCGCTTACATTCTCTTCAAGGGACCTGCTGTAAGAACCTGATGTGTTTAAGTATGAAGAAAAACATTGATCTGGGTCATATAATGATGCATTGTACAAGAGCAATTTTTTTTTTCTTTCAAGTTTTGCATTTAGTTTCCATCAGATCGATCCAGAATGTTTTCCTGCATTAGTTTTAGTCTTAGAATTCTAAAGTGTTCTGACGAATGTTTCTTCGCATTATGTCATCCATTCTACAAAGTCCATTGGTACATTTTCCAGATTAGTTTACACATCCACGCGTGCGCGCACGCGCGCGCACCACACACACACACACACACACACACACACACACACACACACACACACACACACACAATCACACATGACACACACACATAGAGAGAGAGAGAGAGAGAGAGAGAGAGAGAGAGAGAGAGAGAGAGAGAGAGAGAGAGAAGCGCGCCCATGCACGCACACATACACAAATATCAACACAGTGAACCACTGATAAAGGACTGTGAATCTACATAATTAGGTTTTCCTTCACGATACAGTTTTCAATGTGAGGTCTCCCTTTTCACACCAGGCAATCACTTTCCTTAGTAGTAGGCACTGCAGGGAGGTGATATCCTGGTAACCGACTCTGAACACCTTACAGGAGAAAAGCGAGAGCGATACGACTACAGGGTAAATTGTGGTGGGCCATTTCAAACCAGGCAAACGCTGATACTCCCCATCAATTGCCAACACTGGAAACAAGACAAGACAGGCCTGGGTGTGGCTCTGTAACAGTGGTGCGCTGATGATTGGCACCTGATTGAGGACATTGAAAGGACACGTAAGATCAGCCAACAACAAAAATAATATAATAATAATAATAATAATAATGTTAATAATAATAATAATCATAATGAATAATAATGAGTACTTGTATAGCGCCTATTCTTAGCTAGAGACCAAGCTCTAAGCGCTTTACAATCCACACTCGTTTACACAACGGGCTGCCTACCTGGGTAGTGCCTACTGAAGAGCTGCCAGCTGGCGCTTCATTCAGTCGTTTCCCGTGTCATCCAGTCAATATTGTTCAATATTGTTCACTCTATTTCCTTACTTCCTTCATTCTTTCCATTGCATTTCTCACGCAGGGTGCATGCTATGTGTAACGTGTCATCCATACCAACGGCCAAACTGGCCATCTCTTCCGAAAGTTGGTGATGGGATTTTACGTGTGTGCAAGATGTTAAGCGTGCGTTCACGCACGGAACCTCGGTTCATAGTCTCATTCGAAGAACTGTATGGGGAATGGAGTCAGAACGGATGTTAACTCCGAGGGAAAAATCCCCCTGTACCGAAACGGCCCGGCGGAGATTCGAACCCGCAACCCCAGGATCACGAGTCCAGCGCTCTACCAACTGAGCTATTCCGGCTCCTAACAACAACAACAACAACAACAACAACAACAACAACAACAACAAAGCAAATACCATATACGGAAACTCCAATCTTCTGTCAGCAGAGATGGCTGGCCACAAAGTTGAGGTGTAACTGTTAATGCACATGTTCTTTACAGCCAAGCCGACTGCGAGTCATGTGAGCGCTGGAAAAAGACGTTATTGGCGACGGCAGAGAAAAGGGGCGGAGACAGAAGCGACACCGAATAATCTCATTGCAAAATGTCATGTGTTAACAACCAATCTGTCGCTCCTGCCCAGTTTGTCGCCCGGCGACAGATTGGTCCTCAACACCAGGACCAATCTGTCGCCCATTCTAAGTTTTTTGAGGGCGATAGATTGGATCGCACTTCACTGTCCAATCTGTCGCCCCTTGGCCAATTTGTCGCCAACTTACCTTGCTCTCATTAAGCTGGTGTTGGACCACACTTTCTCTCAGTTCCGCACTTTCTTCTTAAGTGAGAGAAAGTGAGCCCCCACACTTTCTCCTAAAGTGAGAGAAAGTGTGGGAATGAGAGAAACTGTGGCCCTTCCTCTTTTGCACTTTCTCCCATGTGAGAGAAAGTATGAGGGCGCCCCCACACTTTCTCCGATTGTGAGAGAAAGTGTGGGAAGTGCCCCAAATTTTTTATTTATTTATTTATTTTCAATTTCGTTATTAGTTTATTGTCTTTCCTTAACAAAACTAAGAGCCAAATGATAATAAAATCTAATAAAAAGTGATGGAATGAGACAGGAGTTTATTGTTGTTTTTCTATTGAATGGTCACATTGAGAAATCTTCACAGTGCAAATCAATCAGAAAAATCAAACATGCAAGTGTCAAGTAGTTAAATCAACTAGTTATCAAATCCAAATAATATAATTCACGCTGGAAAGTAGGCAAACACACAAAAAATGTTGCTTATGTTATTTTGGTAAGTTTATATGGACATGGTATTAAACATTGGCCATAAACGTTACCTGTCCAATATTCTCCCTATCAAATGGGGTGACCACGAAGTAGTTCAGTTTATTGTAAAATCCAAATGTTCATTACTTAGGCTGTGTGTGCTCTAATGGTAATTTTGTAATATTCATAACCTAGATAACTACTGGTCAGTGCCAAAACAGTGGTCAGCTTCATGAAAATTTCACGTTTTCACTATTTCACTGCATATTGGTGTGTTATAAACGCTTCTGTACAGTTTACAATATAGATGTCCGGTGGTCAACAAGATTGACCAGTGGTCAGCTTCATGTAAATGTAATATTTTCCTGAATTCACTCCATATTGATATGTTTAATGCTTTCCTTTTTTAATGTAGAAGGCCAGTGGTCTGCAAGAAAGACTAGTGGTCAGTTTTATGTCAATTTCATATTTTGACTATCTCATTCTGTATTGATGTGTTTATAGGGTGTATATGCTTCTTAAAAACGTAGTATGACTAGTGGTTAGCAACAATGACCAGTGACCAGTTTGGAAAACGTAACTGCTTACTGTTTATTATATGAATATTTCTGTCTTTTGCATTAATGACATGTCATGACATGACATGATCAGTTTGAGCATCCTTTTAAAAATTTTGCAGACAGAGTGTGTTGCAGTGTCAGTGACAATGACCAGTGATCAGTTTGATGCCAATTCCATATTAAAAAAAAATATTTGACGGACAGAATATTGTTGTGGTATGGGCGTTTCTCTGCTCCTTACAATGCAGATGACCGGTAATCAGCAAGAATGACCAGTTTTCATTGTGATGTAAATTCCATGTTTTCTCTATTTGATTGCATATTATTGTGTGATGAGCTTTTTTTCTACCTTTCATGACGTAGATGACCTGTGGTCACTTTGATGCAGTATCTATCTGTATCTATATTTTTTAAATATGTACGTCTCCTCTTAATATGAAGTAGGTCAAAATAGGTTGTATAGATTCTGTATCAAAGAGATCATGAACACCACTGAACTGACCATGTACAGTAAAACCCGGTTAATTGAAAGAGCCTTTGAACCACCTATGGACGTTTAATTATCCGAATTTAAAATTATCCGCATGTTGAGTTAATGTAAATTTTTTGCCCAATCTAAAACAAACTCAAAATAAACCTAACAAATTGAAATTAACTGAGCAAGTCAAGGAGTAGTCCCAAGGAATTTCAATTAACTGGGCTTTGTTGCAGCATTGGCATTACTAGGAACCGAAAAGGACGAGAGAGAGAGAGAGAGAGAGAGAGAGAGAGAGAGAGAGAGAGAGAGAGACAGACAGAGACAGACAGACAGACAGACAGACAGACAGAATCTAACAGGATTTTTGGAAGAGCTTCTACACTGGCATGGTGCCAATTCTCATGCTATCTCAATGTGAATACAGACTCTGAGTGTTTTTATATTGTTTTTATTTCTAGTTTTCTCTAGACTAAGAAAACGTGTGCGAGAGGTGCCTGCCAGAAGTGACTATCACAAAAGGAATTGGTACAATAAACCCTCACACCAAATTAGAAGAGAATTGGCCACAATACCCTGGAGTTACAGGGGTCGCGATTCTTTATTACCCCGCCACAGGAGTAGAAACACTCCAACTTCAAAAGTAGTTCGCTGTGACGCTGTGTTTTTCTATCCGCTCAAATATTCCCTCTTCAATCATGATGTCTTCCCCATAAGGTCTATCCCATCAAAATATGCAACACCGGGCCCAGTCTGTCGCCGGGCGACAGATTGGTCCTGGTGTTGAAGACCAATCTGTTGCCTGGGCGACAGATTGGTCGTAGTTTGAAGACCAATCTGTCGCCGGGCGACAAATTGGGCAGGGGCGACAGATTGGTCGTTAACAGTCGTGGACGTGTAATGGATTTTTTCGCATGACCCGATGAGTTCCTGACATCCGTTATAGAGAAAAGACGATGAAATGTCACAACTTTCTCCTCTTCTTGTTTTTCAATATTTCAAAAGATGAATTTCGTGTGATGCCTTGAAAAATGATATTTCCCTGGAATGGGCTTGAGGGGGAAAAGGAGGAGGGTGGGTAGGGTGTTAGTGTCAGAAGGCTAGTGTATATGTTTTTGAGTATAGAAAGGAAACATAAAACATGCATCAACAGTATCAGACAAGAGAGAGAGAGAGAGAGAGAGAGAGAGAGAGAGAGAGAGAGAGAGAGAAGGACGAGAGACGAAGAGAGAGAGAGAGACAGACAGAGAGAGAGAAGACAGAGAGAGAGAGAGACAGGCACAGAGAGAGAGAGAGAGAGAGAGAGAGAGAGAGAGAGAGAGAGAGAGAAGAGAGAGAGAGAGACAGACAGACAGACAGAGACAGACAGACAGACAGACAGACAGACAGACACACAAAGAGATGGTGTGGAGAAAGAGTGTAGGAGAGGGGAGGTATCAAAGGGGAGACAGGGGGTAGGGGGTTGGGGTGCAAACAGACAGACGCAGATCGATAGACAGAGATCAATGGAGTCAAGAGAAGGAGAGGCATATGGTGTGTGGCCATTTGGCAGTCACTACTTAGTCGGCAGGAACTTGTCCAGACAGGAGTTGACGGTCATTTGTTGTCTGACTGACTGGTCATGGCCTGCCACTCATTTGGTCAGGATACTCACACCCTATCAACTAGTTCACCAGTTCTGACTGTGGCACTAACCTAACGCACATAGACATCTACTAAAACATGTTGCTGTCACCAGGGTACTACCCTCTGTCATTAGCGAACTGAATGTCTTTCTGCAGTCATCTAACCCATTTCATTTCATTTTGATTTTGCGCCGAATATGAGAAGATAAGGGTTTCTCGTTCTTCGATTTCACTGTCCTAAATGTTACTTGTTTTTGCCTGAAGAAGACCAAAGACGTTGAAATGCATTGTGTTTTGTCCTGTACTGTGTCCTTGGCGGTAACTAACCCCCTCTTTTTCTACTTTTTCCATTTCAGATGGGTAATAAATCCTTTTAGGTGGGCACTTGCCAGTTTCAAAGTAGAATTTACGTCTTTCAAATGGGTACAAGCCGATTTCATGAGGTTATGGGCAGTGACGTCTTTCAAGTGGTCACTAAGTTATTTTAAGTGGATACTTACATCTCTCTCCCGGCAACCTAAACCACTTCAAGTGGGCAATAACGTCTTTTAAATAAGCACTAGCTGATTTCAAATTAGTATCTGCGTCCTTCTAATGGGCACTAACCGATTTCACAAGGGTACTTGCAGCGTTCAACTGGACACAAACATTTTTAAACTGGGTACTAACCTATATCAAATGGTTATTAACGTATTTCAGAGAGGCAATGACTTGTATTCTGTCTGATGTCGTTTTGATTGGCACTAACAAATAGAAACCTGACGTCTTTTAAGTGCACAAAGTGGGTACTTGATGTATTCCGACTCTAATATCTTTCAGGTGGGCACTAGCGTCTTTCACTGCCACTATCAGTCAAGTGGACACCAACGTCTTTCAACTCCCAACGCGTTTCACGTGGACACTTACGGTTCGTCTAGCTCTACGTCTTTCAAGAGAGCATTTACCCTTTTAAAATCTGACAACTTTTGAATAGGCGCTAACGGATTTTGACCCTTTTGTCGTTAAAGTGGATACTAGCGCACTTTAACCCCAACGTCTTTCAAGTGGCTTGCTAACGTTTTCAACACCAACGTCACTGAAGTGTGTACTAACGCCATCCGACTCCAGAGCCTTCAAGAAGGCGCTGCCATCATTCAACCACATACTAACATTTTTTCTTCTCTCAAAGAGATATGCTGAAACTAGCTAATCCTGTTAGAGCAGATGGGCTTTAGGGACACGTTATCCACATCAGTACTTTTTATTATGTAGTACGTTCCAAGTCTGCTACAAATATTTCCAGACAGACGTTGGGCGTGTTTTCGGCTCCTAACAGGTCACGTCATTAGCGGATGACGAATCGACAGGAAGGTGAAAAGAAAAATGTGGCGAGGACAAAATGCCTTTCCACTGAACACTTGGGGAGGGGGGAGGGGTGGGGGCAAGAGAGAGAGAGAGGAGAGAGAGAGGAGAGAGAGAGAGAGAGAGAGAGAGAATGACGTGTGACAATATAACAACCCGTAGTAATTTCAAATGGGACAGTCTAGACAGTGTCTCAAAGATTTGTTGTTTCTCCCACAGAGTTGGGCTCTCCTTCCCAACCCAGCATCTATAACAGCGTAAATCGGCAACGATTGGGACACATGGTCTTTCCACATTTCATGTATTTATATACGGCCATGCAATGTGTATATCGCTAGTGTTTTTAGTATACTGCATGATTTATATGAAATAAATCGTTTATTACACAAAAATGCTTTTTTTTTTTTTTTACAAACTCATTTGAAAGAATATGTAATAATATGGGTGAAATGTGTACTTTATAATGATGTTGCTTTTTTTCTTAATTGAGAACTGTTTAGAAGTGAATAAGATCAGAGCTTATTTATCAGAATTTTTTAAACTAAGACGTAAATATTAATGTTTTTCATCAAAGTTATCCCTGTATAGAAGAGAGAGAGAGAGAGAGAGAGAGAGAGAGAGAGAGAGAGAGAGAGACAGACAGACAGACAGACAGACAGACAGACAGACAGACAGACAGACAGAGACTGAGAGAGGTTGGAGACAGACCTTTCTAGTTACTACATTGACACTTTGCAGACCTTTATCACCAAACTTAGGTTTTTTTTTCTCCATACATTTCCGCCATTCTTTCACTTCTAGAAGTATAAATCACACACAAAACGCAAACACGAGCGATTTTCTGTTTTAACGTTTTCAAGCAATACGAAACAGGCGTGATTCATTTGCATTGTGGTGTCAAAGGTGACATAAACGGGTGGAAACTCTTTGCTAATCAGTCTTTTTGTGTTTCTCCTTCTCCTCCTCTTTTCCTTCACACACACACACACACACACACACACACACACACACACACACACACACACACACACACACGCAGGCACGCATGCACTCACACACACACACACACACACACACACACACACACACACACACACACACACACACACATTGTCTCTCTCTCCCCCCCCTCTCTTTCTATTTCTCTTACAACCCCCCCCCCTCTCTCTCTCTCTCTCCCCCTCTCTCTCCCTCCCTTTTTCTCCTCTCACTGTGTCTGTTTCTCTCATAAATCTCTGTCTGTCTGTCTGTCTGTCTGTCTGTCTGCCCTGTCTCTCTCTCTCTGTCTCTCTCTCTCTCTCTCTGTCTCTCTCTGTCTCTCTCTCTCTCTCTGTCTCTCTTCTGTCTGTCTGTCTGTCTGTCTGTCTCTCTCTCTCTCTCTCTCTCTCTCTCTCTCTCACACACACACACACACACACACACACACACACACACACACAGATCGCTGATTGATTTTCTGCACATACACCATACCTAGCAACATGTAGAAAATTGGACTCCAACCTCTCAACGTGCTAGGAAAAGCTTGTTTCAAAGTTGTTGTTTTTTTTCAAAAGCTTTTTCACGATTCAATTTTTGTGCGACTGAAGTATGTTTGAATTCGGACCCCCAAAAAGACCAGATTTTGGAAGGCAAGCCGAGAGAATACAAAACATAAAATCAGTTCATTCCCGCGTTTCTACTCTTCTTACTAAAGATTCCAAAATAAACAAAGGAGAAATTGCTACTTAGCCATCCTTTCCCCCAATTTTAAAGTCAGAACAAAGCAGAGTTACCTTTGATACGGCTTATTCAGATTTGACAAAAAAGTCCCCTGATATGCTGAAAAAAATTGTACACAGCCATTTAGAACACAACCACAAAATCGATATAAAATTTCACAGTTGATTCCATACTTGACGATACTAAGACAGGAGCATCTTTCATGATAGCGGATCTTAAAATGTTCAAAGCGTTTCCAAATTGTAGAAATTTATCAATGATTAGTCCTGAACTGGTTGCCATGGTAATGTCATCCTATCATGCTTTATAATTGCCAAAAAGTATCTGTCAGATCCTAACATCTACGCATTCTAAATCAGGGGTCAATGTCCAAACTCAGAAGTCCATTTTGAGATGATAACAGAAATAAATCATACAATACATAATGTATCTACCCGAAGTATCAGTGTTACATTCTGGGTGCCTTCTCACTGTAGAGTGTTCACAAAGGAGAGAACACTGCTAGAGGGACTGTCCTAAATAGTGAAGATGCAGTTCAATTGAGCATACCTTTAAACCCAACAGAGAGCTGCACTATTAGGAACCAAGTATCAGGTAAAACAAAGAAATGAATTCGAATATATAATATCATCACAACTGTGTTAAAGTCTATCATCACAACTGTGTTAAAGGCATTGCCGGAAATAATCAGAAATCCTTGCTTTCATGTCTAGAGAAATTAGAAGTCTGATGCATAGAAGGCGTTTGAATTCTCGTCAAACAAAATTCAGCTGAAAACGTTACGTGTGTATGTATGGAGAATATCTTGATCTAAGGCATATATTAGTGAATTGTACAAGAGTAACGTATATATGTTTATGTCTTGCATTTATTTTCCATCAGATCGATCCACAGCGATGTCCCTCCCCGCTATTTTGATACACAAGTCTTTTCTTTTCTTCATTTGCAGATGCTTGATACAGTTGGCATAAAGTTTTCATGTTTTCCCACAGAAACTTTAGTATTTGAATTGCAAAGTGTTCTGACAAGTATTTCTTTTTGATTATGCCATTAATTCTACATAGATCATTGGCACGTTTTCCAGATTCTTTTACCACACACACACACACACACACACACACACACACACACACACACACACACACACTCACACACACACACACTCACACACACACAAACAAACAAACACACACACACACACACACACACACACACACACGCACACACACACACACACACGCACATACATACACACACATTCACACACACACACACACACACACACACACACACACACACACACACACACCACACAAGTGAATGTGTGTGCACACACACGTGCCCACATGTGAACAAACATGCGCACCCAGCCACAGAATATATGTATGACACAAATCTAATGTAGATAAAGAGATCTTCAAAATATCCCATTATCAAGGACGTGAACGTCCTAATAAGACATTTTCAAATAAAATGACATAATCATAGAGATTCATGCGCACATTGCATACCCTCCAGTATATTGTCTGATATCACTTTTAGTGGAAAGAAGGTAAATTGAACAATCAAAACCGCATCAAGAGAGAGAGAGAGAGAGAGAGAGAGAGAGAGAGAGAGAGAGAGAGAGAGAGAGAGAGAGAGAGAGAGAGACAGACAGACAGACAGACAGACAGACAGACAGACAGAAGAGAGAGAGAGAGAGAGAGAGAGAGAGAGAGAGAGAGAGAGAGAGAGAGAGAGAGAGAGAGAGAGATGGAAATCTTGTACACCTCAATTCTGAACTCAACAGGGTTTCACTAAGATTCACGACAGCCCATATCCTGCCATTGGTCAATGGAGGACACAGCAGTCAATGGCGATAGCAGAGTGCTCTCCCGTCCACTGTCAACACCAAAGAACGCCTGGAATAGTTCCCCTTCCTCCCCTTGGAAGACCGCACTTTTCATGTGCCAGAAATGCGATCAGCAGCCTGACACCCTGCGGCTTTTAACCGTCTGACTGACACGTGGAGCAGAATGCTTACTTTCAAGGAGACGATGGCCCTATCAGCTAACAAGGCGAAGGATGGGGAAAGGCTTTGATCTCTGGGGGAATGGAGTGGAGACCGAGTGAATCAACATTCTTCAAGTAAGTCAAGCAGTCGCTGATTTCTATGACAGCAGTGTACCTACTCGGATAAAATGTGTCTGTGCAATGCTGTTTGACCGTGTATCACGCGTGCATGCATGCACACACTCTTTCCATAGTTCTCAGGAATTCATTCCCAAGTTGTAACTGGAAAGGAAATCATCTTCCCTTTATCACAGAGCTCCCGTACGAGCGCGAACACACACACACACACACACACACACACACACACACACACACACACACACGCACGCACGCACGCACGCACGCACGCACGCGCGCGCGCGCGCGCACGCACGCACACACGCACGCGCGCGCATGCACGCACGCACGCACGCACACACACACACACACACACTCACGCACGCTTGCACACACACGACACACAACATAACACAACACATACACAACACAACGCAACACACCACACTCACACACACACACACACCCACCACACACACACACCACACCACACCACACACACACACCACACCACACCACACCACACCACACCCACACCACCCACCCACCCACCCACACACACACACACACACACACACACACACACACACACACACACACACACACATTCACAGATGTACATGAACACTGATCAACATATACAGAACTTATGTATGAAAATATATCTGAAAAACACAAATAGATCTTCAAAAATCTTGAATCATCTTAGAAGACAGTCTTTATCAAACATTGCCAAATTACACAATCATACTGATTCACAAGCGTATCCCATATCCTCAAACATATTATATATCATACTGTGTATTGTGTATTTTGTGTGTGTGTATGTGTGTGTGCGTGCGTGCGCGCGCGCGCGCGCGTGTGTGTAATCACTTTTAATGGAAAGATGTAAAACTTAATAAACAACGATGCAGCGAGAGAGAGATAGATAGATAGATAGAGAGAGAGAGAGAGAGAGAGAGAGAGAGAGAGAGAGAGAGAGAGACAGACAGACAGACAGACAGACAGACAGACAGACAGACAGACACAGACACAGACAGAGAGCGCGAGAGAGTGACAGAGAGACAGAAACAGAGACAGAGATAGATGATAATCTTGTACACCTGAATTCTGACCTCTACGAGGTTTCACTACAAAGACACATCGTCTTCTACACTGGAGGACACAGCGTTCAATGGCGACAGCAGAGTGCTCTCCCGTCCACTGTCAAAACCAAAGAACGCCTGGAATAGTTCCGCTTCTTCCCCTGGGCAGAAAGCACTTTCAAGATGCCAGTAATGAGATCAGCAGGCTGACACTCTGTGGCTTTTCACCATCTGACTTACACATGAAGCAGGACGTTGACTTTCAAGAAGGCGATGCCCCTGTTAGCTGACAAAGAGAAGGACGAGGGAAAGGATTTGATCTCTACTGGACTGG
This sequence comes from Conus canariensis, assembly GCA_033310375.1. NCBI lineage: Eukaryota > Metazoa > Mollusca > Gastropoda > Neogastropoda > Conidae > Conus > Conus canariensis. The sequence goes on along the minus strand of CM065744.1, from coordinate 35,147,646 downwards.
AGTGGAGACCAATTAATGAAACAACAGCCTCTAAGGAAGTGAAACAATCGCTGATTTCTATGTCACTGTGTAACTACTCAGAGGAAAAAAAAATGACTGTGCAACGTTGTTTGAACCTGCGTGCTGTCGCATACGCATGCTTTCCCAATTTCCCAAGAATTCAACTCTAAATTTGCATCTCAAAGGATATCACTTGCCCTTTATCAAAGAGCGCGCACATATGCACACGTGTGTGCATGCATACACACACATGCACGCACTCGCACACACACACACACACACACACACACACACACACACCACACGCACGCACGCACGCACGCACGCACACACACACGCGCGCGCGCGCGCGCGCGCGCACGCACGCACGCAGGCAGGCACACACACACACACACACACACACACACACACACACACACACACACACACACACACACGCACACATACCCACATGCGCGCCTAGTTGCGCCCGCCTGATGTACATTGTAAGGGAATGTTTTACATACCCTTAGTAGTTCATATCTTTTAGTTCGTTCATCAAGCAGTCCTTTTTTCCACTTTCTTCTTTGTGACTCTTGTCCCTCAATATTCCATCCATATACATTTCAGCCTCACATTAAAACTACAACACTTGTCTTCCACTTCCTTTCTTGCTATGCATCTTCTCTTCGGAGTTCACTGCCTATTGATTTCCGTCATATAGAAAACAAAAACAAAAATTGCTTCGTACCAGAGGTAACTTCGAATGTAATTGTATAACAACTGTTTTTTCCCACCAGTATCCTGTATAACAACTGTTTTTTCCCACCAGTATCCTTCCCTTTTTGTACTCCCAGTTCTTATAGAACAGGGAGTACTTTAGAATGGGAACGAAGAAATGCTGTGTGTGTGTGTGTGTGTGTGTGTGTGTGTGTGTGTGTGTGTGTGTGTGTGTGTGTGTGCGCGTGCGTGCGTGCGTGCGTGCGTGCGTGCGTTCGTGCGCGCGGTGTGTGTGTGTGTGTGTGTGTGTGTGTGTGTGTCCGTCCGTGGTAAAAATGTGTTCCACTCGCTCCAGACAAAACTACTGGGCCGATCTTTCTGAGAATTTGTACGCATGTTCATTATGGGACACGGATGATGCCCGATGTTTTATTGTACCATTATATCCGTTACTAACGGCTATAACGGCCCATAACGGTTTTTCTTCTTTATGGAATATCTCAGAAAGTACTTGGCCGATCTTTCTGAAAATTTGTAGGTATGTTCATTATGGGTCACAGATGATGGCCGATGTTTACTGGAATAGCCGTTACTAACGGCTATAACGGCCCAAAACGGTTTTTCCTCTTTATGGAATATCTCACGCGTATTCAGGATAATCTGGGAGTACGTTTGTATGCTTTGCATCTTGTTCTTCCTTGTTCTGATGTCTGTCCCAAGTGCAACTGTCCAGTACACACGGTGCATGGCCATGTGTGTGCTGTGAACATTTCCATGGAATTACCGTGTTGTTTTGCTGCCAACATCGTCTGTGTACATGTTTGTGCCAGGGTTAATTCACGTTTATTCATGTTTGCACGTACGTTACTGTTTGTCTTCTGTCGCTCTCATTGATCGCGAAGGACAAACGAAGATAGTTATTCTAGATATGATGCTTCATGAAATTGTCATGTACTACTATTGCTACTACTAGTACTACTATCTATACTACTACTACTACTACTACTACAACTACTACTATTACTACTATAACTCATATTATTATTATTAAATTCATTAATAATACTTGCATATCGCCTGTTCTCGGCTGGAGACCAAGCATTAAACGCTCTAAAATCCACACTTGTTTACACAACGGGCTGCCCACCAGGGTAGTGCCGACGAAAGAGATGCGAACTGGCGTTTCATTCAATCGTTTTTCGTGTCATCCAATCACTAAATTTTCTTCCTTCCTTCATTCTTTCTATTTCTCACGCAGTGTGCATGCTATGTGTAACGTGTGATCCATACCAACGGCCAAACTGGCCTTCTCTGCCGAAAGTTGGCGACGGGATTTGACGTGTGTGCAAGATGTTATACGTGCGTTCACACACAGAACCTCGGTTTATAGTCTCATTGGAAGGACTGTATGGATGTGATCTGTTCACCCCTCCTTTCATTCATGCCACTGTTTCTTTTGTATAACACAACTTTCAGGGAAGAGTCTTTCACTGCAGTATGAACACACACACACACACACACACACACACACATATACATACACACACACGCACGCACGCACGCACGCACGCACACACACACACACACACACACACGACACACAAGATGGCGCCTGCAGACAACAACTGATAGTTCAGTGCTGTGGATGCTGTTATGTTCCGTTCAAAACAAACAAGAGACTCTCAAACCAGTATCCGGAAAAGCTGCATACCAATACTGTGTGCAAAAGGATGCACTGAGGATGTGCTAACAAAGCACGGAAACGATGAGGGGACAAATCGCAATTCGGAGTTGAGGAGGCCGTTCAGTTTGTCCGTCGTCAAGGATGGGCTGGAGTCTAGGCCAAGAAACAACAATGGTCCTACAGACAACATCAACTTCGTGAGTACCACACAGACCTTCGCTAAGATCGAAGGCACAATTACCTCGCTGTGTGATATAGTAGCGAAGCTGGAAGGGCAAATAAGATCTCTGCATGCCAAAATCGATAGATCTAGAAAGGACTCGGCTAGCATAGGAACACAGACAGAGCCCTTCCACTACCTCTCCTATGCAGAAGTGGCTAGGATCTCAACACCGTCGAGAACAACTCCTCCGGATGATCTGCCTGTCGAAACAAACAAAACAGAAAAAAAGCAGAATAGAAATGTACAGCAAAATGATAAAAACAAAAAAATAGAAGAAAATGATAACGCAAACAAATATGACGTCAAAGCTTCTTTGCGTCACAAGCCGAAGTCTAAGGAACAGTGCAAGAAAAATGACAATAATAACTTTAAGGCCGAGTCCAGAGACAAACAAAACGTCAAAGACATAAAGGCCAAGTCCAGAGAGAAACCAAATCCAACTTTAAAGGGCCTTCCCAACATTTTATATGTAAATGACCCTATCATAAAGAAAGTCAACACCAACAGACTAGGGAAGTCCTACGGATGTAAGCTGCATCAGAGTTATGCAAGAACAATGAAGGACATCAAACCAGCAGTGGCCAAAGCAAGTGCATCTGTCAGGACACCTCCTGATGCTTTACTCATACATGTTGGATCGAAGGACCTAGAAACAGAATCAGCAGCAACATGTTCCGGAAAAATGGCAAAGTGCGTGAAGAGTATCAAAGAAGAAAATCCTGATCTGGCCATCATAATCAGTAAGATGGCTCCTACATCAGACCCCGAACTCAATATCAAAGGGGCTTGTACAACGCACTTTTGGTGTCAGAGCTGAATGATGAGAAAAACATCACCTTCATCACTCACTCCAACCTACAAGCCGCCCGCTTCAACCTCCGTGATGGGCTACATCCCACTGCCAGAGGAGCTAGCATCCTAGCGGGGAATATTGGCCGGCATCTGAGGAACCTCTTCTGGGAACGGCCCCGGAAGACTGTGCGACGTCCCCGGTACCTGCGCCCCACTCCCTTCCCTGAGGATTCCTTCTACGGCTCTGCCTGGTCCAATAGGTTCAATGTTTTATACAACTGGTGACATTTTTTGTTGCTTTTGTTCGGAACAAATACAGCATACCAGCCTACGTCTGTGTGTAGCTAAGCTCCAATTGTGTTGAAGCAAAATATTTTTATTTGTTTAGTTATCTGTGGGTTTTTTTAAACATGAAATTCAGTAACAACATACAAATACTGCAGTGGAATTGCCGCTCTCTCTATTCTAATATTGACTGCTTACGTCAATTTTTAGTGTCATCTGTCTGCCATGTTCTCTTATTCCAGTCTGTTAATATCAGTAAGAACAAACTGCCAAGATTGGAACAGTACTACTATCCACCAGTAGTAGATACAGATGAAAATGGTGATAGAGTAAATTGTGCTATCTATATTCACACTGGACTACAGTATTGTGACAAACAATCACCTGTGCCTAGTGGATTACATGGGATTTTTTCATGTGCTGTAACTGTCAAGTTTTCGGACTCCTTAGAAGTAAACTGTGCTTCTGTATATTTACCTAAGGGTCCAGATGAAGCTAATACTGAATGGATGAAAAATATCAAGAATGATAATGGTAAATGGTTAGTAGGAGGGGATTTTAATGCTCATTCTCCTTTCTGGGAAAAAGAGAGCACACAGGTCAGTAGCAATAGGTTTGTGGAAAATGTTGTAGACTCAACTTTATGTCTACTCAATGATGGTTCTTATACCAGAGTTCCTGATATATCAACACATAGACCTACTGCTATTGATTTAACTTTGGTTTCACCTAAAATGGCTTTGTCGTGTGCATGGGAAACTTATAGTGAAACTCTTGGGAGTGATCACATACCAATCATTATTACAATTAATCAGTCCCCTGATTTTGAAGACACAAAACCTGATGATGCAATCCCAAGATTTGATTATAAAAATGCCAAATGGTCTCAGTTTTACGACAGACTTAAAGATCTAGACATAAGCTTGTCCCCAGATGATGATATTGATACAATGTATGACACGTTTTGTACTTCTGTTCTAAAAGTGTCTGGTTCATGTATTCCTAAATTGAAGAATCAGGGTTCTAAAGGGGGTAAACATCTCGGTAATGTTTGGTGGACTGAAGATTGCGATAAGGCAGTTAATGAGAAAAAACGGTTATTCAAGGAATACGTGCACACTAAGAAAAGTCAAGATAAGAAAATGGTACATGAAAAATTTAAGGAAATGAAACACTCAAATGTACATAGTAATAGAGTTATGGAACAAGCCAAAAAGGATCATTGGGATAATTTCTGCAAGAGAAACACATTCGATCATAAAGATAGTAGAATGGTATGGAAAGAGATAAAAACGATGAAAAATGGAATCAAACTCCCAGAATATCCTATCATTCTTGATAATAACAAATTACCATCATCCACAGACAAAGCAGAAGCGTTTGTCGACCAGTTTGCTAAAGTAAGCAGGTTAGATGGGTTGTCTGAAAACCAAAGAAAATTCAGAGAGGATAAAGAATGTACCCATGTCTTTAATGATGTATCTGATAACGACACGTGCGACATCAACGCCCCAGTTACATTACAAGAGGTGAAAGACGCCATAGATTCTCTCCCAAACAAAAAGACAGCTGTTGGGACTGACGCCATTTCAAATGAAATGATTAAGCATTTTCCAGACAAATGGATAAGCATTTTACTTAGTATATTTAAAAAATGCTGGAGCTCAGGTCATTTGCCACAAATATGGAAAGAATCAGTAATAGTACCGATTCACAAGGAAGGTAAACTGAAAGAAAGTATAGATAGTTACAGACCTATTTCATTAACTTCTCATGTCTGTAAACTTTATGAAACAATTGTTTTAAATAGACTAAACTACTTTTGTGAAAAGAACAAAGTTATCCCAACAAACCAAGCAGGTTTTCGAAAGGGTAGAAGTGCTATTGAACACTTGGTCAAACTTACCACTCAAATTAAACATCAGTTTTCCAGGAGAAAATGTTTGCTAGCAACCTTTTTTGATATCACTAAAGCTTACGATCAAGTATGGCACTCTCGTTTGCTTTATAAACTTAAAGAGATTGGGTTGTCAGGAAACATTTATGATTTTATTAGAAACTTCTTAGAAAATAGATATATAGAACGAAGGTAGGGAACTCCTATTCTACGAGAAGAAAATTACACATGGGTATTCCTCAGGGGTCTGTTATTGCCCCTTTACTGTTTAGCAGTCTAATGTACGATTTACCCTCAAAAATTGCTAGAAACATAGAACTAGCCCAATATGCAGATGACATATGCATATGGATGAAAGTGACATTAAAAAAAAGTACATCTGTCAGATCACAAAACTATATTAAAAAGTTATATCAAAAAGAACTAAATACCTTTTCTGATTATATGACTGAAAATGGTTTGCAAATATCAACTGAAAAAACACACATGATGTTATTTAATACTGGATCTGATCCAGTTAATATGCCTTTATTTCAAGTCAACGGCATACCCATCAAATATACAAAAATAGTTAAATTCCTTGGAGTAAATTTAACATCAAAGTTGTCATGGAATTTCCATATAGAACATGTTCTGACAAAAGCTCGAAAAACTTTAAATCTGTTAAAGATTATTAGCAAGCATGCTTGGGCTCAGGACACAGTTACTCTTTTGCACCTTTCTACTGCACTGGTTAGATCAAAATTAACGTATGCACAAGAGGTGTTCTTCAGTGCACCCAAATACTTATTGAAAAAACTTCAAAGTATTGATTCCAAAGCGTATAAGATAGCCATGGGACTACCAGTCCATACCTCTTGTACAAAAGCATACAGTGCTGCTGGGATATTACCACTGGAAGAATATAGGAATCTTGCATGCACCAAATTTGTTATAAGAAGTTCGACTATAGACAACAATATAAGCCCTGAAATAAATATTAAATCAGACACTGATTTTCCCAAAAGGGCTAAAAACATATCATCCCAAATGACTCTAAGAACATATACTTCCTCGATTTTAGATTCCTCAGATATCAAACTAACATCTATTGCAAAAAGATCTATTGTGTCTCCTATCCCTCCCTGGAAACTAGTACGAGCACATTTTGATATTGAGCATACAGATATAACAAAGGCTGAAAATACTAATTTGTTATTATGCAATATGAAAATGCATTTGCATGATCACTACTCCAACCATTTTAAGATATACACTGATGGATCATTAATCAATGAACATGCAGGTGCAGCATACATTATCCCAGGCCTTAACAAAGAAAAGTCCTATTATCTCGGAAAAAACAAATCTATATTCACTGCTGAGTTAACTGCCATAATTATGGCCTTAAAGTTTGTTGTTGATTACCCTCAAAATTTATTTAAAGTTGTTTTATGCGTAGATTCTAAGTCAGTTCTTACTGCAATGAAGAATTTTAAATTAAAAGTTCGACCTGAGATGATCACTGAAATAAATAA
>CM065744.1:35123049-35135549 GCA_033310375.1 Conus canariensis | reverse complement strand
CTACAACCCACGTTGGATATAATACAGAAAACATTTACATGTTCCGTCAAAGAACTGTGTGTATGGCGAAATTGTCTATTTTTCGGTATTCGGCTATTTCCGATGACTCAATTCGCGTTGAAAAGAATGACTTTGATACCAACAAACAGCCCTTCTCCCTCCCGTCCTGGATCAGTGGGTCACCGCCCCCCAACCTAACCAAGACAGTACTGCGTGTGTTTCGCGGCCAGTCGAAACGAATAACGCTGACGTTATACACCACTAGGCAAGGCACAGGGTCATTCCTGTGTCAGGGAGCCGACTGCATCAAGTGGGATGAAGAGGAGTGTGAGATGCTGAAAGACATTGTTTGTAAACTGTGTGAGGATGGTGATGTACACACCCTTCAAAAGGAATTGCTCTCTGTACCCTTGACCTTTCTTGCGGCAGAAAATCAAGCAATAAAACTGTGTTTCCCTCAATAGGATCAAACCACAGACGAAGAAAATCCATCTTCCTATTCCCATTTCCCCCACACACCCTTGATTAATCAGAATGATGTACAGTGTGATGTGTCTGTGCTTGCAAGCAGTCTCAGCAACCTGTCGATTGTTTCCCCTGTGTCAGACAGTGCTGAAGGTACTGCCCCTGTCTCTGTTGATGAGGTTGAGGAAGATACAGAAGAGCATGTGACTCCAACCACTGCCACGTTATCTCATAACAAATACAGACCGACGCCAAAAATCTACAGAAAAACCAAGAAATATCGTAGGCGTACATTATGTCCATCACTACATTCCGAAAAGGCACTTATTACAAAATTGATCAACATTGAAGACAGTCTTGATATCATTCTTGACCAGGAATCAAAAGTTGTCTCCAAGTTAGAGGATTCTAAGCTGGCTATCAAGAACGATTTAAAACAGCATATCAATCATAAGATTGATACAATTCATGCTTCCATTGATAATGTAAAGGCAATGATGACCAAACTGGACTCTTCTGTAAATAATCTGCTAAAGGAAAATCATTCTCTCAAAACCTGCTTAGGCACAATTCAGTCTGACCTAAAACAGTTTAAAAAGCAGCCTTCTTTTGTGCAGTCCGTCTCGACACAATGTGATTATCCCACTAGATGCGATAACTCCATGCAGTGTGATTTTTCCGTTAGCCATGAAGATGTTCAAACTGTTTTTTCACAATCTGATCTCCCCTCGGGGCATGAGAACAACAAGATGGGAGATAATGCCTCGCCCTCTCTGTCCCCTTCTCAGGTACATCTTCCCTCCCCTACTTCAGCTGTCGCCTCCACTTTCGGCTCTGGTCTTTCTGATTCTCTCCAGCCTCACTGCCCGGAGAAAAGTGATGGTTCTGCTGAAAACACTGCACAGTGCCCATCACTAAAGGGAAGTAACTTCCCTCACAGCCCCACTGTGCCCCTTCATAACCGTTATGACGTACTCTCCCGCATTGATAGGAACAAAATGTCCTTGAAGGGGAACAACAGAATCCACAGCATGTAAACGCAAACACTAATCATGTTGATGAGGGTTTCAAATCCAAATCCAAATTTTACTCTGAAAGGGAAATCAAGCGTACGCCACAACAGATTTTAGGTGACTTACGCATTCCTAGAGAAACAGCATCAGTCCTTGTAGGAGATTCTACAATAAGGTATATAACTCCAAAGAGATTAGGGTCACAGACAGATCCCATGTTCAAAATATGTGCCCCAGGACTAACAGTGGCAGATGTCATCCAATGGTTAAACCATTTAGAAACTCAGTCACACGTGAAAACATTGATTGTTCATGTCGGAGTCAATGACTGTCCAGCAGGACCCATCTCCTCCCAAACTTGGAAAGACCTCATCACCATGTGTAAAAAAAGATTTCCCTCCGCTTACGTAGCTATAAGCTCCATTGTGCCGGCTTTTGGGCGTCATCAGCTGAATAATTCAATCGCCCCTTCGAACCGAAATTTATACGACTGCTGTACCACCTTACAAGTGGATATGGTAGATAACTTTGATTCTTTCGTAACCCCAAAAGGGTTCCCACGTAAAGCACTGTACAAAGATGCTATTCACCCTAGCGCAAGGGGAACTGCCTGTCTTGCAATGAAATTCAAAGAAGTGCTTCCTCAAACCCACCCACCAAGAAGAAACAACCATGCAGACCATAACAATTCATTGCCTAACTTAATCTATAATCACCAGAATGCAAAAAACTCAAGGAATGCACAGAGTGATTTAAACTTTCTGGGTAGAACCTCCAGTATGCGTAAGAATGGCCCTGAATCTGTAGCCATTCCCCAGTTATTGTCCACAGCAGATTTTCCCCCATTATTTTCAGATGCCAGTCAGCCTGGACTGGTCAGCATGGATCACCACGAGGAGGGTGTCTCTGCTGTAAGGCAACCTTATGCCTTAAACGATACCAGTGGCGTTGTGCCACATCCCCCTCAATATGATCAGCCACAGGCTGGCGATAATGCACGCCCTCCCTTTACTTCTATCCCAAAATATCCATTGTACCCATTTCCTTTCCCTTATCCAAGGTACGCAGATCCCAAATCGTATCCTAGAGGCCAAATTCCATGCACCTACCCCCCTCATGTGCCCCAACAGAGTGGAGACACTGCTCAGAGAACAGGACGGTTTCCTCTTGGGTCAGGTCCCCCGGCTCTTCATCTCGTGCCACAGGGCCAAAACCCAAATTCTCGTAGCTGGCCACAACCTGCCTCAGCAGGGGAGTGTGCTCAGCAACTTATGTCCCTGGCTGCACAGTTGATGTCACAGCAAGGGAGCCAGAGGCCTAATGGCAACTGGTAATGTGTGTGTCAATTTCTGATTTGATTTTGTTCATGCTATTCTATATGCAGTTCAATTATTTGAGAAAGAAAAGTTTTGTGGAGAGTATGCTTTCATCTTAGCATAATACCAGAAATATCTTCTAATATTGCATGCGATTATTTATATCATCATTCAATTATTCAGGGGTGGTGTGTGTGTGTGTGTGTGGTGTGTGTGTGTGTGTGTGTGTGTGTGTGTGTGTGTGTGTGTGTGTGTATGAGTGCGCCATGTCATCCCCATGAACTTACATGAAACTATTCTGTTCCCATAAGAATATGTTTTTCATGTTCATTTCATTGGCCGTATTATGCTTGTATTTTGGACCTGGGATACCTGGAAATTTGCAATTGCTTTGGCTCAGACGATTTGCTTAAGCCTCAGACTCTTCTTACGTTGTTTCTGTCGTGTATGTTAGCTTTTATTTTGCGGGCTTATGTGCCTAGTACTTGACATCGTTTTGAATTTTTTGGACCTTTACTGATTCTGAATGACAACCGTTTTGGTATTATTTATTCTTGTTGTGTTGCTGTTGTCTCAAAATATAAACTATACTTTTTTCGCTTTACTAGAAAATTTTTGTTAGGTGTCATCTTCAATCATCATGTCGCAGAAGCCAACAAATCTCAAGTGGTTAACAAAAAAAGGTTTTAAAGTAGGATATCTAAATGCTTGCCATCTTTTAAACAAGATATCAGATGTTCCTTCTGTTTTGTCGAATTCAGACGATTGTTTTCATGTTTTTGGTTTTTCTGAAACTAGGTTAACTGATATTGTTTCCGACCATTTAGTTACTATTCCAGGCTATAATCTTATACGTAAAGATGCATCACGTTCAAATAAACTAGAAACGGGATTAGTGGCGTATATCCATCAATCAGTGAAGTATAAGCAACTTAATGTGTTTGATAAACACTCTGTGGAATGTATATGGATAGAAGTGTGTCTAAAGGGAAATAGACCAATGTTAATAGGTATATTGTACAGAAACCCTGATGAACGTGCTGATTGGTTTGACCGTTTTGAGTCAATGATAGAAGAAGTATTAGACCATTCCAGTGAAATAATACTACTCGGTGATTTCAACATCAACTTATTAAAACCATACAATACATGGAAAAAGATTATTGATACATACAACTTAACCCAACTAATAAATTCCCCTACACGCAAAACATTGAAAACAGAAACATTGATTGACCATATCTATGTTACAAATTCTTCTAATATTGTAGAAACATCTGTACCTATTTTTGGATTGAGTGATCACTTTCCAGTTTGTTTAACCTGGTGTAAGAAAGGTGTGAAAATTCCTAGATCCTACCATAAATATATAATTTACAGAAGTTACAAAAACTTCAATCCAGATCTCTTTTTGTTCGATCTAATTAACACAAACTTTTCAGAGGTATATCAGCATAGGGATCCTGACGGAGCTCTGAATACATGGTATGATGCATTTCTTGCGGTATTCAATAAGCATGCTCCATGCAAAAAGAAAAGAGTAAAACTCACAGAAAAACCTCCATGGTTAAATGAAGAAATTAACGCAGCTAGAAATAACCGTGAATATTTACTTCAGCAACAGGAAATGATGAAAACTTCAAGAAACAGCGGAATAAAGTAAACTCAATGAAAAGAGCTGCTGAAAAGAAATACTTTAGCGAATTAATCGCTTCTAAATCTAACACTAAATCTATATGGAAAGCAGTAAATCAACTATCAGGAAAAAACAAAGCATCTTCAAACACTCCATCTACAAACCTATCAAACGACGAATTGAACCATCACTTCTCAACAGTTTCTGATTCGATTGTCAAGGAAGACTACACTCATCAGAATGACTTGCTGTTACTTAAAGATTTTTGTGCGTTGAAAAATGTAAAATCTTTTCTTAAGTTTAAATTCATAAGTGTTCATGAAGTATACCATGAATTATGTTCCTTAAGTCAGTCTAAATCTCGCGGATTGGATGATTTGGACAATCGAATACTTAAAACGGCAGCACCAATCATTGCGGAACATTTAACCTATATTTATAATTTGTGTATTGAAAAATGTCATTTTCCTCAAGCTTTTAAGGATGCCAAGGTAATTCCTCTCTTTAAATCTGGTGACCCAAATGATGCTTCAAACTACAGGCCCATATCACTTTTATCTGTTCTGTCAAAACCGTTAGAAAAGCATTTAAAGAAAATGATTCAGTCCCATTTTGATGAATATAATTTGTTTCATCCAAACCAAAGTGGTTTCAGGAAAAATCATTCTTGTCACACTGCACTCTCAAACCTAGTAGAACAATGGCACATAAATATTAATAACGACCTTGTTACTGGGGCAGTATTTGTTGACTTTGCTAAGGCATTTGATACCATTGACCACAATCTCCTTATAAAAAAACTGGAATTATATTGTTTATCACAAGATGCAACAAATCTGATTTCATCCTTTCTAACCAACAGACAACAATTAGTTTTCCAGGATTGTAAAAAATCATCTTTTCAACCTGTAAACTATGGTGTCCCCCAAGGTTCAGTCCTAGGACCAGTTTTATTTTCTGTCTATATAAACGATCTTCCGTTAAACGTCTCATCTGACTGTGAACTATTTGCAGATGATAGTACAATGCATAACAAAAACAAAAACACAGGCTCAGTGCTTGTAGATATACAAAACGACCTTATAAAACTGGAAACATGGAGTAAACTAAATCATATGGCTCTACATCCTAAGAAATCTAAGTTAATGATAATTACCACTAGACAAAAACGCCAAAACTTCAAAACTGACTTAAGCAAAATAAAAATAAACGACAGTGTTATAGAAGAGGTTAACTGTCACAAACTGCTTGGTCTAACAATTGACAACAATCTTTCCTGGTCAGTACACATTTCTGCACTCACGCGTAAACTTTCTAAGAAATTATTTCAGTTTAACAGAATAAAACACTTTCTCGATCAACACACTAGAAAATTATTTTTCCATGCATATTTACAACCAGATTTCGACTATGCATCTACAATATGGGATATGGCTAGTAAAAACTGTCTTAAACCCTTAGAAAGCATTTACTGGCGTTCTATCAAACTTATACTTCTAAAATCATCTTCCCTACTAATTCATGACTACAAAACATTACATATTCTTCCGTTTCAATTGAGATGTCAATTCAATAAAGCAGTATTTTTCTACAAAATAGTTCATGGACTTGCTCCATCATATCTCTACGAAAAACTCCAAAAGACTAAACTACGAGACAAAGAGAGAATACAACTTCCCCGTCCTAGAACTGATCTGTATATGACTTCTCTTATATATTCAGGCGGTAAACAATGGAACGAAATTCCTGATGGCATTAAAACAAAGAATTCCTTGTCATCATTCAAAAGCTGCTACCAAGATTACTTATTTAAGCTATTATAATAATAATTCCATTTGCTTATTGTTCATGTAAATGGCATATATCTGCAAAGTATTCAGTTACCCAGATGATGACCTCTCTCTCTCTCTCTCTCTCTCTCTCTCTCTCTTTCAGTTGTACTTATATGTACAAGTAGGTAAGTGTACATGTATACGTGTATGTATATATATATATATATATATATATATATATATAATGTCTTTATTTATATAATGTACTCTGCCCCTTTGTTTTATTTTGTTTATTGCATCCCGATCCTTTCTTTATTAATATTATTTATTGTATTGTCATAGCTGATATTATTGTTATTATTGTTACTCTTACTGCTCTTTCTTGGCCTTTGTTTAATTTGTGATGTGGTTTGCTTTGTTTTTGAGGACCTGATGAAAAAAAGTATGGAAATGCTTATTCAGTTATCCTCATTAAAGATTTCAGATTTCAGATTTCTCTCTCTCTCTCTCTCTCTCTCTCCTCTCTCTCTCTCTCTCTCTGTGCGTCTGTGTGTGTGTGTGTGTGTGTGTGTGTGTGTGTGTGTGTGTGTGCGCGTGTGTGTGTTTGTGTGTTTGTCTGTCTCACACACACACACACACACACACACACACACACACACACAACACACACACACGACACACTCACACACACACACACACACACACACACACACACACACACACACACGCACGCACGCACGCACGCACACACACACACACACGCGCGCGCGCGCGCACGAACGCACGCACGAACGCACACACACACACACACACACACACACACACACACATACAAACACACACACATACAGAGAGAGAGAGAGAGAGAGAGAGAGAGAGAGAGAGAGAGAGAGAGAGAGAGAGAGAGATGCGTGGATGCGTTGTAAGGGAGAAAACACTTTAAATATGATCCAAGCAACCTTCTTTATCCATTTTCAAATCATCGCGTTTGCGCACTTGTAATTTAGATGAACCGAGTAGGAAAGACGCCTTCGAATATACAATTCCCTACATAGTAAGATTTTACAATGTAGCGCATACATTAGACTGGGAATTTAAAAAAAAAGAGAGACCATGGCAAAAAAATCGCTTTTACAGACATTCAATCCACTACAAAAATTTTCGTTTATTCTACGAATGATCAATGTCGTTGAAAGCTTCCCAAATTTCAAAGAGTAGCTTGACATGGCAGGTGAGTATAGATCGTGATATTAACGCTATTGTCACACAAAATGCGTTATTGTTTCATTTCAGAACACTGCTATGGCTCTAGAACATAGAACACTGCTATGGCTCTAGGACATAGAACACTGCTATTGCTCCAGGATATAGAACACTGCTATTGCTCCAGAACATAGAACACTGCTATTGCTCCAGGACATAGCACACTGCTATGGCTCCAGAACATAGAACACTGCTATTGTTCTAGGACATAGAACACTGCTATTGCTCCAGGACATAGCACACTGCTATGGCTCTAGGACATAGAACACTGCTATTGCTCTAGGACATAGCACACTGCTATTGCTCCAGGACATAGAACACTGCTATTGCTCCAGGACATAGCACACTGCTATTGCTCCAGGACATAGCACACTGCTGTTGCTCCAGGACATAGAACACTGCTATTGCTCTAGGACATAGAACTCTGCTATTGGTCTAGGACATGGCACACTGCTATTGCCCCAGGACATAGCGCACTGCTATTGCTCTACGACATAGAACCCTGCCATTGCTCTACAACACAGAACCCTGCTATTGCTGTAGGATATACGAGATAGGTGTGCGTGAACAGTTCTTGGCGCTATTATTTCTAGATTTTAACAAAAATCCGACCTGGTATCTCGCATGTGTGAAATGATGGATGTGCGTGACAATTTCTTGGTGTCGTCATTTGTATCAAAAACTAAAGGGCACTTTGAACAGCATAGGCATCCTCCCCCCCCCCCCAAAAAAAAAAAAAAAAAAGAAAGAAAAAAAAGAAAGATTTCCCACAAGGGTAAGCACTAGTTGATACTGACTGAAAGATTTACTTCCCACATACTTCCTGTACTAGATTATGTAAAATACGTGAAATGTCAAAGTGTACTGCGTTTGAAAGTTTCAATATTCCGTGTAAATGTATTACTTCAGAGACAGCTAAAACTTGTAAACAATAACACCACACTGTCACTTTCAGTGGAACGTTTGTGATGAGGTTAGTGAACAGATTCCGGATCAGTCCTTCGATACATCAAAGTATGCTGGGGCTTATTCATTGTCTACATTCCTATTTTTGACCACGTCCTTCAAATCGGTTTGTGGACGGGCGGTGGAGGAGGGGGGGGGAGGGGGGGGGGGGTGTTGAGTAGTTTGCTGACAAACAAACCAACAAAAAACACGGTTGTAAACATACCCCCCCCCCCCCCCCCTCCTTACTGATGTTAGAATGGCCAGGCTAAACCAATACGCCTATGACAGGTAGATGTTATTGCAGATCTCATGTTGCCTCCAGTGTTGGAGCTGGTTCACTACTATCAGTTACGTTATTAGTCATGGTGGAATGGGCGGCCTGGAAAATCCCTATCTGTCTTGTTGAAAAGCAAAAACTCTCTCTCTCTCTCTCTCTCTCCTCTCTCTCTCTCTCTCTCTCTCAGTCTGTCTGTCTGTCTCTTTCTCACACAAATAAGCACGCACGCGTACGCACTCGCATGCACGCGCACTCTCTCTCTCTCTCTCTCTCTCTCTCTCTCTCACCCACACACACACACACACACACACACGCACACATACATACACACACGCACGCACGCACGCACACACACACACACACACACACACACACACACACACACACACAGATACGTAGCATAGTCTGTGGCAGTGGTGTGGTGTGCAGTCGGAATGGAGGGGGAAGATATAGACTGGGTGAAGGCTGCTTGACACATCTCCAAGCATGAGTCCATGGTAATTGAGAACACATCTACAGTTGTTCAAACAAAATCGTTCAGCCTCCAACAGCGGTGACAACGCATGTTGATGCTTTTGTTGCAGTAGAAAGCACTCTCACGTTGTAACACTCCGCTGTTTCGGCCATTGTCAATGTGAAAAGACCCACTGACGGTGCACACAAAATACCCCTGGTCACTGTGCAGTTTTCAGAGAACAGGTATCACTTTTCCCTCGGACTGATTAACGATATCCACTTACCACTGTGCGCGTGTTTGCTGGTGTTGACGCGCTCGTGTGTCTGTCTGCGTGTGTGAGTTTTTCGTGTGTGTTGTGTGTGTGTGTGTGTGTGTGTGTGTGTGTGTGTGTGAGAGAGAGAGAGAGAGAGAGAGAGAGAGAGAGTGTGTGTGTGTGTGTGTGTGTGTGCTTTGAATTAGAATTAGTATTTTATCATGTTTTTCTGTAATATGCGCTTTGGGCTCTTGCGAGGTAGAGCGCTCTATAAATATCCTTTTACATTACATTACATTACATTACACTGTTCACTATTGTCGTTAAAGTTATGGTACCAAAATGGACTTTGATGTTTCCGCCAAGATGAAGAGGTCAACGGACCAAACCACTGATGGATAGAAAAAAAAAAATCAGCTTATTTTGCTGCGTTCCTCTGCGCTTTCTAACTGCAAGGTTTGGTCAAGATGGATAACTAGAAGGCCGCCGGTTTGTCGTCATGACAAAGCCTACCTCCAGTTCCTGACTCGTCATTCCATCTCACCACATGTTTTGAAATCAACATCACTTTCCCGTGTGACAGAGAATTCTTCACAAACATCAGTACGGGAAACCAGCACGGAAAATAAACACACGAGAACGTCAAACTTCCGATCATGACCATGAAGCAACAGTGTAAGATTCATCCTACAGTAACTTGACAACTGTCTGCTTTTCGGTCTGTGCCCGTTCAAATGGAGAAGGCTTTTCCCCCCATCAAGTGGACCAGCCCATGTGAATGTGCAGTAACTAAGGGGACAGAAAGGGTAGGGATTGGCCAGGCTGGGTCAATCCATTTCATGCTGAAGTTGTCATGCACAGTGCGGGTTTTGCGTGATCGAAAGCATCTCCACCATCCTGATCCCTGTCATTCTGTTGGTGAGGAAAGAACTTGAAGTTCTAAAGTTTGGGTCTTTTCTTTTTTTTTTCGTCTTCCTGTTGCCAAAAAAGGTCGGGGTTGAAGCCAGAGTCTCCATGTCCAGTGAATGAATACCCAGACAAACAAGACACAAAGTAGTTTTGAACACACCTCTCTCTCTCTTCTCTCTCTCTCCTCTCTCTCTCTCTCTCTCTCTCTCCACACACACACACACACACACACACACACATATATGTAATATATATATGTATATATATATATATATATATATATATATATTCAAATGGCGGGAGACACAGGTCCAGAGACCTGGAGAGGCACGTGGCAAATGATTATAACAGATACAGCCAAAGACACGGCGAGAGACGCAGAGACACATGGCGAGACACATAGCTGCAGGCATAGAGAGACACACACCTAGAAGCATGGAAGAGACACAAAAGAAGAGACAGGGACAGACACAGAGTCAGACACATTATATTCTGAGCCACAAAAATGGAGAGTCGCGCAGCCTTAGGCATGGAGAGCAATTTGTTTATCGAATCAGCTTTATGTTTCTGTACCCCTCTCTCTCTCTCTCTCTCTGTTCTTCCGACAATGATTGAGAGCACTCATTACTGAGAAACGGGACACAACATGGTTTTTAAGTGTTCGTGGCTTTTACATTCACACTTATCACTGGTTGAAATTCCACCATAAATCAATAACCTGTATCTGTCTACCTCACTCATGGGAAATCATGATGGCACTGTTTAAGTGAACTTAGTTGATGTATTAGTCAGGGTCAACACACCAAGGTTATCTCTGCACTCATACACGCATGTACGCACCCATACACACACCAACCATTTAGTTTTCTCTGGCAACGGGATGTCATGCATTAGCTTCTCCCCTAACACAACTAAGAACAAGAAATTTAGTTTCTACGCTACTTATAAATACGCATGAAAAATCCAAATGCACCCTTGGTGGTGAGAACACCACAGTATTATGGACTGTGGGTGTCTCTATTTGACGCCAGGAGCGCAGACACAACCAGCCGTGTCTCCCTGATGAGTCCGACCCAGCGGACGAAAGGCCTCGGAGCAGGCAATACAAATATATCTGCCTTCAAAAGGGATTGCGATGGTTCCCTTATACAGCTAGTGAAGAGTTTTCATATCTGTAACATATTTTCTTAATTTCATGTTCCCAGTTTCTCCATCTTGAAATCCCCCCCCCCCCCCCCCCCCCCCACTCCTTAAGTCCAAATCTGTCTGACGCCATCTCTGTAACACTCCTGAACGTTGTGCCGTCCTGTTCGTGTTCTTGCGTTTGTGTTTGGTTTGAGATACAGAGAGAGAGAGAGAGAGAGAGAGAGACAGACAGACAGACAGACAGACAGACAGAGAGACAAAGAAACAGAGACAGAGAGAAAGAACGAACGAAGAAAATGTTATCTATTGAAGGAAAGAAATAAGCACAGAGTGAGAGAGAGAGAGAGAGAGAGAGAGAGAGAGAGAGAGAGAGAGAGAGAGAGAGAGAGATAAAGACAGAGGGACAGAGACAGAGGGAGAGACAGAGACAGACATAGAGAGAAACACAGAGAGACAAAGACAGAGAGAGATGGGGGGAGGGGGGGGGGGTAGGTGAGAGGAATATATTTTAATGGCGTGTATTTTCATACAGTGGAAGGGAAGACGCTAATTACTTCCCCAAAAATCTGCAAATGGCTGATTTAGTCTTGTCCAATAAAGGATGAAGTTATTTTCAGATCAAATGTCTGTGTGGTCCTTTCTTTAAACGATTTTTATAGAGTTCGTATTTATGTTATTGAAAGAGGGTTCCGGACACATGAGCCAGACAAAGTTTGTTTCGTATTGATCAATGCGTAGGGAGAGCGGGTGGGAATGGGGGGAGGGGTAGTCTCTGCGGTGAAAAGTGTATGTAAACAGGACGTTAATAGAAATGTTGCAAGATGTTTGGGAGAGAGAGAGAGAGAGAGAGAGAGAGAGAGAGAGAGAGAGAGAGAGAGACAGACAGACAGACAGACAGCCAGCCAGCCAGCCAGACAGACAGAGAGAGAGAGAGAGACAGAGAGAGAGAGAGAGACAGAGAGAGAGAGACAGAAAGAAAGAGAGGAAGAGAAGAAGAAGAAGAAGAAGAAGAAGAAGAAGAAGAAGGGAAAGCGGACGAAGTGGG
>CM065744.1:35103049-35118049 GCA_033310375.1 Conus canariensis | reverse complement strand
ACTGCCGAAGGGCTGGCTGGACAGACGTAAGCCTGAAAGCAGCAGGAACGCTTCCCCGGCGTCAGAGGGCCAGAGCGGCAGCAGGGGCGACAGGAGATGACGGACAGGCCAGGGCACCGAACACTCTAGTTCTATTGCAGTGCAGCCAGCGTTGGTTGCAGCTGAAGACTGTACCCTAAGTTCTACTACGCAGAAGTGTACATACAAAGGTAGATTTTTTACTTTTGCGTCACTTAACGTTGAAGGTCTATGGCGTATTGCCAGAGAGCCTGACTTTTTGCCTTTAGTTGACAGATATGACTGTATACTGTTGGCCGAAACATTTACAAAAGCGGTTCCAGATACAATGTTCCCTTCTCATAAAGTTTTCTCTAGCCCGGGTGTTAAGGTGTCAGATAGTGTCTGTGGTCGTTTCTTAATTAGGAATGAATTTGCAAATTATGTTGAAGGAGTGGACAGTGAAATTGACAATATTATTGTTCTGAAGTTTTCTCGCCGCCTTCTAGGATTGAACTCGGATAATAGGTGCTTATCTCCCACCTGAAGGTTCTAAATACTATGAAGAAACGGATATTTATAACGGCATATCCTTGTTAGAAGAATGCTTGTTGGAAGTTTCTAGAGAAACTGGGTGGTTACCAATGATAATTTGTGGTGATTTAAATTCAAGAACTGGCCTACTTAACCTGAGTAATTGTGACCCCATTGATGACGTAAAAGAAGTATTTGTAGAGAATTATATGTCATATGATATTGATGCGTCCCAAAGTGTGGAACCTTTTCCGAGAATCTCCAAAGATACTATGGTAAACCCTTTTGGTCGATATTTGTTAAATGTATGTCATGAATTTGATCTGTGTATTCTTAATGGTCTGAAAGCATTGAAATGTCCAGGTGACTTCACTTATGTATCTGATAGTGGTTCTAGCGTAATTGATTATATGATTGCCTCAAGTTCCTTACTTCCTCATTGTCAGTGCCTTAATGTAAGACCGTTAATAGAAACTAAGCATGCTGTTGTTGCTTTGTTTTTCTCACTGTCTGATAGTGCTGACTGTTTACCTTTTATTGAGAATGATGCTCACCAAGTTGTTTCTGTCAGTAAGTACAAATGGAGTGAAGAAAGTTCAGCTGCTTTTTATGAACGTATGAACTCTGACCATGTCTCATCATTAGTTAGTGAAGCTGCTGACCTTGTTGATGTTAACATTAATCAAGCCTTGTCCAAGTTCAATGAATGTTTTGTGTATGCGGGTGAATGCATGATGAAAACTATTAGATTTGGCATAGGTATGAGAAAAGTTTGGTTCGACCTTGAATGTAAACAAAGCAGAAAAGTATTACGAACACAGATAAACAAGTTTCATAGAACTAATAACGATAATGATAGACTTGCCTATGGCCAGAAAAGGAGAGAGTATAAGGAATTGCTAAGACAGAAAAGGAAGCTACATAATGAAAATATCATTGCATCGTTACAAAGTAATATAAATGACTCAAAAAATTCTGGGAAATTGTTCGTTCAGTTAGGCCAAGAACTCAAGGTCAGGGGTCGATTTCTAGTGAACAGTGGTATAATCACTTTAAAGGTGTTTTTAATGACTTACCTGTTGAATTAAACACCAGTTCAGATTTTGATGAATATTATGATAGGGAACCCGTACATACTGACTGCGACTTTTTGAATCAACCTATTTCTGTTATCGAAATTGAAGCTGCAATTCGAGCAATAAAGAGTAATAAGGCAGCTGGCCCAGATAAGCTTATTGGAGAGTTTTATAAGTACAGTAGACAAGTCATTATGCCTTTTCCTTGTTAAAGTTCTCAATACAATTTTTGATGAGGGGTTGTTTCCGGAAGATTGGTCAGTCTCTATCTTGCAACCACTATTTAAGAAGGGTGATAGGAATTGTCCAGATAACTACCGTGGAATCTCTTTGTTGAACATTTGTAGTAAAATATATAGCTTTGTTCTCAATAGAAGGTTAACCAAATGGATTGAAATGAACAATATTCTTGGGGAGGAACAAGCTGGTTTTCGTGACAAACGATGTACAACAGATCACATTTTCACTTTACTGGCAATGATTCAGAAGCAGTTGTTAAGACACAGGAAGCTCTATGTCGCATTTATAGACTTTAGGAAGGCTTTTGACCTAGTAAGTAGGGATAAATTGTGGAAGGTTCTCTCTGTTAGTGGTCTTAATGGAAAATTCTTGAAAGCATTGCAAAGTATGTATAATGTTGTGAAGACTTGTGTTCGAACTAGTGGTGACCTTACTGATACTTTTCTGTGCACACGGGGCCTAAAACAAGGTGAGGTGTGTTCACCTGTGCTTTTTTCACTGTTCATCAATGAACTAACTAAAGATATTAACACTTTTGGTAGACACGGTATTCAGCTTTCTCCAGACCTCATTGAACTTTTGATTCTGTTATTTGCTGATGATGTTGCATTATTTTCTGATACTGTTATTGGTTTGCAAACCCAACTGAATGTCTTGTATAATACTTCAAAACGTTTAGATTTACTTGTGAATCTGGAAAAGTCAAATATTGTTGTATTCAGGAATGGGGGTTACCTTGCTTCGAATGAAAATTGGACTTTTGGTGATGCTCAACTTTCCACTGTTAACATGTATAAGTATCTTGGTATAACACTGACTAAAAGATTATCTTTCCAACCAACTATGTGTGACCTAGCAAACAGAGCAAAGAAAGGATTAACTGCTATCAACAGAATGCTATGGTCAATAGGTGAACATTCTCCTGGTATTTTCTGTAAGCTATTCGATTGCCAAATACAACCTATCTTAACTTATGGAGCAGAGATTTGGGGACTGTCATCTAACCAGGAACAAATTGAAAGGGTGCACTTAGCTGCTATTAAAAGATTTCTTGGTGTAAGTTTAAAAGCTCCTAGGCACTTAGTGTACGGCGAATCTGGAAGATACCCTCTTTATGTAAATACTTATGCAAAATGCATCAGATTTTGGCTTCGTGTTGCTTGTATGGATAATAACAAACTCCCAAAGAAAGCCTATGATGTGTTGCTGCGTCTGCAGAATCAAAATTATATTACCTGGACGACTAATGTTTGCTATGTTCTTTATAGATTGGGGTTTGGAATTGTATGGGAAATGCAAAGTGTTGGTAATGTGAAAGCTTTTATTGTAGAATTTAAGAAACGTTTAAGTGATTGTTACATCCAAGACTGGCATTCAGCTATTGAATCGCATGAGTTGTACGATGTTTATCGGTCATATAACCAGTCTCTTGTTCGAAGTCCTACCTCTGTGTAATTAAACATGTTAACATCCGCAGGTTACTTTCAAGGTTTCGGTTAGGAATGTCGCCATTACGATGCCACTTTTTACGATATACTGATCGCAATAGAAACCATGACATTTTCTGTCCACACTGTAAGGAAGCACCGGAAACTGAGCTTCATTTTCCACTGGTTTGTCCTTTGTACGAGAAGTTGCGCCTTGAGTTGATTCCAGCTAAATATTACAAACACCCTTCTCTATTCAAAATGTCCATTTTGTTAGCCTGTTCTATTGAGACCACTATTACGAGTGTTGGTAATTTCATTTATAGAGCTATGGCTGTTAGGAACGGAATAATTAATGCTGCAGTTGCTCCATGAATGTCTTCTTTGTTAACTGTGAACACCATTCAGCTGAGGTTTCGTTAAGAGTGGCTTGTACCGATTTATTTTGACCTTGTTCACTCACTTTGATATGGGCCTGTGGCCTGTCAAATAAAAATCTGATTCTGAGTTCTGAGTTCTCTCTCTCTCTCTCTCTCTCTCTCTCTCTCTCTCTCTCTCTCTCTCTCTCTCTCTCTCTCTCTCTCTCTCACGCATCCAGAATGACCTGGGAACAAGTCGGAAAACTTTTTCTTTTATTTCTGAAAGAGCAACACAGCTTGCAGTCAATAACACATCATTTGTACCCTTTCTTAGTGTTTTTCTTTCTCAGTTCAATTAACCCATACACACATAGTCATAAGTGTGCATGTAACCATGTAAGCATGCACCGTGTACACACACACCCACACCCACACCCACACACTTACACTAACACTAACACACTCACACACACACACCACACACACACACACACACACACACACACACACACACACACACTCACACACACACACACACACACACACACACACACATGAAAAACGAACAAGTGATACAAAACACACACTTTCACATTAACTACTCCTTCATCTTAATCCAGGCCCACCTGTACACCACCACCCTTCCAAATCATTCTACAAGCAAATGTTTGTCTCATATCTACCTCTCCATCACCCTTTTTGTCAGTCTGTCTGTCTCTGTCTGTCTGTCTGTCTGTGCTGGCTGGCTGGCTGGCTGTCTGTCTGTCCTGTACCCCCTCTCTCTCTCTCTCTCTCTCTCTCTCTCTCTCTCTCTCTCTCTTTCTCCGTCAGGCAAACACACATTGCAAGGTGAAGTGAATCCCAGTATACTAAAACGAAAGCTAACAATATTCTGCCGGTCAGTCCGAACACCGGTCAACTGCTGACACTATTAATTTTGTCTGGTTACAGTGACCGTTTCTCTGTCAGGTGTATCCCCCCCCCCCCCCTCCAATATACTTACACACACAGGTACACACCCACCGACACACAGACAGACAGACAGACAGACACACACACACACACATCTCTCTCTCTCTCTCTCTCTCCTCTCTCTCTCTCTCTCTCTGTCTCTCTGTCTCTCTGTCTCTCACTCCTCCTCCAACGTCAAAACTGCATCTCTCTCCCTCTATTTCTCTTTTGCTTGTGTGTATGTATGCATGTATGTATGTATGTGTGTGTGTGTGTGTGTGTGTGTGTGTGTGTGTGTGTGTGTGTGAGTTTGAGTGTGTGTGTGTGTGTGTGTGTGTGTGTGTGTGTGGTGCGTGCGTGCGTGCGTGCGTGCGTGCGTGTGTGTGTGTGTGTGTGTGTGTGTGTGTGTGTGTGTGTGCACGCGCGCGCATATGTGTACGTGCATGCTTGCGTGCATGTGTGCATAAATGCATGCGTGCGTGTGTGTGTGTATGTGTGTGTGTGTGTGTGTGTGTGTGTGTGTGTGTGTGTGTGTGTGAAAGAAAGAGAGAGAGGGAGAGTGGCAGAGAGAGAGAGAGAGAGAGAGTGCGTGAGACAGAGACAGAGAGAGAGAGAGAGTGAGACATGAGTGAGAAAGGGGAAAACTGGGATAAGACAGACCAATCTATGAATAAAATTCAGACAACAATACGACAGAGACAAGAGAGAGAGAGAACGACAAAAAGACAGACCCAGAGGAAACTCTCAGCCCTTCACCACCATCCCGCTCCCCCCCCCCACCCCCCTTCCTCCTGTCTCCCCATGGCTTTACTCCACGGCTGTGTGAAAAGATCACAGGATGTCTGGCAGCCGATACACGCATTTCCATATCTCTGATTGGTCCATGGCTAGCGCGTGCTCTGTACCCTGACCCCTGTTTGAGAGAGGTCATCACTCTGCCATTAGCTACGCATTGCTTTTCTCTTGATTGAGGTCTGTCCCCTTTTCTCCTCAAAAGAGATGTGGTAGTGGGGCAAGCAATGTTGAAGTGTTTTATTTCTTAACACTAGTGTTGTATTCTGCATTGTTCCCTGCTCTGGTAAGAGTTCAAGGGTCAGTGTGACAAGAAACAGCATGACTGACATGCATTGTTTAGACGGATAATAAAAATATGTATTTTCCTCATTTCCTATTGCTCGCTGGTTCACTTACTTTATTTATATGATTTAGATCGATAATGAAATCCTCGTGATCCTGGGGTTGCGGGTTCGAATTTCGGTACAGGGGGATTTTTCCCTCGGAGTTGACATTGCTTCTGACTCCATTCCCCACACAGTCCTTCGAATGAGACTATAAACCGAGGTTCCGTGCGCAAACGCACGCACAACATCTTGCACACACGTAAAATCCCATCACCAACTTTCGGAAGAGAAGGCCAGTTTGGCCGTTGGTATGGATGACACGTTACGCATAGCATGCATCTTCCCCGAAGATGGAGTATGGCTGCCTTAATGGCGGGATAAATAAAACGGTCATACACACAAAACTCCACGGCCTGTCTATATAGGCAGTGTCTGCAGGAGTATCAGCCTGCGTACGCAAGAAGAAAGAAAGAAAAGATAATAAAATCGTCTATTTTTTTCCCAATCTTCTGTTGCTTGCTGAGTCGCTTACTTTCTTTTTTCATGTTTGTGGGCTCATTCATTTCCCTTTGGTACCTCCCATGTCTCATGAATTCTCTGCTCTTTGGGACATGTTGATCTTTATAAAGTCAGCCTATACAATGGTCTGCAGGTAACATTATTGACTTTTGTTTTCCCCAATTCAGCTGAGATAGGGAGACACATCACCCTTCAAAGGGAACTGATTGAAAGCGAAAGTTCCCGAAAAGGCGACTAGGAAGAAAATAGAGTGGTTTGTTGTAGCCAGCTTGTTGAAAATACTGGTCAGTAAACTGCAAGACCTTTATCCAAAACTATAGATATGTATTTTATAGAAAAGTAATTTTGAATAAAAGTTACTCTGTGTTAGGTTTTGTTATGGGAGCAAAAGTTACCCTGCTTGTTCACTGTTTATTGTTTACTGTTCCCTGTCTCACTTCTTTCTCAATTTCGTTTCGACTGAATCGAGGTTATTTGCATTTGTTTCTGTCCGTCTTTGTGTTTGTCTTTTGATCTCCCTTGCATCCTTGGGTGGATCCTCAGGCGTAGGCTCAAAGATTGTCCCCTGCATTTTATACTGTTTGCATAATGTCTTTAGTTTTTCAGCAACTTTTTTTCTCCCCATACTTTCGTCTGGTTTCATTTACTACCCTTCACTGGCTGCTTTGGGGGTGCTGTTGAATTCTTTTTTGAACCCTTGGTGGTGAGAACACCACGGTATTATGGACTGTGGTGTGTCTATATTTGACGCCAGGAGCACAGACACAATCAGCCGTGTCTCCCTGATGAGTTCCGATCCAGCGGACGATAGGCCTTGGAGCAGGCAATACAAATAGATCTGCCTTCGAAATAGATTATGATGGTTCCCTCATGCATCTAGTGAAGAATTTTCATATCAATAATATATTTTCTTAATTTCATGTTCTCACTTTCTCCATCTTCAACCCCCCCCCCCCCCCCCCCCCAAGTCCAAATCCTTGCCAAGTCACTACTATGAAGACAGTTGAGTTGTTGACCTGCGCTTGTTTTTCCCCCACTATTAGATTCTTTGTATTTGTCTGACTTTATTCAAGTTTAAAAGGCTGTGCCAGTCTTGAATAAAAGTTACTCTGTGTTAGGTTTTCTTATGGCAGCAAAAGTTACCCTACTTGTTTACTGTTAATTTAGAACAGTTATAGATGAGTATCTCACAGGTTATTAAGAAAAACCACTGATCAGTGTGTTGTTGAAAAATTATTAAGAAAGGTTATCAAAGAACGCGTTGCCAAAGAGTTATCACAAAAGACTATAGATCGGTGTGTGGTGCAGACTATCTACAAAGTTTATGGGTCTGTGTGTGCCAGACAATCCATACAGCCCCCAAGCCAATTATGGATCCTATGATAACCAAAAAACATTATACATCAGTGTATTTGCTACAGACTTTTAAAAATTATTAAAAGAAAACGAGAACACCACAGACCGGTGCAAACCATATAGATAGTCTGAAACATCATGCATCAGTGAGTAACAAACGTATATGTAAGGAGTGCAGATCAGAGTTCCCTTACCTTTCTTTCGATTTCCTTCTTTTTCAAATCTGATCTCAATGTTCAAAAGCCTGCACTCTCAGGGTTACAGAAAACAAAACACAAATTGCTTGCATCACTTGAGGGGGTACAACCTGACTCAAAGCCGTCTGGGCCTTTTCAAATGTAGTGTATGTGTATGTTCTCTATTACATGTATTTGTTGTATGATTGAACGTTATTGGATTTATTTTTTGTAGTGATACTTGAAAAATAAGTGAATGTCATACTAAGCTACACACAAAAAGTTAAGGATCACTTTCACAAACATTCATAACTGTCAAAATAAGAAAGTCAATGCGTTGAAGTTTGGCCAACATTTAATTCCATTCTTTAGTGATAACGATACACAATTGCCTTCAATCTCGAGCAATCGTTTGGTGTGTACATTTGATTAAAGTGGGTACGTATCCAAATTTGATTTCCCAAAGTCATTGAAATCACAAGACAGGGCATACTGATGCTCCCAAAAGCTCAGTAATGCGTGTAACCACCATGGCTGTTATGGCACTCGACGCAGCGAGTCCTCATCGAGTTGACCATGTTGGTGAAGATCCTCTGTGGAAGCGCCTGCCACTCAGCCTGCAGCATCTGGTAGAGGTGTTGGGCATCCCTGGGAGGGGGGTGGCTCCTCACTTTGCGATCCAGCTCATCCCAGAGGTTCTCAATCGGGTTGAGATCGGGACTGCATGCTGGCCACTCCATTCTGTTGACTCCAGACTGCTGCAGGAAGTCGTTGACCACCCTTGCCCTGTGGGGGCGAGCATTGTCATCCTGGTAGACAGCCCTCGGTCCCATCTGCTGCAGTGTAGGCACAGCCAGCGGTCGAAGGATCTCATCCCGGTATTGGATGCCAGTCAGGTTACCCTGTACATGATACAAGGGTGTTCTGTGGTGAAGGCTGAAGGCCCCCCAGACCATTACAGAACCTCCACCAAAGGCCACCTTTTCTTGGACAGTGGCGTCAGTAAAGCGTTGCCCTGGGCGCCTCCAGACCCTCAGTCGGCCGTCGTTGTGGTGAAGGGTGAAGCGTGATTCATCACTGAACAGGACCTGGGACCATTGCTGACGTGTCCACCTCACGTGACGTGCGCAGAAGGCGCGGCGTGCTGCCCTATGGGCTGGAGTTAAGCGTGGCCGTACTGCTGGGCGACGAGAACGGAGATTAAACCCATGTAGGCGGTTCCGTATGGTCTGCTGGCTGATGTTGATGTTAGTAGCCACCCTGAACTGCCTTTGAATTATGCTGGAAGAGGCTGTTCTTGTCTGCAGGGCTTGTTCAATGAGACGATCGTCACGTGGGGTTGTCTTCTTCGGTCGACCAGATCTGCGTCTTTCATGGACAATCCCAGTGGCTGTGAAGCGTTGAATCAGTCGGACAATGACCGAAATGGACACATGAAGTCGCCTGGCCACTTCTCGCTTGGGAACACCATCTTGGAACCATGCAACAGCTCGTCCCCTATCCAACTCGCTTAATTTTCGTCGTGGAGGCATTGTCAGATCAGGCCTACTACTGGTGGAATGTCTTCTTATATAGCCAAGCGAGCGACAGCATCTCACACATAAACAGCAGTGCTTGCACGTGCATAATGGTTTTTCCATCTGGCAAGTGCAATGTGTTCAGGCAGAACGGTCCAAAACAAGGTCATTTTTCGCAAGTTTCCGCTTTTCCGTTTGCGGCCCAGCTCAGTAGTAGAGAATCCCGTGCAATTTTCGCACTAACACAACATCGCCCACTTTCAACTGAACAAGAATTCATGACAATTTGGCTGGACTAAGAAATAAATAACAGTAGCGAACTGAGTTTATTACGCACCTGTTTTCACATACCGATCCTTAACTTTTTGTGCGTAGTATAGTAGGATTAGGATTTGTCAGTTATTGTAGTATTTGCAGTTGGATGTAAGGTGTACTAGTGTATATGAGAAGGGTGAATGTAGTATGATTTTGTAAAGCGCTTAGAGAAATTCGTTTGATTAAGCGCTATATAAGAAACCATTATTATTATTATTATTAATGCTGTTATTTTATTATATACTGTTTATTTTATTATATACTGTTATATTATTATTATCTGTCTTTCTTTACATTTCACTCGTCTCAGTTTCTATTCTTTTACAGATGTTGATGAGCAGATGCCTGTTATTTTTGGCGCTGATTTTATCCACAGTTATCCGTGTTGGTACAATAGCCAGATTGTGGGAAGAAAAAGAGTGGGTGTTGAGAGAGAGAGAGAGAGAGAGAGAGAGAGAGAGAGAGAGAGAGAGAGAGAGAGAAGAGAGAGAGAGAGCGTATGATCCTTTCTCATGAGGGTTAAGCATGGAAAAGTGAGGCTTTTTTTTTTCCAATTTTGATCAACCTACCCTCAGGTCAGAGAAAAGCAGTGACGTAGGAGATCACAAAACACAAACGTGGAAAAAGTCAAATCAGATACACTTCATCGGGATTATAGCTAACAAATCACAACTCAGTGTGCACACACCGATATTTGCAAAAGTCAGTTAAAAGCACGAACCAAATTCAGTTCTGAAGTGGACGTGTGAGAGAAGGACAGCAGATACGTGATACTGCTGAGGGCTGAACTAGGAGATCAAAGCGGCAAAGAAGAGGATAGTGAGATGAAAGGTAAAGTTAGACAAGATGCAAAGCATATAAACGTACTCTTAAATATCTTGAATATGCGCGAGATATTCCATAAAGAGGAAAAACCGTTTTGGGGCCGTTATAGCCGTTAGTAACGGCTATTCTGGTAAACATCGTCCATCATCTGTGACCCATAATGAAGATACCTACAAATTTTCAGAAAGATCGGCCAAGTACTTTCTGAGATATTCCATAAAGACGAAAAACCGTAATGGGCCGTTATAGCCGTTAGTAACGGATATAACGGTAAAATAAAACATCGGGCATCATCCGTGACCCATAATGAACATACTTACAAATTTTTTGAGAAAGATCGGCCAAGTGTGTTCTGAGATATTCCATAAAGAAGAAAAACTGTTATGAACCGTTATAGCCGTTAGTAACAAATATAACGGTAAAATAAAACATCGGGCATCATCCGTGACCCATAATGAACATACCTAGAAATGATTAGAAAGATCAGCCAAGTACTTTCTGAGATATTCCATAAAGCAGAATAAACTGTTATGGGCCGTTATAGCCGTTAGTAACGGATATAACGGTAAATAAAACATCGGGCATCATCCATGACCCATAATAAACGTCTACAAAATTCAGAAAGATCGGCCGAGTACTTTCGAGATATTCCATACAGAAGAAAAACTGTTATGGGCCGTTATAGCCATTAGTAACGGATATAACGGTAAAATAAAACATCGGGCATCATCCGTGACCCATAATGAACATAGCTACAAATTTTCAGAAAGATCGGCCCAGTAGTTTGGTCTGGAGCGAGTGGAACACATTTTGACCACGGACGGACGGACAGACAGACAGACAGACAGACAGGCAGACACACAGACAGCATTTCTTCGTTCCCATTGTAAAGTTCTCCCTGTTCTATAAGAACTGGGGGTACAAGAAGGGAAATGGAGTGGGAAGAAATAACGGTCAAACATCCAAATCCTGTTGATCGATGTTAATAATTAGATCGCACAGAAAAAAATGTCTTCATCCCTGTCCTTTCTCTGTTTATACCCCCCCCCCCCCCACCACACAACAGAATATGTGTGTGTGTGTGTGTGTGTGTGTGTGTGTGTGTGTGTGTGCGTGGTGCGTGGTGCGTGCGTGCGTGTGTGCGTGCGTGTGCGTGTGTGTTTTAGTGCGTTATATATAGAAATCCAGAGGACAGATCAGAATACCAGAGAAGAGAGAGAGAGAGAGAGAGAGAGAGAAAGAGACAGAGACAGAGAGAGAGAGAGAGGGAGGAAGGAGAGAGAGAGAGAGAGAGAGAGAGAGACAGACAGACAGACAGACAGCAGACAAAGACAACAGACAGACAGAGGACGGGAATTAGGGAAGAAGGGAGAGAAAGAATCCGTGGCCCTTTGACCCCCTCTTTTATTGAACGGCTGTGCAAAGACTCCCTGCCTCTGATTGGGCGCTGTCTGCCACGTGCTGCACTCTGACCCCTGTTCACAACGAGCAATGGCTCTGCAATCAGTTAGTGTCAGTCCAAGATCAGCAAGTCTGACTTCTTTCCTGACTGGAGTTCTTCCCCTTTTCCTTCTTTTTTTTGGTTTGTTTTCCTGTTCGTTCCAAACGCTAGAAAAAAGAATTCATGTCGTGCCTACTATCTAACAGTTAAGACAATGTGTATGGAGCTGCTTTAACAGGTTTTTTTTTAGCATAATTATTGCATGATTGATTTATTGTTCCGATTTATTTGGGTGGCTGCTTCAGAGGTAACCGAAGAACACAGACACCCGCCTGATGATCAGCTGCCTCAACTACAACGACACCAACAGACCACAATCTTCAGAATGCGAACTGGTCACTGCCGTCTGTGAGCCCATTTCCATCGTACTGGGCTATCGCACACACCTGGCTGCCCTTGTGAGACAGGCCCACAACCCCCGAGCACATTCTTCAGCCCTGCCCCCTTTACCAGGATGCACGGATACAGCGCTGGCCACACGAAGCCACGCTTGCGGCAAAGCTTTGGGGGCACAATGGAGGATCTGAAGACAACGGCAGCCTTCTTCCAACAAACTGGTCTGGAAATTTGAGTCATGATTCTGGAACGCAGAAGAAGAAGAAGGAGAAGAAGAAGTAGTAACCGCTATCTTAAGTTTTGAACAACAACTGGGCGAAGACATCTATTTAAAGCTACCTCCACTGTCTTCCACACAAGGGGAGTTACTTCACTAACTGTGGACAGGTGGGTTGAAAATGAAATCAGGAACGTGCACTGTCTGTTGGCTGTGTACTGTGAATACAGACATGGGCAAAAAAACAAACAAAAAAACAACAACAACAACAACAAAAAACCCACCACTTAAGTCATTTCAACACATACATCTGCATACACTTTAAAAAAAAGAAAGCATATCAGTTAAGGACCCTCATAATAGTCTAACTACATCAGAACTGGCTAAAGTGGCGGCAAACTCAATTATGCATGAGTCAGACAGAACTTGACTCTCATTTTCATATTTGTCAAGATTGATAGCTTTCGCCTTATACATTTTAGTTAAAACTGGACAATCTAATAGAAGGCGATGCACAGAGATGAATTTTCCACAGAGACACACAACTTCAGGAGAAAATTTGGTCTTCCATGTGTTCAGCCTTAATCTTGTGATAATCTTAGCCAGATGGCGTGAGCAGCTAGGCGGTGTGTAGAATTTTTCACAGAAAAAGGTTTTGTAAACGTAGTGTTCCAGGGTGAATAGTATTTCATACTTGGAAGGATGTAATGGCAAATTTAGCACACATTCTGAACAGTTTTGTGCACCAAGTTTAGCTAAATTATCTGCTATTTCATTCCTTCTTGGACCACAATGTGAAGGAATCCAACAGAAGTCTACGATTGTACCCTGAGACATAATACAGTGTATCAGGTACCTTATGTCACATAGTAAATCTTTTCTGGCCTTACAATCCCAAGTTTGCAGTGACTGCAAAACAGACTTGGAATCAACACAAAACAGCACACCAAAAAAGGATATTGGAGTACTATGTACACAAAATAAAGCCATCAGTATAGCATACAGTTCTGCAGTGAATATTGAAAATCCCTTTCCGAGATGAAAATGTTTTCGTGTATTCAGACTTGGAATAACGAATCCAGAACCGCTAAACATGGGCACCTTACACCTTGATCCATGCAGTGACGATCCATCCCTGACTTCGCAGTCATTGAAGATACACGGACGCATCATCTTCCTGACGACTGCACAGAAAATGAGAGAGTTGCTTGAAACAAAAAGCCTCTTGTTTCTAAAACCCATAGTTTAAAGGTTTCACAACTGTCACAATATAATCTTCATGTCCAGTTCCATTCAAGCCGACAATACTGCCGACGAAGATGAATATCTTGGAACACTTTTCTTTGACCCAGTGACCCAGGATGAAAGCAGTCGTCCAAACATCGAGTGTTTCCTGTAGTTCTTCACATCCACAAGCCACGGCACAAACTGCATGGGCAAGAAATCGATCTATCAACGTGTCAGGTATCAATTATCACGCCGACTGGATCACTCACGCACTCATCTGAACACATTGCTAATGTCTCCATGAGATCTCAGCCTTTAAGGATCTGCCACACGAGTTATTACGGGGAGAGAGAGAGAGAGAGAGAGAGAGAGAGAGAGAGAGAGAGAGAGAGAGAGAGAGAGAGAGAGAGAGAAGGGGAGAGAGAAGGCGAGAGAGAAAGAGAGAGAGAGAGAGAGAGAGAGAAGGAAAGAGAGAGAAGGAGAGAGAGGGACACACACACACACACCACACACACACACACACACACACACACACACACACACACACCACACACAGAGAGAGAGAGAGAGAGAGAGAACAGAGACAGAGACAAGAGGGGTGGGTGGGCTTGAGCAATACATGTTATTGGAGTGCATTTTCATGCAGCTCATGAGAAGATTTTAATTACGTCTGGTAGAAAAATCTGCGAATAGCTAATTTAATTTTGTCCATTAAAGGATGAAGTTATTTTGAGAGGGAAGGTCTGTGTGGTCGTTTCTTTAAACGATTTTATAAGGTTTCATATTTATATAAGTGAAAGAGAGTTCCGGATACATGACCCAGACGAAGTTTGTTTTGTATTGATCAAAGCGTGGAGGAGGGTGAGGGGGGGGGGGGGGGGGGGGGGGGGGGCGGGGGAGGGAGGGGGAGGTTCTGTGATGAAACGTCTATGTAAACAGGACATTAATAGAAATGTAGAAATGTGGCAAGGTGTTTGGAATGGAGAGAGAGAGAGAAAAGAGAGAGAGAGAGAGAGAGAGAGAGAGAGGAGAGAGAGAGAGAGGAGAGAGAGAGAGAGAGAGGGGGAGGGGGGAGGGAGAAGAGAACGTGGTGTTTTCTTTAAATACATTTATAAACGCTACACAATTATCATTAGCGCTGCTAATTTTAGTCAGCCATCTGATTGCCGATGATCGGCTTTTACAATGTCCTTAATTATCTATCTTCACCTCTTCTACCTCTAACCATTTGTTCACCATGAGGTGCTTTGCGCAGTCACAGAGGATGTGGTGGTGGGAGTAGAAGATAATGCGTATGTCTGTGTGG
>CM065744.1:35095549-35098049 GCA_033310375.1 Conus canariensis | reverse complement strand
AACAGGACTGACAGGTAACGAACTGCCTTCAGAGACTGTCCAGTATGAAGACACACGAGCAAGAACAAAAAAAAGCGGATGTCAGGAAAGAAAGAAGAAAAAACGAATAAAACGGCATTTTGAAAGTGTGTCAGAAAAGATGAAGTATTCAGCTGCACGCACACTGTCCATCAACATCAGTCCCCGATGAACCAGTGTCCATCTACATCAGTCCTCAATGAACCAGTGTCCATCTACATCAGTCCTCGATGAACCACTCTCTCTCTCTCTCTCTCTCTCTCTCTCTCTCTCTCTCTTCTCTCTCTCTCTCTCTCTCTGCGTTCGATTGAAGCTGGGTGCGTCAGACTTGTAACCCGGCCGCTATGATGAAGCCCGCGGTCTTCTCCAGGTCAGAACGGGCCCGCAAAGCTGCGCCTGTAACTCCGCTCCCCCCGGCCAGGTTTTGTGTCGTAGAGCTGCGTGAGTAGGACAGCGCAGGAGGACATGTTCAGTGGTCTGGGGTCCAGTGAAACCAGTCTCAATACGTGGGAGACATTCAGGGACATGTTGTTGCCTAGATCTGGCTTTGCTTCTGGTCAGTCTGATGTGGGATTTGGGAGTTTCCGATATCAAGGAACAGCTCTGTTGGTCGGGCCTCACTATTTCATGCTGCACTAAACTACTTCTCTGGCTAGTGCTCCCCAGCACCTTCGGGTGTTTCTTTTTCTTCTTTGCCTTAACTAGGCTGACCCCGGAGAAAGGTCCAGTGACGGTGAGGACAGACCCACTGACCACAGGCAAAGTCCTGTTGACAGTGGGAAAGACTACAACTTTGGATTCTCTCTTAAGGGCACATAAGACCGTATGGCGAAAGCGTGGCTGTGTCTGGAGTGGCACTGTCTTCATCTGTCCGTGGGCAGGGGTGGTTGGGTCTGTGGGGCGTGCTCGGCAGCTGGGGGTGGTATCTTTTGCCGGTGGGCTCTGCAGTCATGAAATACGGGCTGGTACACCCATGGGGATACTATTTTGGGGCTGTTATGAGTTGCATCCTGTAGTCTGATTTACCTCTGTTCAGGAGCAGTTATGTCCCTTGATATCTTAATGGAGTGTCCTGCGCGTGCCTGTACCCATCGTCAATACAGCGCAGGCCTCCAAGGGTGGTACAGGACTGCTCAAAAGGCAGGTGAAGACAGTGCTTCTCTGGCTCCTCCCCAGCACCTTCGGGTGTTTCTTTTTCTTTTTCTTCTTCTTCTTCCTCTGGATTCTTCACATTTAGCCGCAGTGTTCACAGGGGTGTGACTCCATTTCATCAGCATCGGTCCATGGATCCACCAGCTGTGTTACTCTGGTTTGACTGTTGTCAACTCTGGAAGGTTAAAAGGGCTTTGACTGGGAAACGGAATCCATAACAGGACCACCAGATGGCGTTTGCCTGCTAAAGAAGAGAGAGAGAGAGAGAGAGAGAGAGAGAGAGAGAGAGAGAGAGAGAGAGAGAGAGAGAGAGAGAGAGAGAGATTTAGAAACACACAGATGAACGCCTGTATACGCATGCACACTGAAGTGGATCCACACACACACACACACACACACACACACACACACACACACACACACACACACGTGAAGAGAAAGAATGCAGAGAACTGCTTAGATCGCTGTCAACGTGCGCTTCATTCTATCGCTTCAATGACAGAAAAAAAAATCAATATGAAATAAGAAAGAAAAGTTTTGTCAAGTCAGCTTTTGCTTCATTTTTTATTTCATCGTCAAGAGCAAAAGGAAAGAAAAGAGTGACACCACGTTAATATGCCTTTTGTTTTCTACAAGAACGCTGGCCCAACAAAAGGTGTCTTTAGACTGACAAGCATTTTAATCTTTTAAAAACGAGAGGAAACGTCGAAGGAGAATTAACACAAGCCTCCAGGGAATGCCCAAAATGCTGAGATTGTTCTCAATGTGATTTCTCTGCTGGAGTTTCGATTTAACTTAAGATAGACTGTTTCTGTGGGTTTTTTTTTTTTTAAATCCTTTCTACGTGAGAAGAGTAGTGAAGAGAGTGTCAATAAATCAGAACGTTTCGATCTTCTAGTTCCCATAGCCATGGTGGTCAGCCTGGTTACGAACGTGTCAGTGTATCGACGTCATTAAATGGAAGACAGACTGCAATCACGAGAGTTTTCGAAACTGAAAGAAGATTTGAAAAATTAGGGAACCTGGAAGGTAAGGGAGCTTCATTAACGCTTCATTCTCTTAATCTGTCTGTCTGTCTGTCTGTCTGTCTGTCTGTCTCTGTCCTCTCTCTCTCTCTCTCCTCTCTCTCTCTCTCTCTCTCTCTGAGAACCTGATGAAAAAAAGTATTGAAATGCTTATTCAGTTATCCTCATTAAAGATTTCAGATCTCTCTCTCTCTCTCTCTCTCTCTCTCTCTCTCTCTCTCTCTCTCTCTCTCTCTCTCTCTCTCTCCCCTCTTTTTCCGCCACGATCTGTCCACTGTACGTACATTGGTAATCATAAATAAATC
>CM065744.1:35070549-35093049 GCA_033310375.1 Conus canariensis | reverse complement strand
AACTTGGCTCCCTTTCTGATTGCACAGTTGTGTGGGAAGAGCATAGAAGGTCCCTGCTGCTCACTGGTCCCTGTTTGCCACGGGCTGCACTCTGACCCCTGTTCACAACGACTCATCGCTCGGCAATCACTTATCTGTCAGTGCAAGATCAGTGCAAGATCAGGAAGACTGACTTTTCTTCTGACCGGAGTTCTTCCCCTTTTCCTTCTTTTCTATGTTTCCCTATTCGTCCAGACCAGTAGTAAAAAGGAATTCTTGTCGCGTACACTGACTAAAACTGTTGTAGCCAATGCGTGTACAGCTGCTTGAACGTTTTGAGTTTATCCTATCATTGATTGTTCTGATTCGTCCTGGTGATCACTACAGTAGTAACACTGACCAAGGATGTGGACAGCAACTACACGAAGACATCTATTCCAAACTGACCTCGTCTGTCTCGCGCACAAGTCGGGTTGCTTCGTCAACTGTTGATGAGAGGACTGACAATGCAGCCAGGAAGGTGTACCATTCTTTGCTTGTCTGCTGTATCTTCAAACATGGACACTGGCATCTTACACCTCGGCACATTGAGTGACAATCCTCCCCACACATCCCGGTCACGGAACGGAATAGAGACAGAAGCAGAAGCACCCTCCGTGTAATGACTCTGCACAGAAAATTTGGAGGAAATTTAACAGAAAACCCCTCTATAATCAAAACCCGTAGTTTAAAGAGTTTACAACTCTCACGGTATAACTCTCGTTGGTATTTTCCCTTGAATTTCGATCACCGGTGATCGACGCTTTTCTTCCCGGAATTATGGTATTTAAAACAACATTTTTTGTTATCTGAAGCAATGTATGGCCTAAAAAACCCAAAATAGACACATTCATCACAAAAATATATTCATGTTCAGATTCATACAAAACAGTCAAACTGGTGATGAAGAAGAACATCTTGGTTGAAACACTTCCTGTGAGCCAGTGACCCACAATGTAAGTAGTTGTCCAAACGTCAAGTGTTTCCGTTAGTATCCGCTCCGCCACAGCATGAACTGTATGGTTAGGAGATCGATCTATCAACGTGTCAGATATCAAATATCACGCCGACTGGATCATTCATTGCACTCATCTGAACACAATGCTTAAAGCGTCCGTGAGATGTCAGCACTTAAGGCTCTGTCACACAAGTTGTTGTAGCATTTCAGTGAAGCGAATTTGTTCGACCATATGTTGAGCAGATTCTGTGTCACGGTAATCATGCATTTGAAACGGTGGAGTGTGGTCTCTTGAGCATGTTTGTCCCAAAGTCAGTGTGTGTAATATTCAAGACACCTACGTCCCATTGTCCAAACACAGGGGCCACGTTTGCGACAGACTCTCAAACCACATACATAAAACGAGGTGGTGACGAGACAGTTGATTTGTTTCGAACGATTTGTAAAAGGACCTGGCATTGGATTTAACTTCTTGTTGTGTGTGGGGGTAGGGGGGGGGGGGTAGTGGTGGTGGAGGGGTGGGGGATGGGTGCGTGCGTGCGTGCGTGCGTGCGTGCGTGTGTGTGTGGTGCGTGCGTGCGTGTGTGGTGGTGTGTGTGTGTGTGTGGTGAGAGAGAGAGAGAGAGAGAGAGAGAGAGAGAGAGAGTGGCGTGTGTGTGTGTGTGTGTGTGTGTGTGTGTGTGTGTGTGTGTGTGTGTTTCTCCATTTTCACTGAACATGGGACGGTTGGAGAGTGAAAAGTCATCAAGCTCAATTTCAATATGTCGTCGGGAACGATGAGGTAACGAGTTGGAGATCCTTTCTTCCAGATTGAAACTGGATGTAATGTAAGATTTCACTTCAATCTTCCCCCCAAATTCTCTCCCTCCCTCTCTCCCCCCCCCCTCTCCCTCTCCCCCCCCTTTTTGCTCTCTCTCTCTATTTTCCATCCATTACAGTCTCCGGAAATGGTCCTGTCCTGTGTGCTCGTCTGGGCCAAAATGAAACTGATACCCCTGTCTGATCTTCTCTCTCTCTCTTTCTCTCTCTCTCCTCTCTCTCTCTCTCTCTCTCTCTCTCTCTGCTAAAAATGGTATTAAAGGTAAAGTATTCAGATGTTTTAGACGTATGTAAAATGTAGTCAGACCTCACGTTCGAAATGGTGATGAATTGTCGATTATATCAATTATGTAGCCGGAGTAAAACAGGAAGATGCTTGCAGCCCTATTTTGCTTTTTTGTTTTTTTGTTTTTGTTTCTTGTTTTTTTCTTTAAACGAGTTAGCGATTGGAAGTCCTCAATAATGGAAGACAGGGGGCTCTACCCTTTCTCTTGATGCCTTTGAATGGTGTATTCTTTTGTTAGCTGATGATGATGTTTCAATGTCCGAGACTGTTGTCGTTTGAATGGTGTATTTTTTTGTTAGCTGATGATGATGTTTTAATGTCCGAAATTGTTATCAATTGGATCGTATTTTGTTACGATGATGTTTTTATGTCCGAATTTTTGAATTGCATTGTATCTTGTAGCTGATGATGATTTTAATGTCCGAAACTGTTATCGGTCTTCAAAACTAATTACATGATTTACAGCATGCTGCTACAACACTACAGTTAAAAGTTAATCCGTCTAAAAGTAATATCATAGTATTTCGTAAAGGTGGTTATCTAAGTGTAAGGGAAAGATGGGTGTCGGTGGCGATGTAATGCTTTTTGTCAATGTGTTTAAGTATTCGGAAATTTTCTTCTCTAAACGTTTAAGCTTTGTTAGTGATTTCAAGAAAGGCCAAAAGCACTGTAATATGCATTATGAAAAGGCTATATAACCTAAGCAGTACTTCCTTTGAGTTATTCATTAAGTTATTTGACAATCAAGAGCAGCCATTAATTCAGTATGGTTCTGAATTATGGGCCACAGATAAAGCTGCGAATATCTGCGAATACGTCCATACATTTGCCCTCAAGAAATTCTTGGGTGTAGACGGACGAAATCCTTGTGATCTTGTTCATGGCAAGACAAACAGACATCCAATGTACATTGTTTCAGCGGTTAAGTGCATTCGTCATGGGTTGTAGTAAGTGCAGACGAAAGCATACAGCATGTTGTATGACTTAGATACCAGGGAAAAGAAAAACTGGGTAACTAGAATACGACTCTCTTTGTTTAGAGTATGGATTTGGTTTAGTTTGGTTAAATTAACTTTTTTTTATCAAGGTGTTGATAATGTGCTGATTTTGTCCGTATTTTTCGTCAGAGATTAATTGATTGCGCTTTAGAAAAAAATAGTCTGTTCACATTCAAAATAGTTAACGATTTACATTTTATAGAAAACGTTGCAGCCATCCTGATCTCAAACCTGACTCAAAGCTTGATATGGACAAACATTTGGCATTTGCAACGACGAGATTCGGACTTGGTATTTCGGAATTAGCAGTTCATCATCAAAGATATAGATCTCTCAGTGACACACATTCGATTTGTCCATTATTCAAAACACCGCAAGAAGATGAGATCCACTTTGTTCTTAGCTGCCCAGATCTCGAGACAATTCGTGAAATATACATTAATTCCAGACGTTTCTGACAGTTTTCTTTCTTCAAACTGTGCTTGCTCCTGTATTCAACTTCTACGGAAGTTGTACGGAATTTCTCCCTATTGCTGTATAAAGCATTTACGCTTAATCAAACACATATGTCATAGAAGAAACAATGGTGTGAAATCAGACCTAGTCTGTCATTCATAATTAATAATATTGTTTTTCTGTTGTCGTTGTCATGTGCCCTTCATAAGGGGCCAAGGCCCGTACATCAATAAAATGAAGTATCTGAATCTCTCTCTCTCTCTCTCTCTCTCTCTCTCTCTCTCTCTCTCTCTCTCTCTCTCTCTCTCTTTCCCAGACCATTTTCCCTCTGCCTGACTCAGCCTTTCACTCTGCTGTTTGTCCATATCTATCAACAAATCTGTCTCTCTCCCCTTTCACCCAGCCCCCCCCCCCCCATCTCTCTCTCTCTCTCTCTTCCTCTCTCTCTCTCTCTCTCTCTCTCTCTCTCTGTCTCTGTGCCATTGCTGATCATACAGATACATCTCTCCCACCTCTCCCACTCTTTCAGCATTATATTTCAAACGGTGTGTGGTGCTGTGTGCGTGTCTGTGTGGTGTGTGTGTGTGTGTGTGTGGTGTGTGTGTGTGTGTGTGTGTGTGCATTCACGCTGCGATTATGATACAATGTATTCTCACCAAAGGTTCTATTTTGATGTGTGCTTTCTCGTCTTGAATTCAGTTTGTGCCACGTTTTGAAATCCACTAGGCAATAATAATAATAGGCATGCTATAAACCTTCTCTCTTTTCTTTCTTGCACACTGAAACAGAAACTGAGAGAGAGAGAGAGAGAGAGAGAGAGAGAGAGAGAGAGAGAGAGAGAGAGAGAGAGAGATGCACATGTCCAAACCGTGCGTGTATGCACGTGCGCTTATGTATACATAAATGCATAACACACACACACACACACACACACACACACACACACACACACACACACACACACACACACACACATGACGTACAAATCAGTGTCTGACATAATACTCCTAAGTAGCTCACGCACACCTCTCTCTCTGACTCTTCTAAACCATTACATAGGCCGAAGATTCATACACACACACACACACACACACACACACACACACACACACACACACACACCCTCCTCCCGCCTCCCTCTCTCTCTCTCTCTCTCTCTCTCTCTCTCTCTCTCTCTCTCTCTCTCTCTCTCTTTCTCTCTGTCCGTCTGTCTGTGATTCTGTTTCTCCTCTCTCTTTCCTGTGTCTTCCTTTTCTCCGTCTGGGGAAACAGACACTGAATGATAAAGAGGAAAGTAAGTATAATTATCACAGTAGAAAACTCACGGTTTCCTTCTGGTCAATTGGAACACTGGTCTGACTGCTGACGTCTTCTTTCTCTACGACATCCGTTTCTTCTTCGTACGTGCATCCCTCTCTCTCTCTATCTCTCTCCTCTCTCTCTGTCTCTCTCTCTCTCTCTTCTCTCTCTCTCTCTGTCTGTCTGTCTGTCTCTCTCTCTCTCTCTCTCACTCTCTCTCTCCTAATCGACACACACACACACCCTCCTCCTCTGACGTCACCCTCTCTCTCTCATGTGTGTGTGTGTGTGTGTGTGTGTGTGTGTGTGTGTGTTGTGTGTGTGTGTGTGTGTGTTTGCGAGAGAGAGAGAGAGAGAGAGAGAGAGAGAGAGAGAGAGAGAGAGTACGTGTGCAAGGAGGAAGGGGTGAAACGAGGGTGGAAGTTACGGGGGTGGGGGGGGGGGGGTGGGGGTGGGGGGAAAGATTTACCGATCAACAAATACTCAGACAGTAAGATACACCAGAGACAAGCCACAGAACACGACAGACAGTGAGGCAGGCCAGACAGAGAGAATACTCTTCGCTCCTCCCACCCTGACATCTCCCTCCTGCTCCCCCTGCCCTTCTTTTATCGGCTGTGCGAACAGATCACACAATGTCTGGCAAAGTGGCACCACATTTCCATATCTCTGATTGGTCCCTGACTGGGGCGTGACGTGCACCCTGACCCCCTTTTTTGACGAGGGGCGAGCACTCTGCCACCAATTACTCACTGCTCTTTTTTTTCTCGATTAGGGGTCTTTGCTCCGTTCCTGTCTTATCTTCGAAAGAAATACAGTGACTGGGAAATGATGTCGAGTTGTGTCGCGGCTCCTGTTATCGTGTTGTATTCCATATTGTGTCCAGGCCTGGTACTGGTTTGGTGGTCAAGATACGCAGTCCTTCAAATGAGACTATAAACTGAGGTTCCGTGTGTGAACGCACGCATAGCGTCTTGCACATAGACCTGTATCTCTTACATCCATATCAGCAAAACTACTTGAACACATAATAATAGCATAATGGACCATCTTGACAAATATGACTTCTTAAATAACGCCCAGCATGGTTTTAGACAGCGAAGGAGTTGTGAGACTCAACTTATAACAACTCGCAATGATTTTAATAACTGTCTTAACAACAGACAGCAAATAGATGCAATTTTATTAGACTTTTCTAAAGCCTTTGATAAGGTTGACCATGAAGGCCTGCTGCTTAAATTAAAACACATCGGCATTGGCGGTTCTTTGCTAAAATGGGCTAGATCATTCCTCGTTGGGAGAACGCAGAAAGTTGTTGTGGAAGGGTCGTCATCCCATTGTAAACCAGTCTTGTCAGGTGTACCACAGGGACCTGTTCTGGGGCCCTTGTTTTTCTTAATTTATATAAATGACATAAGTAGAAATCTCTCTCCTGGAACTACTATAAGGCTTTTTGCATATGACAGCTTAGTATACAGAACAATCAGAAGCAAGAATGATACACGCATTCTACAAGAAGATCTAAACGGTTTACAAGAGTGGGAAAGAACTTGGAAAATGGAATTTCATCCCTAGAAGTGCCAAGTGTTGCATATATGTAATAAACGCTCACCAACTAGATACAATATTCTATTCATAATACTATTCTTAAAGAAACCAATGCTGCAATTTTTTTTTTTTTTTTTTGAAGGTTTCAGTTTATTCACAAACGGACCATGAGGGGGGTGGGGGTGGGGGGTGGGAGGGATGGAACAATAAAAAAAAATACAATCAAATTCAAGCATGTTAGGTCGTCATGAAGCCACATCGAGGAAATACAATAATTTCACGATCAATCTGCTAACGCACAGTAACAAACGCTTTACAGTCCCTGGTCTATATAAGTTTATGGTACCATGAACATAAGTTCAAATGATGATAATAAATTTTACAGTTTACAATACATGAATACCAAGCTTTCCTTTATAACAAGAACTTTGCTCACAAATTTAAATGATGACTGTATAGTGATTAAGTCATATTTTGAACAATTAAGTAGTGGGGGAAAACAAGTGCAGGCTAACAATTCTTCAGTCATTATAGTAATGACTTGGCAAAGATTTGAAAGTCATATTTTGAGCAAGATTTCCTTTTCAGCCACATTGATGTCAGAACATTAGTAATAAGGAAGTTCGCGATAGTTAGGTTGCTTCTAAACGAAGACTCCCATTGCAACCAGCACTCGTATCACATGCCTTTTTTTTTTCTTTTTCTTTTTTTTTTCTTTTTGATGAAGTTTTTCTTTAATCTGTAATAATAAAGGGTATATACGATTCCCATATTTTTTCAAATCGTGTCAGGCGATTAATTTTGGCTATATATTCTTCAATTTTAATCTTTCCTGATAGTCGTTTCCTAAATACACTGCACATTGGAACACATTTGTTTTGTTTACATTGAAAAACAAACCATTTCGCAAACAGAATCATTCTTTCAAATGCTTCGTCATTTTCAATCTGTTTATCAGTACCTAAAATTACGAAATTTTCGGTCAAATTAACGTCATTTTGC
Organism: Conus canariensis; assembly: GCA_033310375.1. Taxonomy (NCBI): domain Eukaryota; kingdom Metazoa; phylum Mollusca; class Gastropoda; order Neogastropoda; family Conidae; genus Conus; species Conus canariensis. The sequence goes on along the minus strand of CM065744.1, from coordinate 35,085,665 downwards.
ATTAATTTCTTTGATGAGTTTAGTCCAGAATGATTTGATCACATTACATCCCCAAAATAAGTGTCTTATAGATTCCTTTTCTGTATGGCAAAACGTACAAGAGTTATTGCCAACCACACCCATTTCTTTCAATATAATATTTGTACCAAGAATTTGATGTACGATCCTCATTTGAAACCATTTCAATTTCACTTCAGAAATTTTGTGTATCTTTTTGAAAACATTTTGCCAAACTATTTCGCCTTCGAGCTTCTTCCAATGTATTATTCCATTTTTTACAACAGTTAGGGGCTGGGCTATCGTCTATTAATATGCGATAATAAAAGTTCATACCTTTACAACTCGATAAAATCGTTTTTAGGGCGCATGGAAGGTCAGACTTGCTATTATTTTCTAAAGCTATATTATGTTTAATCATATATTGTCGAATACATGATAGATATCCACCGTACGTCAAAAATCAATGCTGACCTGGAAACGACGGTTGAATTCAGCTAAAGACAAAAATCTTCCGTCTACATTCACAAAATCTGCAATGCAATGAACGGCATTTTCTATCCAGTTCGTTGGTTGAATAACTTTGTTTCCACGTTTAAAGCGTTCATTGAACAGGAATGGTTCGGCTAGTAAATCTGTACTTGTTTTAGGCTGTACTTTCTTCCAAAACAGTTGATATGCACTGAAAACATGTTTCCAAAATAGGTTATCTGTTTTTTTAAGATTAACACACAATGGTCCGTACATATCTAGTTTATTTAATGTGGGATATAACTGGGTACAAATACTTTTCCAGTTATGCTTAGAATAATACAATTTTCGTATCCATGTGATTTTAGCAGACATTAAATATGTTTTAACTTCAGGTATATTCAAACCACCATCTTTTACACTTTTAACTGTTGTCTTCCTGTTAATTTTGTCTTGTTTTCCATTCCACACAAATCTGAAACACACTTTCTGAAGATCTGCCATGAAATCATCGGGTGGGTTAGGCAACAAAATCCACAGATGTATCAGTTTTGAAAGAATCAAAGATTTCAGAACAGCCACCCTTCCCAGCGGAGTAATATTTCTCTTGGACCAAATTTTAAACAGTGCTACCACTTCTTCAAATTTATCATTATAATTAATTGCCTCGCAATGCTTTAGATCGCTTGTTAGCCAAATTCCCAGTATCTTAAAGCTGTCTGAGTTCTAGTTTATTTTCAGATGTGGTAAATACCTTTTAGTTGATTTTCTCATGGATCCTAGCCATATTGCTTGAGTTTTATCTACATTGACGTGTAATCCAGAGTACTGTCCAAATATTTCCACCGTTTGCATACTTTGTTCAAAAGATTTTCTGTCTCCTATGTTCATTAACTGAGTGTCACCAGCGAACTGAGAAATTTTATGGTCTGTTTCATTAATAAAAATCCCCTTTATATCTTTGTTTTCACGAATCATTATTGCCATTATCTCAGCACATAAAATAAATAAATAAGGAGAGATGGGGTCCCCTTGTCTACATCCGCGTTGGACAGTCAGCCATTCCGTTACCTGACCATTGACTATAACAGTCGACTTTGTGTTTTTGTAAAATGTTTGAATCCACCTTAATCCTTTCTCAGAAAAGCCAAAAGCCCTAAGAACTTTATACATAAATTCCCAATTTAAAGAATCAAATGCCTTCTCAAAATCTAAACAAATCAACACTCCAGGTAAGGATTTAGCTTTCAAATAGTGAATTAAATCATAAACAAGCCTTACATTATCACCAATATCAACGGTTTGCCATAAAGCCTGTTTGATCCTCATGAGTAATTGAAGGTAATACAGCTTTAATTCTATTGGCGATACAAGATGAACCAATTTTATATATAACGTTAAGTAAGGAAATGGATCTCCAATTTTTTATATATTGTTTAGGTTTGTCGTCCTTTGGTATGCAGACTATTATTCCTTCTCTGGGTATGGGGAAGTTCCCCATCTTTCAAACTATCATTTAGTGCTCTCACAATAAAAGGGCCAAGTTCTTTCCAAAAGAATTTAAAGAATTCAGCATTGAATCCATCTGTCCCTGGACTTTTATGATTTGCCATATTTTTCAAAGCAAATGCTGCTTCATCAAGTGTAGTGTCACCTTCCAGTGATTGTGCTTCATCTAGTGTTAATTTAGGTACATCATTAATTAAATTCTCAATTTGACATTCTTTCACTTTTCTTTCAGAATAAAGTGTTTGAAAAAAAGAATGCACTTCCCTTCGTATTTCACACTGGTCTTGCAACACATTCCCATCTTTATCCACAAGATTAGTCATTGTTTTGCTCACATAATTCCTTTTCTCTAGCGAACAAAAATACGGTGTGATCTTTTCCCCTTCTGCAATCCATCTGGCCCTCGATCTTATCATTACTCCTTCCATTTTCTTTTTACGCAATGCTTCGAGTTCATCATTCTTACGTTTTAATAATTTCAGATCTTCATCAGTTTTACGTTCAATTTCCGCTAAACGCTGTATGTCTTTAATACAAGTATCTTCCCTTTGTTGACCGACTTTCTTTTTCATGGTAGCGAAAGCAATGGTTTTGGCACGGATTTTCATCAGCAGAAAGTCCAGAAAAATGTTGTCCGGAACGATAAACTGAATATCAAATGCTGAATTACTTTCTAACATATTTTCGGTCGTGTCTGCAACTGCATACTCTCTTGTGACAGAATGAATGAGTTCCTTAGTTTCCTTGACATATTGACTACCCTTAAAAGTGAACTGTTAAACTTCCAAAACGTATTTCGTTTTTCATTTTTACCAAACTTGAGTTGCAAATAAACCATTGAATGGTCTGTCCTGTAACCCGGGTGAATGTCTATTTTATCTACATACCAGATTAGGTAGTCGGATAAAAGGAAAAAATCAAGTCTACTCTGCTTAAGCGGATTGGGTTTTCTCCAAGTGTAACGCTTGGCGTTAGGGTTTTCGTCTCGCCAAATATCTGTCAATTCTAACTCCGCTGCAAAATATTTAGGCGTGATTATAGATAGTCGTCTCAAATGGAAAGAACATTACAATTTAGTATGTAAGAAAGCAAATAACATCTTAGCTTTCTTATACAGGAATATCAACGACTGCCCCAAAAAGGTTAAAGACGACTGCTACAAAACACTGGTTAGACCAGTACTGGAATATGGTTGCTCAGTCTGGGATCCTTACCATCTAAAGGACATTGATAACCTCGAAAAGATTCAGAAGAGAGCAGCACGGTTCGTAACAGGGAACCATATCAGAGAGAAGGGGAATACTAGGAAGAACATGAGGAAATTAGAATGGAAACCCTTAGAAGAGAGAAGAGCTTTTATCAAACTTAATAGCTTCTTCAAAGGCAGAGCTAAACTAATTGATATCCCAATGGAACAACTAGTATTGAATAAAAGTAGCACCAGGAGTGGCGGTCAATGTTATGCCATACCTGCATCAAATATTGACAGCCACTTATATTCACTTTATCCTAGTTCTGCACGGCTGTGGAACTCACTGCCGGGTGCCATCAAGATTGCCACAAATGCAGTCTCATTTAAAAATCAAATTGATACGACAGTCTTGAGATCTGCATATTGACTGACTTTTCTATTTTAACTTCCCCAGATATTTTATGGTTACCTGGGCCTGAATCTGGCCATTGCTTTTAACTTTTTGAATATCGTGTGCGACCCCTTGTTGCCAAATTTTGCTCCAGGGGCCAACAGGCTGAGTCGCACTTTATTTTATTTTATTTTATTTTATTTTACTTTTTAACATGCGCGCTGGTGACCTACTCGTTTTTGAGTGAACCAGTCTTTTAGGAAGAAGGAGAAGACGTAAAATCCCATCACCAATTTTCGAAAGAGAAGGCCAGTTCGGCCATTGGTATGGATGGCACGTTACGCATAGCATGCACCCTGCGCAAGAAATGGAAAGAATGAAGGAAGTAAAGAAATTAAGTGAACAATACTGACTGGGTGACACAGGAAAAGACTGAATGAAGCGCCAGCTGGCAGCTGTTCAGTCGGCACTACCCAGGTAGGCAGCCCGTTGTATAAACGAGTGGGGATTGTAAAGCGCTTAGAGCTTCGTCTCTGGCCGAGGATAGGCGCTATATACGTATTCATTGTTGTTGTTGTTGTTGTCTAATTTTCAGATAACAGGTCAGTATGTTGCAGACAGGTCATAATGTCAGAGATCAGTATCTCGCAAGCGTGTTATTAAGATTGTAAATCAGTATATTGCAGGTTAGGAAATAAAACTATGCATGTGGTGGTTGTAGACAGTTTAGCAAAATTATAGATCGGGTTGTTGCTGATGGGTTATAAAGAAAGATTACAGACGAGTGTGTTGCCGATAATTTATTTAGACAAATTACAGCCGAGTGTATTCCTGAATGGATATTTAAAAAAGAGTTTAGATAAGTATATTGAAAACAGTTTATTTAGAAAGATTTTGTATCAGTATTCTGGAGGCGGCTTATTCAGGCAGAATTTTAGATCAGTGTGTCGGCGAAAGGTTATTACAACAGACTATAGATCAGCATAATTGCCAACAGATTATGACGTAAGGTTATACATTCTCTTGCACGTTGTTGATTATCTCCAATGATTATAGATGACCGTGTGCCTTACACATTATCTACAACGACTAAAGAGCAGTGTGTGCCTTGTAGATTATCTTACAAACACTATACACCAGGGCGTAATGTACAGAATATCTACAAACATTGTATCCCAGTGCGTAACGTACAGATTATCTGAAAACATTTATCCAAGTGCGTAACGTACAGATTATCTACAAACATTGTATCCCAGTGCGTAATGTACAGACAAACATTGTATCCCAGTGCGTAATGTACAGATTCTCTACAAACATTGTATCCCGGTGCGTAATGTACAAATTATCTGAAAACATTGTATCCCAGTGCGCAATGTACATATTATCTACAAATATTGTATCCCAGTGCATAACGTACAGATTATCTACAAACATTGTATCCCAGTGCGTAACGTACAGATTATCTACAAACATTGTATCCCAGTGCGTAACGTACAGATTATCTACAAACATTGTATCCCAGTGCGTAGCGTACAGATTATCTACGAACGTTACTGATCAATGTGTACCAGACAACCCACAGAGATCGTAGATAAGAGTGTATCCTATAGATTATCTACAAATACTACACGTCAGTGTGTACGTCAGTTCTGTCTATGTCCATCTTGCGGCCAACTAGAAAAGATAAGTGATTTGCTCATTCTTCGTTTTCATTGTCCTGAATGTTGTTTGTCTTGCCGGCAGAAGACCAAAGGCGTCGTTGTTTTGTCTTGTGATTTGTTTATCTCTCTTGTCCGGCAGAATAGTTGTAATTTCTCTTTAACATCTGATTCAGTTTCCGCCTGCAGTGACCTCACATTGATACCAGATGATCTGTTGAAAAAGTACAGATTGCTATACACAATGCAGATAGTCCGGAAGAACCGTAGATCAGTGTGTGAAAATGTACATTATGCACAGGGAGTATGGCTCGGCGTAACTGCTCAATTCCCTTATTTTTCAACTCTCATTCCATTTTTTTTTTAAACACAACTCCGATCTAGTTGCAAAGCAGCTCAGCCAAGCGTACATCTGATAATTGCTTGTATCCATCTTTTCTTAAAGTTCAGTTGTCTCTGTTATATCTTTTTTTCCCCAGACTTGTATCAACAGAAACTCGCTCTTCTGGCGTTGAATTATTTTCTAACTGTCGATGATGATGTAGTGGAAAGCTTTTAGAGAGAGAGAGAGAGAGAGAGAGAGAGAGAGAGAGAGAGAGAGAGAGAGAGAGAGAGAGAGAGAGAGAGAGAGAGACGGACAGACAGGCAGACAGACAGACAGAGGCGGAGAGAGATTTTCGCCTCTTCGATATTGAACGGCCGTGTAAAAAGACCAGAACTGTTCCTTGCATCTGATTCGTCCTTGTCTGCCACGTGATGCACTCTGACCCCTTTTCACAAAGGGCGATCACTGGGCGATCAGTTACTGTCAGTGACAGATCAGGAGGCATCGTTTTTGCCTGACTGGAGACTTTCCCTTTTTTCCCCCTTTCCCCTTTTTTTCCTTCTTTTTTTTTTTAAATTTCCAACCAGAAGGGAAAAATGTTATGTGGCACACTGGCTAGAACATTTTGTTGACATTAATATTGAGATGCTCTAATCTGTAAAACATTACATCATATCAAATTATGTCATATACTATATCGTATCAGTTTATAGTGTATCATTTCACATCATCTCATATTACATTACATTATATCATATCGAGGGTTGCCTGCCAGAACCCAGTATCTCCCTTATATAATTATATGTATGTGAGATACTGGGTTCTGGCAGTCAACCCTCGATATGATATGATATGATATGATAGGATATTATATCGAGGGTTGCCTGCCAGAACCCAGTACCTCCCTTATATAATTATATGTATGTGAGATACTGGGTTCTGGCAGTCAACCCTCGATATTATATTATATTATATTATATTATATTATATTATATTATATTATATTATATTATATTATATTATATTGGGGATTGCCTGCCAGAACCCAGTATCTCCCTTATATTAATTATATGTATGTGAGATACTGGGTTCTGGAAGTCAACCCTCGATATTATATTATATTATATTATATTATATTATATTATATTATATTATATTATATTATATTATATTATATTATATTATATTATATTATATCGGGGATTGCCTGCCAGAACCCAGTATCTCCCTTATATTAATTATATGTATGTGAGATACTGGGTTCTGGAAGTCAACCCTCGATATTATATTATATTATATTATATTATATTATATTATATTATATTATATTATATTATATTATATTATACTAGCCGGTGTACCCGGCTTCGCTCGGGTATATCTGTACAATAATTTTCTGGCCACCCCTCTCTCTCACCACTTAAAAGACAATACAATAAAATTCAGCTTGGGTTTGTTTCGTTTTTCCCATGCCGAACCAATTGCCCCAGCCTCCTCCTATCTACTTCACCCAGTTTCTTCGGACGCCCACTCCCTTCTTGCCTCTCAATCTGTTTTCCCTCACGAATTTTTTTCCATAGATACACAGTCCATAGAGGGATGCCTGTACTTTGTGAACTTACCGATGCATTCTCAATTCCTTGATTGAAGTGCTCCAAAATGACAACTCTGTAGGGGCCGCCATAACCTAGTGGATAAGGCGCTGGACTCATGATCCAAAGGTCGTGGTTTCGAATCCCGGCTTGGTCTTGGAAATTTTATCGTGGAATGTTTCCAGCTAAAATGACCGTAGTTCACCCCGATGTCCACCCTGGCCCCGCAGGTGTCAGGCTAATGTGACGGACCAGCCGTCTGCATATCCTTGATTTGGGCACGGACGTTAAATCCAACTCAAACATGACAACTCTGTGAAAAGACTGCATTTTCACGATGTATCATGTCTATTGGAGAGTCTCTGGGTAGACATTTCTGGTCTCCCTGTTTGGCGCAAGTATAGTCAGTGTTTCTGCGTTTCCAGTTCGTGATGCTGCAACGTAGAACATTCCATGTGTAAAACACGGAACGGTCAGGTCTGCCCCAAGGGATGAAAATGTCGGACCCTGGCTCTTGATGATTGTCAGAGCGAAAGCTGGTTTCATGGGAAACTGAAGCCGTCAGAACTGGAGTGGCAGGGGTGAGTCCATGGGTTCCAGAGGAATTCTGGGGAGCAGCACCGGTTCACCTTTGTGGGGGCCACATGATATTTTCGCTTCTACAACGTTCCTGCGCAGTCTGGTGAAGACACATCGGGTGCCATTGATCACCTTTGGCGGGTCCAGTGAGCGGAAAATGATAATAGGGACTCCAGATTTCAGCAACAGTTCATGTGGTGGAAGTCCAGAAATCTCAATGGAGTTCAGGAGTTCTTGTGGATAAAGGACTGCCTCATCATCATTCTTGGCCGTGTCAACAGATCTGTACAGAGTTTCCTCTCCAGGGAAGTCAGCTACGATTTTTCTGTTCAGCCTGTTGACAGTCTCGTTCAGGGAGGAGATTATGGCCCTTTCCGCTAACCAGTCTGAGTCTGCACAGTGAGCATGAAGATCCGGGTAGACTGCTTCTATCAGATCCTCCTGGCTATCAGACAGGCGTTGACAATGTTGGCTCTGGTGCCATTGAGGACGACAGGGAGGATCTGCCTGAAGTCCCCACAGAACAGCGTTGGGATGCCTCCCACTGGCCTGTGCACTTGGGTGATGTCCTGCAGCGTAGAGTCCATGGCCTCGTAGACAGCTTTGTGGGTCATGGGAGCTTCATCAATTATGACGGTTGCAGTCTCTTTGATGACTTTGGCCAACGTTGACCCACGCTTGACAGAGCAGGTTGGCGTTTCTTGCTTGTCGGCATCCAGAGGGACCTTGAAAATACTATTTACTGTCCGCCCACCCGGCAAAAGAGTAGCGGCAATGACACTGGAAGCAGTGGCTAGCACTATTTTGCCTGTGGAGCGGATCCTGTTCAGGATAAGATTCAGGATGGTCTTTCCTGTCCCTCATGGAGCATCAAGGAACATTATGTTGCTGCTTGCTGTGGGATCCTGCCTCTGCTCAACCATGGTCATAAAGATGTCGTACACGTCTCTCTGGTCAGCTGTCAGCTTCTTCAGCTGGTCATCAGCTGCTGCCCGGAGTGCAGTAGTGTCGTAATTGGTCTCGCGGTAGTATTCTCGAGGCAGTTTGTTGTTGTGTGACTGTTGGCATCCCATACTCCTCTGTAGACTTGCCTCCAAGAAGGAAGAGTTTGTGCTGAATCACAGTAAGAGCTTGGTTGTAGATGGCATCTGTGTACTGTGCTTCATAATAGGCATCTCTTCGGACTTGGAAGAGGAAATCTTCAGCAAGATGGTCTCTGAAGAGGTTCCACAGGTTGCCTGGGTTACTGGGGTTGAAAGCCACCAGGATAATACAGAAGTCACGCAGCAGTCGGGGTCTCTGAGAGATGGAGGCTTCCTCCAGGGCAAGTTGTAGAAGGCGGTCATCTTCTAGGAGTCCAAGAGCATTGCAAGCATCTCGAAAAATGTTGTGGACATAGCCGTTGACAATCTTCAGCTCCTCGTACGAACGGGATCCTTTCATAACGTTGAGTAGAAGCCTCAAGAAGTAGCACTCTCCCTGGCGAGGACTGATACTGTACAATCGCCGGATTGCAGTGCCCCTTTGTCGTTTCTTCCACATATTCTGAGTGGACATCAATGTGAAGTGCTCAGGGACTTCCACGTACTTCAGCTCTCGTGCTGTAGGGTCTTGAGAGCATAGGCTAAAGATGGCGGTAAGGGTTGCTTCTGGGGGGGAGCCTTGTGCTCTTTGCGCTGCGTTGTGTGGATTGAAGTAGACCCATTGTCCATTCTCCAAATGGACAGCTGGTCTCTGCACCATGGGGTGGCGCTCATGCAGGTCAAATCCCAGGAGTCTCCAGGTCGCTTCGATGCTGCCAACGTAGCGGGCATTCTGGTACATTTGGATCTCATCAATGACTGGAGGTTGTTGAGCTGCTCCTTCACCTGCCTGAGTGGCTTGGAGTTGGAAGACGGCTTGGTCTGTGCCCTTGTGGACATACTTCAGGACGTACTTGATGAATTTTATGCTACTGCATATTTCCACATTGATGTGGCAGTTGAACTAATGTAGGAGGTAAGGGTTGTAGGGGACAACCCACTGGTTGGTGACGATGATTTCTCTCTGCCCAAGCTTCACAGTCCCAGTATGTCCTCATTCAGACTCCTCGCGTCTCCTGTACTTGGGGTAGCTGTCCTCACCCTGCTCTATGACCCTTCTTGTCTCTCAATCAATTTTACCTCACAATTTTTTTTCGTAATACGATACACAGTCGATAGAGGGATGCCTGTACTTAATGAACTTACCGATGCATTCTCAATTCCTCGATTGAAGTGCTCCAAAATGACAACTCTGTAGGGGCCGCCATAACCTAGTGGATAAGGCGCTGGACTCATGATCCAAAGGTCGTGGTTTTGAATCCCGGTTTGGTCTTGGAAATTTTCACGTGGAATGTTTCCAGCTAAAATGACCGTAGTTCACCCCGATGTCCACCCTGGCCCCGCAGGTGTCAGGCTAATGTGACGGACCAGCCGTCTGCATATCCTTGATTTTGGCACGGACGTTAAACCCAACTCAAACATGACAACTCTGTGAAAAGATTGCATTTTCACGATGTATTATGTCTATTGGAGGGCCTCTGGGTTGACAACATTTCTGGTCTCCCTGTTTGGCGCAAGTATAGTCAGTGTTTCTGCGCTTCCAGTTCGTGATGCTGCAACGTAGAACATTCCATGTGTAAAACACGGAACGGTCAGATCTGCCCCACGGGATGAAAATGTCTGACCATGGCTCTTGTTGACAGACAAAAATCAGACGGTATTGCAGAGCATCATAACTTCGGTGTATTTCTGAAATCCTCTGCAGACTACCATCTCTAAATTTAGAAATTAACGGTTTTTAACGGTCAATTTTAAGTTTCTGTTCATATTAGTTGTCTATCATTGATCAGCGTGTAAAACTGCACCTGTACACCAAATTTCATCAAGAAAGGTCTAAATTTAGAAAATAACGGATCTTAACGGTTTTTAACGCTCAGTTTTATAGTTTCCGTTCGTGTAAGTTGTATATCATTGTTCAGCGTGTAAAACTGCGTCTGTATACCGAATTTCATCAGGAACGCTCTAAATTTATATAATAACGGTTTTTAACGGTCAATTTTTAAGTTTCCGTTCGTGTAAGTTGTATATCATTGTTCAGCGTGTAAAACTGCATCTGTATACCGAATTTCATCAAGAACGGTCTAAATTTATATAATAACGGTTTTTAACGGTCAATTTTAAGTTTCGGTTCGTGTAAGTTGTATATCATTGTTCAGCATTTAAAACTACACCTGTATATCAAATTTCATCAAGAAAGGTCTAAATTTAGAAAATAACGCTTTTTAACGGTGATACCATCTCTAAATTTAGAAATTAACGGTTTTTAAACGGTCAATTTTAAGTTTCTGTTCATATTAGTTGTCTATCATTGATCAGCGTGTAAAACTGCACCTGTATACCAAATTTCATCAAGAAAGGTCTAAATTTAGAAAATAACGGGTCTTGACGGTTTTTAACGCTCAATTTTAAGTTTCCGTTCGTGTAAGTTGTATATCATTGTTCAGCGTGTAAAACTGCATCTGTATACCGAATTTCATCAGGAACGCTCTAAATTTATATAATAACGGTTTTTAACGGTCAATTTTTAAGTTTCCGTTCGTGTAAGTTGTATATCATTGTTCAGCGTGTAAAACTGCATCTGTATACCGAATTTCATCAAGAACGGTCTAAATTTATATAATAACGGTTTTTTTTAAGTTTCGGTTCGTGTAAGTTGTATATCATTGTTCAGCATTTAAAACTACACCTGTATACCAAATTTCATCAAGAAAGGTCTAAATTTAGAAAATAACGCTTTTTAACGGTGATACCATCTCTAAATTTAGAAATTAACGGTTTTTAACGGTCAATTTTAAGTTTCTGTTCATATTAGTTGTCTATCATTGATCAGCGTGTAAAACTGCACCTGTATACCAAATTTCATCAAGAAAGGTCTAAATTTAGAAAATAACGGGTCTTGACGGTTTTTTAACGCTCAATTTTAAGTTTCCGTTCGTGTAAGTTGTATATCATTGTTCAGCGTGTAAAACTGCATCTGTATACCGAATTTCATCAGGAACGCTCTAAATTTATATAATAACGGTTTTTAACGGTCAATTTTTAAGTTTCCGTTCGTGTAAGTTGTATATCATTGTTCAGCGTGTAAAACTGGATCTGTATACCGAATTTCATCAAGAACGGTCTAAATTTATATAATAACGGTTTTTAACGGTCAATTTTAAGTTTCGGTTCGTGTAAGTTGTATATCATTGTTCAGCATTTAAAACTACACCTGTATACCAAATTTCATCAAGAAAGGTCTAAATTTAGAAAATAACGCTTTTTAACGGTGATAAATAACGGTCATAAAACTATCGAATGACCCAATGTTATTCACAGTATGTCCTTCTAGACTCATGCCAAGTTTGGTGGCGATCCGAGGACTCCCTTTGCCGCCAACATCAGAAAAGATTGTATTTTTTATCGTTTTTAGGGGGTACGTGTTGTTAACGGTTTTTAACGGTCATAAATAACTGTCGTAGAAACTGTCCAATGACCCTGTGTTACTCGGGAGATGTCCCTCTAGGTTCGATGTACCTGTGCAATGTCACAACGGCCATTTGATGAAAAGCAGAGGAAAAAGATGTCTTTGAAGCCGTTATAACAGTTTTTTAACGGTTTTTAACGGTTTTATTTCTTTAAAGATTAGCCCAAAACCATCCTCGGGTCACAACAGACACACCTGCTAAATTTCAAGAAGATCGGGTTTTAAACAGTTTCTTTTATAGGGTTTGGTGTTTTTAACGGTTTTTAACTGTTATAAATAACGTTTTTTAACTGCCAAATAACGGTTTTAATTTTAGAGAAGTAGTCCTGTACCTGTGCAATGTCACAACGGCTATTTGAAGAAAAGCAGAGGAAAAAGATGTCTTTGAAACCGTTATAACAGTTTTTTAACGGTTTTTAACGGTTTTATTTTTTACAGATTAGCCCAAAACCATCCTCGGGTCACAACGGACGTACCTGCCAAATTTCATGACAATCGGTTGAGCCGTTTTTGAGTCTATAGCGTACACAGACACACACACACACACACAGAGACAGAATTTGCCATTTATATATTATATTATATTATATTATATTATATTATATTATATTATATTATATTATATTATATTATATTATATTATATTATATTATATTATATCGGGGATTGCCTGCCAGAACCCAGTATCTCCCTTATATTAATTATATGTATGTGAGATACTGGGTTCTGGCAGTCAACCCTCGATATTATATTATATTATATTATATTATATTATATTATATTATATTATATTATATTATATTATATTATATCGGAGATTGCCTGCCAGAACCCAGTATCTCCCTTATATTAATTATATGTATGTGAGATACTGGGTTCTGGCAGTCAACCCTCGATATTATATTATATTATATTATATTATATTATATTATATTATATTATATTATATTATATCATTTACTTTGGTGATGGCTACGGTAGCAACGCAATCGAAAAGTTGAAACAACAGCTGGACGCAGACATTGTCTGTCTCACACGAGTCGAGTTACTTCACCAATTGTTGGTGGAATGGATGACACTGGGGTCAGAACGATTCACTGTTCTCTGTATGCACGCTGTAACATGAGAATCGAACCCTGGCACCTCACCCGTCCACGCATGGAGAAACCAACATACGTGCCTGTCATGAGAGAGAGAGAGAGAGAGAGAGGAGAGAGAGAGAGAGAGAGAGAGAGAGAGAGAGAGAGAATCTTCAAATGATGGCAGAGCACAGAAAATGATAGAGGCAGCTAAAGTCTTCAGTGATCACAACCTGAATTGGAGATATTTCACGACTCTAGAAATAGTATCCAATTAACCAGCTTCATTCTATCCGGTTGAACTGCAAACGGCGATGCATACCCTGGTTACGACCCTTTCTCTGACCGAGTGAACAGGTTTTCAAAGCAGAAGCCTGTATGTCGGGCGTTTGCTATGTCTCTAGCTGGAGTCTACGAAGACTAAAAGTTTTTCCCAGTCCGTGCTGGACACATTTGTAGACAAAGGGAAGTAACTCACATTATGGGCTGATTGCCTTTCACTTTTCAGAGCCTGACGTGTTAAGGAATAACGTGTGATCCCCAACGCCAAAATTTCCACATGTATACGTCTGACCAATCAGCAGACGAGGAATAATTTGAAAATTAAACGAGACTTACCTGGAAGTTGAAGTTTAATGGAGATTATTTCGAGGATGCTGTTGGGTAGAGGTAAACATGTGCCCACCCATCAGCAACTCGAGGTACTTCCATTGAACCCTCCCTTCCGAGTTTGTTCTCGGGGATCATACGTAGCTGAAGTCTGGGGCGCGCGCGCGGTTTCGTCCTCCACATGTATACCTCTACCCAATTTTCAAATTATCAGGCAGGATAGGTTATTCCAGGACTCATAGAAAAAACAACAACATAATCTTCAGGGTACTCCGGAAGATTCGAGTCCTCGAAACTTTGTTAGTTAAGGGATGTCGTGTTAGCCTTACAGTGAGGCGGATCTGTCCGAACAGATTCCTAGTCACTGTAACCACAGCATTCGAAATGGGCGAAGCTAGCTGCTAACTTCAACAGGCTTGTGCTCACGTAAGTACGCAAGTTTTTAGACAAACGACTTCACATTGTCCGACCACTAGTGCCAAGCGTGGGACTGACTCCCTCAGCACATGACGAAGAGCTCTGGTGACAAGAGGTTGGACCTGGTGCAACCAACGCTACCAGGACCTGGCACTGGCAACAGTCGCTGTGAGTCGAACATGCATGAAACCAATTTATACACATATATCTATACATACAAACCTAGGTGAAGGTCCACACGCACACATGCTCCTCTCTCTCTCTCTCTCTCTCTCTCTCTCTCTTCTCTCTCATCCACACACACACACACACACACACACACACACACACACACACACACACACACACACACAGAGAGAGAGAGAGAGAGAGAGAGAGAGAGAGAGAGATGAACCCATATGTACAGCAAATGCACCCAGGCACTGACAAGCGCATTCGAAGAGCATGAAAGAGAGAGAGAGAGAGAGAGAGAGAGAGAGAGAGAGAGAGAGAGAGAGAGAGAGAGAGAGAGAGAGAGAGAGAACCACAGACAAGACTGTCAACGGCACTTTACTCCAGCGCTTCCGTTGTAAAAATGGAGGTGAAGAAGCAAGAGAAGACAGGTCACACTAGCATTAGATTCATTTTAATCTTTTAGCCAAAAAAAAAAATGAAATAAAATTAAATTTAAAAGGCAAGGCCGCTTTATGAAGCCTTTTAATTCGGGACGGACGCTAAAAAGAATGGTGCCTTCAACTTAACACGCCGAT
>CM065744.1:35053049-35065549 GCA_033310375.1 Conus canariensis | reverse complement strand
CCATTCCAGCAACTTACAGAGCAGCTTGGGGTTGCAATGACTGCAAGAAATATTCAATTATAAACAAAGCTTGCTCTTATGTCTTAGATTGAAGAAATAGGGGGGGAGATCAGCATTCATATCTGCAGTGGTAGATAATTCTGCCTAACTAACCGTATGTGCTTGAGTGGGTGAATGGGGAAAAATAAAATACAATAAATGCTTCTCAAAATGAGCCTTCATATATATATATATATATATATATATATATATATATATATATATATATATATATATATATACATATATATATATATATATATATATGTGTGTGTGTGTGTGTGTGTGTGTGTGTGTGTGTGTGTGTGTGTGTGCCAACTATGCAGCGGGAAAAAAAAAGTAAGAGCAAAAAAAAACGGTTCTTTTTCAGCACCACAAATTAAAAAAAAAAGGGAAAAAAAATTCAAAGAGTGGAAAGGCAGCTTTTGGAAGAGACAGTTGTGTTAAAAAGCAACAGGATGGCGAGGGTGCAAATGGGAGAAAGGGATGGAGAGGGGTCGGGGGGGATGGGTCGGGAAGAAGCGATGGACGAAAATGTGATGGTAGGCGATTCCCTTCACCTACAGCATTACATGATTCATCACAATCCTCTCTTTCAGAAGAGACCCATTCTTTGGGTCAGTAGAGTCACCCCCCCCCCCCTGCCCCCTCTCTTCTTCCCTACCCCCCCCCCCCCCCCTCCCCCACCTTCTATTCAGTCCTTATCTTCTGTCACATGACAAGTCAGTACTAAAATACCCTCAAAGGCACTGGATGTCCGGGTTATCGCCACTGTCTATCGCGGATGACAAACGTTTCGCCCTACAAGGGTCAGAGGTCATAGTCATCAGGGTTATCGCTCTTGAGTTCTGTTTACGGATGGGACATTGAGTCGGATGTGGAGGATCGAGTACGGAGGCTTGGCTCCTCCAGATCAAATGAATGTCTTCAAGCATTGCCATAAACAGAAATGGTCACGACAATGACGTGAAAACAGTTGTCATCGCTATGAGAACAAAGAAGACGATGACTACCATGTTAAAACATCTGTTCTCCTTTGGATACATGATTTAACGTCGTAGTCCCGTCTTTGTTCTCTTTTGCCGATTCTGTCGTTGTTTATACCTAAGAATACGAGTCAAAAACTAATGAGATTTTGAAGCTAGTAAGCGTAGGCAGTGGGAACAATGAGTCGATAATGGTAGTTCCAGCTTCCAGCATTCGGTGGCCTGACAAAGCAGGCTTCAAGACCTGCTGCCCGCTAATTGGTACCAGTAAACCTGATTATGAATTGGTGTTCTCATTGCTTGTTGCTGTGGTGACTAGGATACTCTGTACAGCGTATACCTCCGTCAAGGTTGAGCGATCATTCATCAGTCCAAACAACAATATTTTCTGCCTGGGACAGTAACAGTTGGTATACAGTGAAGGAGTTACTTCCCTCTTTGTTTAATATAAAATAGGGCAAGCAAAAAATATAAACATCGACGTTTATAACATTGATCATTTTTGATATACCATTGGAATATATTGGTTCATGGATACTTATCAACGCGAAACAGTAAGTATTTGTACGGTAACGTTACCATGCTCGTGTTCAGTGGACATTTTGTCACAAGCTTATCAATAATGCAAGCAGATCCTGGATCCGGCATTTGATTCATATCTGCTCAACGGATCCACCTGGAATATGTTTTAACAGGCATTTGGTTTGCTTGACGCAGTAACGCTAGCGACAATTATTACTTTAACGTAAAACAGTCATAATCACTGTGTGTGTGATGTGCGTGCGTGCGTGCGTACGTACGTGTGTGTGTGTGTGTGTGTGTGTGTGTGTGTGTGTGTGTGTGTGTGTGTGTGTGTGTGTGTGTGTGCGTGCGTGCGTGCGTGAGTGCTTGTGTACGCGTGTGTGTGTGTGTTTGTGTGTGTGTGTGTTGTGTGCGTGCGTGCGTGCGTGCGTGCGTACGTCTGTCTGTGTGTGTGCGTGCTCGCGCGCGCGCGCGCGCGTGTGTGTGTGTGTGTGTGTGTGTGTGAGTGTGTGTGTGTGTGTGTGCGCGCGAGCGCGCGTGCGTGCGTGTGTGAAGAACTATGACCTTTTCAACCCAATGACGTTTAGACCTTCATTAATGCAATGTTCACCACGCAGTGATTAGGGGTGTTATTTTTAGTTCCTCGTTATGGAAAACAGATACACGAATTTCCACCCTCTGCCAACCTCGTGTCTCCATCTGTGTGCATCTGGCCGTGTCTCCATCTGTGTGCATCTGGCCGTGTCTCCATCTGTGCGCATCTGGCCGTGTCTCCATCTGTGTGCGCATCTGGCCGTGTCTCCATCTGTGTGCGCATCTGGCCGTGTCTCCATCTGTGTGCGCATCTGGCCGTGTCTCCATCTGTGTGCATCTGGCCGTGTCTCATTGGTTGTGCATTGGCGTCTACACTAGTGCGACAAAATTCTTAACGCAGTCATATCACTGTGGTGTGATTGGCGTCTGGTATCTACGTGTGTGGATGTGGGTGTGCTCTGTGTGGTGGATGTGGGTGTGTCTCGTCTGTGTGCATCTGGCCGTGCTCTAGTCTTGTGTGCGATGGCCGTGTGTCTCTTGTGGCATTGGTCGTGTTGCTCTGCTGCGGCATCTGGCGTGTCTCTATCTGTGTGCATCTCGCGCGTGCCCACTGTGTGCATTGGCCGTGTCTCCATTGTGTGATGTGGCTGTGTTATTGTGTGCCCGAGGCGCGTGTCGTCTAGTTGTGTGCATCTGGACCTGTTACCCATTGACGTGTTGGCGTGTCCCATCTATGCAAAGTGCTTCTCCATCGTGTGCATCTGGCGTGTTATTATTCTGTTGAAATCTCGTCCGTTTCCACCCATTGTGTGCAACCTCGTGTCTCCATCTGTGGCATCTGGCCGTGTCTCCATCTGTGTGTGCATCTGGCCGTGTCTCCATCTGTGTGCATCTGGCCGTGTCTCCTATTGTGTGCATGTGGCCGTGTCTCCATCTGTGTGCATCATCTGGCCGTGTCTCCATCTGTGTGATCATCTGGCCGTGTCTCCATCTGTGTGATCTGGCCGTGTCTCATCTGTGTGCATCTGGCCGTGTCTCCATCTGTTGTGCATCTGGCCGTGTCTCCATCTGTGGCATCATCTGGCCGTTCTCCATCTGTGTGCATCTGGCCGTGTCTCCACCTGTGTGCATCTGGGCGTGCCTCCATCTGTGTGCTCTGGCCCTGTTTCCATCTTGTGCATCTGGCCGTGTCTCCATCTGTGTGCATCTCTGGCCGTGTCTCCTCGTGTGTGCATCTGGCCGTGTCTCCATCTGTTGCATCTGGCCGTGTCTCCATCTGTGTGCATCTGGCCGTGTCTCCATCTGTGTGCATCTGGCCGTGTCTCCATCTGTGTGCATCTGGCCGTGTCTCCATCTGTGTGCCATCTGGCCGTGTCTCCATCTGTGTGGCATCTGGCCGTGTCTCCATCTGTGTGCATCTGGCCGTGTCTCCATCTGTGTGCATCTGGCGTGTCTCCATCTGTGTGCATCTGGCCGTGTCTCCATCTGGTGTGCATCTGGCGTGTCCTCATCTGTGTGTGCATCGGTCGTGTCTCCACTTGGTGCATCTGGCCGTGTCTCCATCTGTGGTGCATCTGGCCGTGTCTCCATCTGTGTGTGATCTGGTCGTGTCTCCATCTGTGTGCATCTGGCCGTGTCTCCATCTGTGTGCATCTGGCCGTGTCTCCATCTGTGTTGCATCTGGTCGTGTCTCCATCTGGTGCATCTGGCGTTCTCATCTGTTGTCATCTGGCGTGTCTCCATCTGTGTGCATCTGGCCGTGTCTCCATTGTGTGTGCATCTGGCCGTGTCTCCATCTGTGTGCATTCTGGCCGTGTCTCCATCTGTGTGCATCTGGCCGTGTCTCCATTGTGTGTGCATCTGGCCGTGTCTCCATCTGTGTGCATCTGGCCGTGTCTCCATCCGTGTGCATCATCTGGCCGTGTCTCCATCTGTGTGCATTGGCCGTGTCTCCATCTGTGTGCATCTGGGCCGTGTCTCCATCTGTGTGCATCTGGCCGTGTCTCCATCTGTGTGCATCTGGCCGTGTCTCCATCTGTGTAGCATCTTGGCCGTGTCTCCATCTGTGAGATCATCTGGCCGTGTCTCCATCTGTGTGCATCTGGCCGTGTCTCCATCTGTGTGCATCGGGCCGTGTCTCCATCTGTGTGCATCTGGCCGTGTCTCCATCTGTGTGAATCTGGCCGTGTCTCCATCTGTGTGCATCTGGCCGTGTCTCCATCGTGTGCATCTGGCCGTGTCTCATCTGTGTGAATGTGGCCGTGTCTCCATCTGTGTGCATCTGGCCGTGTCTCCATCTGTGTGAATCTGGCCGTGTCTCCATCTGTGAGCATCATGGCCGTGTCTCCATCTGTGGCATCTCTGGCCGTGTCTCCATCTGTGTGAATTGGCCGTGTCTCCATCTGTGTGCATCATCTGGCCGTGTCTCCATCTGTGTGAATCTGGCCGTGTCTCCATCTGTGAGCATCATCTGGCCGTGTCTCCATCTGTGTGATCTGGCCGTGTCTCCATCTGTGAGCCATCTGGCCGTGTCTCCATCTGTGTGAATCTGGCCGTGTCTCCATCTGTGAGCATCTGGCCGTGTCTCCATCTGTGTGCATCTGGCCGTGTCTCTGTATGTGTGCATCTCGGCCGTGTCTCCATCTGTGTGACATCTGGCAGTGTCTCCATCTGTGAGTCATCTGGCCGTGTCTCCATCTGTGTGCATCATCTGGCCGTGTCTCCATCTGTGTGCATCTGGCCGTCTCCATCTGTGTGAATCTGGCCGTGTCTCCATCTGTGTGAATCTGGCCGTGTCTCCATCTGTGTGATCTGGCCGTGTCTCCATCTGTGTGCATCTGGCCGTGTCTCCATCTGTGTGCATCTGGCCGTGTCTCCATCTGTGTGCATCTGGCCGTGTCTCCATCGTGTGAATCTGGCCGTGTCTCATCTGTGTCAACGGCGTGTCTATCGTGTGCGCATCGGCCGTCTCATCTGTTGAATTGGCGTGGACTGTGTGAATCTGGCCGGCCATCTGTGCAGGCTGTCTCATCTGTGTATTGCGATGTTGCATCTGGGGTCGCGACTAGTGTGTATGGTTTTCTATTTGTGGCATGCCTGTCTCCACTGTGTGATGGCGTGACATCTGTGATGGCAGTGTCTATTTGTGGATGACTGGGCCGGTTCCAGCTGTGAGGGATTCATCTGGAGATGGACCATCTGGGTGCATCTGGACCGTGTTCCATCATGTGTGAATCTGGCCGTGCCATGTGGAATCTGGCCGTGTTCATCTGAGAGATATCTGGCGTGTCACAGCTGTGTGGATCTGCTGTTCATCGTGTGACTGGCCGTGTCACATCTGGTGCTCATCTGCGGTTATGGAACAGGGATCGCACACGCTGTGACTGAAGTATGGGATGGACTGGGGTCGGACAGCTGAGAGGATTGCTCTGTTGAGAGATGGACTGGGGTCGGACAGCTGTGAGGATTGCTATGTTGAGAGATGGACTGGGTCGGACAGCTGATGGGGATTGCTATGTTGAGAGATGGACTGGGGTCGGACAGCTGTGAGGATTGCATGTGTGAGAGTATGGACTGGGATCGGAAAGCTGTGAGGATTGCTATGTTGAGAGATGGACTGGGGTCGGACAGCTGGAGGATTGCTTGTTGAGAGATGGACTGGGTCGGAAGCTGAGAGGATTGATGTGTTGAGAGATGGACTGGGTCGGAAAGCTGTGAGGATTGCTCTGTTAGAGATGGACTGGGTCGGACAGCTGGAGGATTGCTATGTTAGAGATGGACTGGGGATCGGACAGCGTGAGGGATTGCTATGTTGAGAGATGGACTGGGGTCGGACAGCTGAGAGGATTGCTATGTTGAGAGATGGACTGGGATCGGACAGCTGTGAGGATTGCTATGTTGAGAGATGGACTGGGGTCGGAAACAGACTCTAGCACTGTTTTGCTTAGTTCATTTGAAGTCGAGCACACAGTCACAGAAATCTCTCTCTCTCTCTCTCTCTCTCTCTCTCTCTCTATATATATATATAATATATCATATATATATATATATATATAATATACACACATCTCTCTCTCTCTCTCTCTCTCTCTCTCTATATATATATATATATATATATATACCCATCTCTCTTCTCTCTCTCTCTCTCTCTCTCTCTCTCTTCTCTCTCTCTCTCTCTCTTCATTTATCGTGCACAAATGGAAAGCATTGCACACTAGGATCTCGCGTTCTGTTCAGTTAACTCGCTGGTGTTACGGTCTGCAAAGCGTAAATGTTGTTTTAAGGCATTAATGGCATAGTCATGTCTAGAGGGGAAGAGGTTTTGAAGTCTCTTTTTAAGTAAACACTACTGAACGTTAATGGAAAACTGCCCAACACAGAGAAACAAGAGGAGCATTATGCTATGTTTCCTTCTACAACGATGCCAGGATATTGAGAGCTCAGGTTCACATCCAACTCTTCGGATTGCGTTTCCATTCCTTGGTGCTGAAGCAGACATCTCGCTCATTCCCATAACTGACCTCGCACATCTTGTGTTGGACCAGATGGCTCATCAACATAACTGATGCCGTACCTCTTGTGTCTAGGAGGAGGTGAGGCATTAACGTAACTGATGGTGTACCTCCTTTGTCTAGGACGAGGTGAGTCATTGACATAATTGATGCCGTACCTCTTGTGTCTAGGACGAGGTGAGGCATTAACATAACTGATGGTGTACCTCTTTGTCTA
Organism: Conus canariensis; assembly: GCA_033310375.1. Classification (NCBI taxonomy): domain Eukaryota; kingdom Metazoa; phylum Mollusca; class Gastropoda; order Neogastropoda; family Conidae; genus Conus; species Conus canariensis. Next base: position 35,058,740 of record CM065744.1, on the reverse strand, counting down.
GGACGAGGTGAGTCATTGACATAATTGATGCCGTACCTCTTGTGTCTAGGACGAGGGGAGTCATTGACATAACTGATGCCGTACCTCTTGTGTCTAGGACGAGGTATTAACATAATTGATGCCGTACCTCTTGTGTCTAGGACGAGGTATTAACATAATTGATGCGTACCTCTTGTGTCTAGGACGAGGTATTAACATAATTGATGCCATACCTCTTGTGTCTAGGACGAGGTATTAACATAATTGATGCCGTACCTCTTGTGTCTAGGACGAGGTATTAACATAATTGATGCCGTACCTCTTGTGTCTAGGACGAGGTGAGTCATTAACATAATTGATGCTGCACCTCTTGTGTCTGGGATCAGGTATTAAACATAACTGACCTCGTGCCGTCCCTTTTGGACCAAGTGACCCACTCCTAGAATCAACCTCGTGCTTGTCTCCAACCAGGTCACTCGATCAATACAGCTAAGCATCATTATACTGCTTCGTTTATCTGATGACCTTCCTTAGCTCAATCCTCCAGAGATCACGTGCTACAGGAACAGCCCAAGCCAATGCCAGCCGTTTGATCCTTTTCACAGAGCGAGAGGATGGTGGCATGAACAGATCAGGGACAGAAGGGAGGGGTGGAGAGGGGAGGGGAGGGGGAGTCGACGATCAGGGAATACAGAGATCACCGTTCACTCGCTCGTCATTTAACTCTGCAACTACGCAGTTACTCCTAGCTGCCAAAACAGACAGTCAGCTCCTACTACTAGCTATGCTCAAACTAAATCAAGGAGGCACGGAATTCCATCGAAGCCAACAAGCAGCAATGGTCGTTCGTCGTGAAGGAAGCTGGGTGAACCGCCATCGAAGGCTCCCTGATGCTAGGACTGTCACTGGACAAACGCGTTCGTCACTAGGTATGGGATGATGGGAAACGCGAGGGCCACACCACTGAGAAGACACAAGGAATGGCACAGAAAACAAATCAATACATCAACATCAAAATGAAACCAAGGAGCCAAAGAAAATGTGAAAATACGTGCAAATGACGTGACAGAGCTGTCGAAAATCCCGACGTGTGCGACAACAACCGCAGTTGCCGCTGCCAATGGAATCGATCAATTATCATGGTTAGTTTCATTTTCCCATAAACTTCCTTATTATTCTGATGCAGATAACCCGTGGACATTGACCCGCAAACGCGATATGAGCTGTGACACATCTATAAATTTCAAACAGAAAGCGAACAGAAAATGCGGTCGGGAGAGACTGAAAAAAAAGGAAACAGAGAGAGAGAGAGAGGAGAGAGAGAGAGGAGAGAGAGAGAGAGAGAGAGAGAGAGAGGCTAATTAATGACATTCAATGATGTAAGAGGGAGAGAGAGAGAGAGAGAGAGAGAGAGAGAGAGAGAGAGAGAGAGAGAGAGAGAGAGAGAGAGGCTAATTAATGACATTCAATGATGTAAGAGGCAGGATGGACGGAAGGGAGTGGAGTTATCGAATCAGGGAAAGAGATATGATAGGACTGCGGAACAATGCTCTCTCTCTCTCTGTCTCTGTCTCCTCCACCTCCTCACTCTCCTCTCCTTAAAGACACACAACATTCCTGCCTCCCTCATGCGCACCACACACACACACACACACACACACACATCACACCACCACACACCAGAGAGAGAGGAGAGACGAGAGAGAGAGAGAGAGAGAACTCTGAACTCTGAATTTTTAAATTGTAAGCCACCGACAGAGAGAGAGAGAGAGAGAGAGAGAGAGAGAGAGAGAGAGAGAGAGAGAGACAGACAGACAGACAGACAGACAGACAGACAGACAGAGACAGTAGGGAGAGAGAGAGAGGGGAGGGAAGGAGGAGAGAGAAGGACAGAGAGGAGAAGAAGGGGGGAGGATGGAAGGGGAGGGGGAGAAGAGAGAGAGGGGAAGAGGAGAGAGAGAGAGAGAGAGAGGAAGAGAGAGAGAGAGGAGAGAGGAGAGAGAGAGAACACAGGGATGGGAAGGGAGAATCAGGATGGGGGGAGGGGGAGGGGGAAGGACAGTGGACTTTCAACAAACTCCAAGCTCCAGAAAGGAGAGACGTGGCGTTGTCAATCTGTTCAACTGGCCTGCGGCCGTGGGAATCAGGAGGCTGACAGTTCAAGCGCTGAAAAAAAAATTAGGTGGGTTGTGTGTCGGTTATGTCACACGGGGCAGGGAGGGGGTGGGGTGGGGGTGGGGGGTGGAGGAGTGGAATGGCAGCAGGATGAGATTGGAACCACAAGAGTGGTGGTGGTGGTAACGTTTCGCTGGACAGCACATGACGTAGTAGTCTCCCCTGGTTCTGACAGCGGCGATGTGTGAAAACCACTCAGCAGTGCCACTGTCAGTTCATTGTGGGCCACGTAACACATTCTGGCAGACGTCCGCCGCCAGGGAACGGTCAGATTTTGGTCAGGAGCGCCAGACGAGAAGACAGGGTCAGTGCAGGCTGCACACCAACAACATGAACGCGTCGAGGCCGTGCTTAAGGAGTCGGATATTCATAGACTGGCTCCTTTAGATTGTTTTGAGGATTTCTATTGTTTGGAAGTTGATCCTCTTCATGTTCCTTCGTATGGCCGTCAGGGTACAAGCCAGGTGGTTCATATGGCCGTCAGGGTACAAGCCAGGTGGTTCATATGGCCGTCAGGGTACAAGCCAGGTGGTTCATATGGCCGTCAGGGTACAAGCCAGGTGGCTCATATGGCCGTCAGGGTACAAGCCAGGTGGTTTATATGGCCGTCAGGGTATAAGCCAGGTGGTTCATATGGCCGTCAGGGTACAAGCCAGGTGGTTCATATGGCCGTCAGGGTACAAGCCAGGTGGTTCATATGGCCGTCAGGGTATAAGCCAGGTGGTTCATATGGCCGTCAGGGTACAAGCCAGGTGGTTCATATGGCCGTCAGGGTATAAGCCAGGTGGTTCATATGGCCGTCAGGGTATAAGCCAGGTGGTTCATATGGCCGTCAGGGTACAAGCCAGGTGGTTCATATGGCCGTCAGGGTACAAGCCAGGTGGTTCATATGGCCGTCAGGGTACAAGCCAGGTGGCTCATATGGCCGTCAGGGTACAAGCCAGGTGGTTCATATGGCCGTCAGGGTACAAGCCAGGTGGTTCCAAGCAGACAGATTCAAATCAAAAGGAATGGGATTATATTTGTGCATTTGAGGCTGGCGCAAAGAGAGGGTGGTGGGTGAGTGCAAAGGCCTGAAATGTGACGTCAACTAAAGGGGAAGGTCATCTGTTTGTAGACTGTTTGTGATTTCGTCGGTGAAGATCACCCAAAACAAGGGGAATAATTAGTGGGGACTTTGATTAATTATCAGTACAACAGTAAATGCTGGCCCAAACATATGGTAGACCCCAAAACATCTGCATGGATTATATAGTGTTTTAGTGTAAAATCATAATTTTGGCGTGTGGCCGCAGACGTCTGAACCATCTACGTCGCGACACAGCATGTGTGGAATTCACAGGATGCTATGGATGCCATGTTTTATTCCACGAAATACCGTCTGCATGCGTACAGTAATGACCTATAAACAGTTCGTATTCATATTAGATCTGTAGGAAAGAACAACATTATAATTTATTTTCTCTGGTCGTCTCAGCTTGGAAAAGGAGCTATGTGGCTGCCTGGGCTTTAGTTCGTTTTTTAATCAAGGGTAATCAGTTAAAAAAAACCCAATCAAATCGAAAACATGAATAGAGAATGGTACTAAAATCAACAAAATTCACAGTAAATCTTGTCTTACATAGAAAAATTATAATGGCAGGGCTTTCACAGTCATTAAATCAATACAAGTTTCCACAACAGTTAGCATTCCGCTTGTGACGAACAACAATGTCAGGAATTAGGTTGTTTGAGCAAAGTCTTTGAAACTGTGGCAACTGACGTCTTGCTGGATTTCACTTTACACGTTTGTTATCTCTAATGTGAATTAGTGCGATATCCTTCAAACGGACCAGGAACGTAGATTGATGAACATGTTTGAGAGAGCTTCATCATGTCCTTCTTTCAAATATCAGTGCATTTATTCTGTGGTCTATCATCACCTTCGTTTGACGGGGCATTAAAAATGAACTCTACCACTCCTGTCATGTAGAAAAGAAAGATGACGGATGGGCAGTTTATCAAAGGACAGAGCTCATATGGCTTTCTTTACAATGATCCACATCCAGAGAGATTTTTTACGCGTTATATCTGGCCATTGACCATTACAAGATTAATACGAACAATTTCCCGGAAATCTGACCTTCTAATCACGTCGTTTCCACGAGTGAACCAACTTTTGATTTCATTTCAATCTCAGTTCTACGGTCCGCAGTCTATATGACACGTCACTACCCTGGCTGTTTGTGTCTGGGTCTGGTAATGTTTTGGTACTTCTCTGGTGAGAGTGGCCTGCACCCTGGCTGTTGGTGTCTGGGTCTGGTAATGTTTGGTACTTCTCTGCTGAGAGTGGCCTGCACCCTGGCTGTTTGTGTCTGAGTCTGGTAATGTTGGGTACTTCTCTGCACCCTGGTTGTTTTGTGTCTGGGTCTGGTAATGTTGGGTACTTCTCTGCACCCTGGCTGTTTGTGTCTGGGTCTGGTAATGTTTGCTACTTCTCTGGTCAGTGGCCTGCACCCTGGCTGTTGGTGTCTGGGTCTGGTAATGATGGGTACTTCTCTGCACCCTGGCTGTTTGTGTCTGGGTCTGGTAATGTTGGGTACTTCTCTGCACCCTGGCTGTTTGTGTCTGGGTCTGGTAATGTTGGGTACTTCTCTGCACCCTGGCTGTTTGTGTCTGGGTCTAGTAATGTTTGGTACTTCCCTGGTGAGAGTGGCCTGCACCCTGGCTGTTTGTGTCTGAGTCTGGTAATGTTTCGTACTTCTCCGGTGAGTGGCCTGCACACTGGCTGTTTGTGTCTGAGTCTGGTAATGTTTGGTAATTCTCTGGTCAGTGGCCTGCACCCTGGCTGTTGGTGTCTGGGTCTGGTAATTTTTGGTAATTCTCTGCACCCTGGCTGTTTGTGTCTGGGTCTGGTAATGTTTGGTACTTCTCCTGTGAGTGGCCTGCACCCTGGCTGTTTGTGTCTGGGTCTGGTAATGTTTGGTACTTCTGTGAGTGGCATGCACCCTGGCTGTTTGTGTCTGGGTCTGGTAATGTTTGGTACTTCTCCTGTGAGTGGCCTGCACCCTGGCTGTTTGTGTCTGGGTCTGGCAATGTTTGGTACTTCTCCTGTGAGTGGCCTGCACCCTGACTGTTTGTGTCTGGGTCTGGTAATGTTTGGTACTTCTCCAGTGAGTGGCCTGCACCCTGGCTGTTTGTGTCTGGGTTTGGTAATGTTTGGTACTTCTCTGGTGAGAGTGGCCTGCACCCTGGCTGTTTGTGTCTGAGTCTGGTAATGTTTGCTACTTCTCTGCACCCTGGTTGTTTTGTGTCTGGGTCTGGTAACGTTTGGTACTTCTCTGGTCAGTGGCCTGCACCTGGCTGTTGGTGTCTGGGTCTGGTAATGTTTGGTACTTCTCTGCTGAGAGTGGCCTGCACCCTGGCTGTTTGTGTCTAGGTCTGGTAATGTTTGGTACTTCTCTGCACCCTGGCTGTTTGTGTCTGGGTCTGGTAATGTTTGGTAATTCTCTGCACCCTGGCTGTTTGTGTCTGGGTCTGGTAATGTTTGCTACTTCT
>CM065744.1:35030549-35033049 GCA_033310375.1 Conus canariensis | reverse complement strand
TTTTATTTACTTGATCTCTTTCTAAAAAGGATATCACAATCTGTTAAACTGAACAAGAATGCAAACCTCCTCTGTTAAACTTTCGTTTAGAACAGATGTCTGGACAGACATGGCTTGGAATTCAGCTTGTGAACAACTAAAAGCCATGTGCAAATATTTCGAGTTGTTTCATGACAGAGAGAGAGAGAGAGAGAGAGAGGAGAGAGAGAGAGAGGAGGAGAGAGAGAGAGAGAGAGACGACAAGACAAGACAAGACAAGACAAGACAGAAGTCTTTTATTCGTATAGGCCATAGCCCCTTAGAAGGGGGATGTACACAGAGCAACTTTACACAACACATTTCTAGTAGATGATGTAAACAACTTTAAGCTAACATAGAGTTACGCTGTTTAAAACCTCTGTACAAATAAACAGCAAACTGTTTCACTATTTTATCATTTGTCGATGCCATTAACAAGATTAATTTAAACAAGGATGGATGTCTAAAGTATTTAGGAGGGATATACTGTTGTCTTAAATCACTTAATTCTGGACATGAAAGAACAAAATAAACTTCATTTTCCTGTGATTCGTGACACAATGGACAAAAAATCATACGATCACCTACAACTCTATATCGTTGAGAATGTGCAAAGATATCTGAAATACCCAATCTAAACTTTGTCACAGCATGTCAAATGTTTATTAATAGCCATTGACAAATAGGTAGGAATGCAATGCATAGGATTTAACAGTCTGTAAATCGAAAACCTAGAGCTGTCTTCCACATGCGAGTTCCACTTCTGCCAACTACAATCAATCAATCTTTGCCGAAACACACGAATAAAACCATTTACATCACCAACACCCTGGTTTTCCCACACAAAACCAAATCCAAATTCATACAATTTTAGTCTTAAATTAGAGTCCAGTTTTTCTTTCCCCTGTTATCTAACTCTAAAAGCACAGTGTAGGCTTTGTATGGCAATCTGTGTTGTTCCACTTGTGTTATTCTTAGCCAGTAACGAATACACTTTACCACTGAAATTAAATGTATAGGGTATCTATTGGTCTCTCGATATACCAGATCGTTCGGTGTTTTCAATGAAACACCAATAAATTTCTTTAGAGCATACAGGTGGATTTTCTCAATATGCATAGCAGCAGAATCAAAACCCCATATTCCAGCACCATATTGTAGCATCAGTTGAATTTGAGCGTCAAATAGTTTCAAAAATAAAGTCAAAGATTCATTATTTAACATCGTTAATTTCTTCAGTATACACAATAACGCATATTTAGCTCTACTTGCAAGATCTTTACAAGCGAAGGTAAAGCTTAAGCGTGTAGAAAAATATATGCCAAGATATTTGTAAGCATTCACAACGGGCATATGCAGTTCCATTATATACCCACCTTTCACTGGCTGCAAGATATCCACCCTTTCTGAACACAATTATGTTGCTTTTATTCATGCTTATGTTTAATCGAAGTGAAGCGGATGCTCTTTCTAAACTGTTTAACTGGGTTTGTAAACCAACTATCGTTTCAGACATCAATGCAACATCGTAAGCTAAAAGAAGAATGAAAATTAAAAAAAAAAATCATTTATGAATTTTGCACCATGTCGTCCAGAATTAGTCACTTCTTTCGTTAATTCATTAATGAACAAAGAAAACAAAATGGGACTACAAACATCCCCTTGCTTAACTCCAGTTGTACAGGTTATATAATCAGTCAGAGAACCGCCGCTTCTTACTCTAGCTTTTACAGAGTCGTACATGCTCATGACACACTGATACAGTTTACCTCTTATCCCATTTTTAAATAAAATTCGCCATAATATACCCCTGTTAACAGAATGCGACATATAATTTACGATTCAAACAAAATCGTTTTGCACAAACGCCGTTAAAGTAAACATGTGGTCTATCGTGAAGTAAGTTCGTTTAAATCCAGCTTGGCATTCACCTGTGAGGTTCTTTTCCTCTACCCACTCCTGCAGTCTTCCATTGATAACAGTACTGTACAATTTACTACAAACATTACACAAAGAAATTCCTCTATAATTATTAGGATCATCAACATTACCCTTTTTATATAAAGGAAGAACTGTTGATTCTGTCCACAGCACAGGAAAAACACCCCTGTCAAATAGAGAATTGAAATACTTTGTAACAAAATCCAATATCAAATTAGACTTACATGCATTTTTCACCATTTCACCAATAATACTATCAGGGCCACTAGCTTTATGACTTTTCAGTTTTCTTAAGGCCATCATAATTTCGTCCCTTGAAATTGGACGATTGAAATAATCGTCACTGGAATCACTATCATCACTGGAATCATTGTGAGCATTTCCACCACCACTGCCTTTCTCATCTGTAACATCACCTGTGTCTACGTCTTTTTTCAAGCAATTTCTGAAAATGTTGAAACCAGTCTTCCAAACCAATGTTATTAGACGGATGTTTTCCTTCATTATTGGTTTTACGCATTGAGTTCCAAACTCCCTTTGG
>CM065744.1:35005145-35020145 GCA_033310375.1 Conus canariensis | reverse complement strand
CCGTACGTATGGACGTGCGTACGTGTGTATATACAGGGTCGAACTTTAATTAAGGACCACCCCGAAAAAAGGCCCTTTCTTTTTAAATTGGCCAAAATACAAGCAATGCATTTTTTCGAAGAATTCGACTGGGAAAGGTTTAAGGGGTTAACAGAGTATTCCGCAAAGCTTGCGAAAGCTGTCTTATTGTCACGTGCGGCATGCAGAGGGGGGGGGGGGGGGGGGGGGGGAGTTTGAAAGTTGCAGATTGTTGTCAAAATTGCTTGTTTTTTAAGTAAGAGTGAACACTGCTTCAAACGGTTTTGCACTGAAATTCCAAATGCACGTGCAAAAACCAATGCATTGCAGAGCATTTTACTGACTGGAATGCCCCTAAAAGCAGCCCAACGTGCATAATTCTTCATAACACAAAAATGCCTCCAAGAACGCAAGCTGTCTGATTTTGACCGGACCCGGGCGATTGCATGGCTGCAGGATCGAGTTGGCGTTCGAGAAGTGGTCAGAAGACTACAAGTGTCCCACTCCGTCATCATTCGGCTGAGAGAACGTTTTCAAGCCACTGGAACTGTCAAAGAGAGACCCCGTCCATGCCAGCCAAAGAAGACCACTGCAAGAGATGACAGGTTCATCCGCAGACATGCTCTTCGGACCAGGACCACCACCTCCAACACCATCAGGCGTCGGCTCCAAGCTGCCACTAACACAGCAGTGTGTGAGATGACCATACGGCGGCGCCTCAATGCTGCCAACCTTCGAGCAAGGCGCCCAGTCCGGAAACCAAAACTGACTGCGGCCCACCGGGCACGTCGCCTGGCCTGGTGCACAGCTCATCGAACATGGACTCGGGCTCAGTGGCGGACGGTGCCTTTCACCGATGAGTCCAAGTTCCAGTTGAAGCCACGAGATGGACGCATTCGGGTGTGGTGGCGTCCTAGGGAGCAGCTGGCAGATGACGTCATCCAGGAGGTCGTCGCTTTTGGTGGTGGCTCCGTCATGGTATGGGGGGGGCATCAGCAGTCACCACAAGACTCCCCTGTACCATGTGGATGGCAACCTGAACGGCCAACGCTACCTGCAGGAGATTTTACGGCCTTTGGTTGTCCCAGCACTCCAGCAAATTGGGGCTCAGGCTGTGTTCATGGACGATAATGCCACCCCACATCGTTGTCGAGCCGTGAACACTTTTGTGGTGCAAGCTGGCATCACCAGGATGCCATGGCCGGCAAACAGCCCGGACATGAACCCTATTGAGAACATCTGGGGCGAGCTTGGGAGGAGAGTTCAAGAAAATCACCCTGTTCCGGCAAATCGACAGGAGCTGCTGCACTACCTGCAGCAGGAGTGGGCAAACCTCCCCCAGGCACTCATTACAAGAACAGTCAACACCATGAGGCAGCGCTGTGTGGATTGTGTGGCAGCACGAGGGGGGCACACTCGGTTTTGATCAGACTGTAAAGAAACACTCTTTTTGTGAATGTCATTTTGGGGGGTAGTCTCATTCAGGCTCCCCTGTCTAATCAGAAAGAATGATTTTTTCGATGAAAGTGACAAAATGTTGTTCACTGATAATGAAATTAAACATTTATAAAGTTTCTGTCGTTTGTCGGTTTTTCTTTCTATGTTTTGTGAGACTGTGTATAAGTGGTCCTTAATTAAAGTTCGACCCTGTATATATATATATATAATATATATTATACTATATCATGTTATGAATGCACTTGCACTGTATGCATGAACGTGCGTACGTGTGTATGTATATTATACTATGTCATGTTAAGAATGCAAGTTAGAATTTCCAAGCTGACACTTTTGGATTTTCTAAACCTGCCGTCTCTAAAATTTACTAGGGAGAGACACCCAAGAGACTTAAATGCACGCTTTGCGAGTAGGGAAGATGAAGTATGAGAGACGGACGGAGTAGGGGAGGATGTGGCGGCGGCTGAGACTTGATTTTGGATTTTCTGGATGCAGGGCGCATACTTCAGCCCTTGGGAAAAAAAACACCGACATGTACTGGAGTCCGCGTCTGTTCTACTGTGCAATTCATAGGCCATTTTGTAACGTAACGTTCGTTCCATGGCCTGAAACCGAGACACAACGAAAGCAGCCCCCCCCCCCCCCCCCAACCCTCACTACCTAAAAGGGACGCAGCAGACCCTGCACAACGAATTCCTTCTTGCACACATGAAAATGGCATGCCACTGGAAACTGTCGACGTATTGTCAAGTTGGTAGAGACACACGATGCTTTCTAATCATGGCAGGCTGCGGATCCGTAGTGCGTCAGAGGTGTCGTATCCGCACTGGCCGTGAGTGTGGCAGAGCTGAGCTGGCGCAACTGGAAATATCTCCGTGAGAATCATATTACTGAGGTGCTACAGACAGCAAAAGAGAAGAAAAGAAGAAGAAAGAGAGAGAGAGAGAGAGAGAGAGAGAGAAGAGAGAGAGAGAGAGAGAGAGAGAGAGCGACACAGGCAGAGACAGAGACAGACAGACAGACAGATAGACAGACAGAGAGGAAAACCCACAATGCCACTGACAGACAGGTTGGAAAGTATTTCGTTACAGTACATGAAAGAAGATGTTCTTGTTTGGGCTGTATTATAGCCACGCCGAAGCCACCATCGCTCTTTCAAGGCTTAAGTCACGCAGGAAAACAAACCAGGCAATGCATGCCTACGATTACTCCCTTGCGCGGAATGAAGATCGCGTACAGATGCAGGGTGTGAGTGTGAGTGAGGCAAATGGGGCAATACGCTCTTGTTGGCATGTCAAAGGTCTACGATTACCTGAGCAACATCAGGACCAGTCTTACCGATTTCTCTGACAGGCCTGCTATTCCCCAGTCTCTCCTTTGTTACCATGGGAACAATAGAAAAGTCTATGCCGTTGTTCCGAAAACTGACCTAAACTAAATTCATGATATATTAGCTGGGGGGGGGGGGGGGATCTTGCTCAGTTTTCCTACCCACCCTTAACGTTTTTTGACAAAACACACAAGCAAACACACACACACACACACACACACACATACACGAGCGCGCACGCGCCAAGGCGTTCTTAAGAGAATATACTGCTCGCTGTCAGAATTCCCGAATGAGCCATCGAAACCTGAGAGGGGAAGTAATTATCATGCGATCTCCCAAAACCCGGAGAAAAACGGCGTCTTCTGACACAAGACTAGTGTAGAGCCGCACGGCACAATGGACACACACAAACTGGGTGTGTTTGATTGAGTGTGAAGAAACCTAAAAGAAAAGCAAATACTGTTCCGACGAACAAAAGAGACAAATAAATTACCAGATAAAAAACGACGCGTTTCGACCTCTGTGGTCTTCTTCAGGCAATACAAACAACATTCAAGACAACGAAAACAAAGAACAATCACTTATCTCTTAAAATTTAGACTACGTTGCTCCCGCGTCTTGCGACTCATGAGGCAGTCAAGTCGCTCCACTGTGTGCGGGCCTCAACCAGTCTGCTGGTGCACAAGAAGTGAAGATCTAAAATGATCTTTTCTTTTTCTTTCTTTCTTTTTTCTTTCTGCGTACGCAGGCTGATACTCCTGCGGACACTGCCTGTATAGGCAGGCAGTAGAGGTTTGTGTGTATGACCGTTTTTTATTCCGCCATTAAGGCAGCCATACTCCATCTTCGGGGAAGGTGCATGCTATGTCTAACGTGTCATCCATACCGACGGCCAAACCGGCCTTCTCTTCCGAAAGTTGGTGATGGGATTTTACGTGTGTGCAAGATGTTGTGCGTGCGTTCACACACGGAACCTCGGTTTATAGTCTCATTCGAAGGACTGTATGGGGAATGGAGTCAGAAACCAATGTTAACTCCGAGGGAAAAATCCCCCTGTACCGAAATTCGAACTCGCAACCCCAGGATCACGAATCCGGCGCTCTACCAACTGAGCTATTCCGGCCCCTATCTAAAATGATCAACAAACGAATATTTTGTCGTACACCTCTATCACTTATAATGTACTAGCAATCTTTGGTGAGTGAGGGGAGGGGTGGGGGTGGGGAGGTCGTCCCTTGGTACACGCGACCAAATCCACTGTAGTAATACACCATTGTGGCAATTCCATTCATTCCCTTTTTCGGATTATGTGTATGTCTGTCTATCTCTCTATCAGTCCGCCTCTCTCTGTCTCTGTCTCTGTCTCTCTCTCTCTCCTATGTATATATTCATCTCTGTGTGTGTGTGTGTGCGCGCGCGCGGTGTGCTGGTGTGTGTGTGTGTGTGTGTGTGTGTGTGTGTGTGTGTGTGTGTGTGTGTTTCTTCTGTTCTGCTTCAACCTTTTCAATTCCTTTGTCCGTGCAATTTTTTCTTTTTGATCCGACTGCATTTAACACAGCAAGCCCATCTCTACGTCTCCCCCCTCCCCCCCCCCCCCCCCCCCCCCCCCCCCCCCGACTGTCCCCTGTCTTATTGCGTGCCATCCTTTCATCTGTCTTCCTTTCTCTTTTAGCTCTATGGTAGGCAGGGGGAAGGGGACATGATAAAGGAAGAGCAGGTGAGGGGGGGGGGGGGGGGGGGAACCCTGAGATCAATGTTGCCAGCAGCTGTGATTGTGTGCGCTTTTCTAACAATCTTCTTATCTTTCTTTTTTTTCTTTTTTCTTTTTTTTTTTATTATTATTTTTTTTTTTTTTTTTTTTTGGAAAAAAGAGAGGCGGGCACGAATAATCCAGTTGGGGTGTTGTTGATGGCCTTAGTCAATTAGATAACACGCTACATACACATAACCGCGTGCGCGGTGAACCCACAAACATGTTGACGCGCGCGCGCGCGCGCGTGTCCCCCCCCCCCCCCCCACACACACACAATACCAGCGGACACACACACACCACACACACACACACACACACATACACCGCGCATGCGCGAGCAACCCACACACACATGCACCACGCACGCGCCCAGCGCCGCACGCACGCGTGGTCCCCCCCCCCCCCCCCACACACACACACCAGCGGACACACACACAACACCACACACACACACAGCCGCATCGCCACACCACACACCCACAGCACCGCCGTCGCACACGCCGCACCACACACACACCACGCACACACACACACACACACACACACACATTCGTAAAAAGAATTGTTCTAGTTGTAATACTTTCCATTTTCCACCAAGTTTCGTTAACATCTGATGTGTAGAATTTTGTCGTTGCTTGTTTGTTTGTTTGTTTTGTTTTGTTGTTTTTGTTGTTGTTTTTGTTGTTGCTGTTGTTGTTGTTTTTGTTGTTGTTGTTGTTGTTGTTTACATAACATTGGTAAGGGGGAGACGCAGAAAACTAACAGATGCGAGTGAAAATATTACAACAGTTTCCCTTAGGTGAAGCTGTGAAAAGGACTGTTCGCCCTACACGAGAACGTGAAGTAGGAGTGATGCAAACCACTATAGCACTCTCACTCATCATACAATCAGGCAGATCCAAAACACTAGAGCACTTTTATTGCCCCTACAATCGTTCAACACGAAAACTGCATTGTCTACACGATAGGGGCTAAACGGTAGATGTAAAGTGCTAACAAAAATCGAAGTCGATGTCAAGAAGTAGACAATGGTAAGGTCTGATTCCAGACAGGGAAACCGTCCTAACTCTTGTAGCACGTTGAATCTGTGAACATAAAGAAGAGGAGGAGGAGGAGGGAGCAGCAGGAGGAGGAGGAGGTGAGGAGGAGGAGGAGGAAGAAGAAGAAGAAGAAGAAGAAGAAGAAGAAGAAGAAAAAAGAAGAAGAAAGAGACGAACACAACAACAACAACAAAACAAAGGACAACGACGACGACGAGAAGAAGAAGAAGAAGAAGAAAGAGACGACGAAAGAGAGACAACGAAAAAGACGACGATGACGACGACACGACAGAAGAGAGAAGAAGAAGAAGAAGAAGAAGAAGACTATGACGACAACAGCGAAAAAGACTCAACCAGATCTCTTCAACACACGACCTTCTAACTGATGCAGACTGTAAGATTCAAGGTTTATTCACACTTAAGCATGGTTAGGGCATGGAAAATAAACTACGACGAATGTCCGCAGACTAAACACAAAACATACACACATTTAACAAAGAAACTTAACATAAAAAGACACCAACCCTCTAGGCACTCTTCCTCACTTCAATTAACAAATTAGCAAAGTAGTGGAAGATTTTATTCTACGATTGACCGATATTAAAAGCAATAGAAGGATATGAGTTTTCCTTTAAACCAATCAGAATTTTCCTGGTAACTTATCACGATATTCGTGATTATTCTTCAGGCACAGAAAAAAAATGTACATTGTCTTTACTCTTTCAAAGTGCCATCTTTTCCGTCTAGTTTCATCTGAAGTCTGAAAAATTCTGTATCCAGGCCTGCAGCACTTCGCTTAAAAACAGGATAATAAAACAAAACAGAAAGTAGAGAGGCGAGGGGCAAAACCAAAAGAAAGGAAAAAAGTAGGGATGACTAAACGATAAAAAAATGAATAGTCAGATTAGGATGTTATCGTCCCCTGTAGCGAAACCCTGATATCTGCATTTATGTGAGCTTCATTATGATAAAAGAAAACCGATCTGCATTTGTCGTGATAAACAGACCTGACATCCCCATTGGTAATAACTCCGTCGAGATAAAGATACAACCTGCTATATGCACTTACATAGAAATTATCGTGATAAAGAGATCTGATATCTGCATTGATGTGAACATTACAATGATAATTAAACCCTAGTATATTGCATTGTTATGAATATTATCATGATAAATAAGCTCTGATTTCTGTATCGACATGAACAACTAGAAGTAAACCCTGTCATTTTGCATTTATCTAAACATTTATCATGATAAATGAACCCTGGCATCTGCATTTATTTGACCATTTGTCGTGATAAACAAACCCTAACATATGTATCGATGGGAACATTATCGTGATAAATACACACATAAACCTAGACGGTAGAGCGGAGACCTCTGCCAATGTCAACAAACAGATCCTGGATCCGCCCTTTGAGACAGATCCGCTCCACAGATCCGCACACAAATTGAGCGGTTTCGCTCATTCCATCTCTTCATCAACTTTAACCCACACTGGTTGTGCAGTTTTTGTGTAAACTTCATGAACAGACTTGGGACCCTCGCCCCTGCCGGCCTGAACACCAGAGTGACAGCAGCTGAGCTTCAGCACCCCTCCCCTTCTCTACTAACCCCTCCCCCCCCCCCCCTCTTTCTCTTTCTCTCTCTCTCTCTCTCTCTCTCTCTCTCTCTCTCCCCTTCCTTTTTGAACAGGCCTTCTTGCTTTCCACTTTAACTTGTTCATGATTCCTACTCACTGCTTAACCCCAGTTAACTTCCATTTTGTCTCTGAGCTCTGTTCATTCCTTCTTCTTCTTCTTTTTATTGTCAGTCCCCATATAAGATCTGTCTCTGTCACCCACTAACTCTAAGCCTGATGACAGCTCTATGAGCAGAAAGCTTGCTTGCTTTACTTCTTGTTCCCCCAATCACCATACTCCAACCCTGGGGAGAGTACTCTTCCACCATTTTCTTCTCCTTCATGAACAGATCCAGGATCTGTCCTTTGGAACGGATCCGTGCGCAAATCAAACGGTTTGTCCTTGCGTCACGTTTCACCTTTCTCCCGAGTTTCCTTACATCCGGTTCAGTGGATTTTGAGGTGTTTTGCTGACAGACAAACCGACGTACCAACAGACACAGGTTGAAAGGTGACTAGAGTACGGCGGTGGTGGTGGTGGTGATGACCGGAGCTAAAGTAACACACATATAACCTGTGTGTACATGAACAGCAGAATTACCGAACAGCTGTTCAAAATATGGTCAAAAAGAATAATAACACCATTAGGTAGAGTAGCTGTGCTCAAATCATTAGTACTATCAAAACTGGTGTACTTATGGATCCTCTTACCGAATCCTCCTGATTCCCAGATCACTTCATTACAGAAAATGTGTTTCAAATTTGTTTGGAATAACAAAAATGATAAAATTAAAAGAAAATACTCAATACGTAATATACAAAAAGGAGGGATAGGTATACCCGACCTGAAAATATATATCAGCTCCTTAAAAATCGCCTGGATACGGAAGGTGTACATGCACGACCACAAGTGGAAAATAATATTACATTCATTATGTCCTGAAATACGTATCATTGACGCATATGGCCCTGACAGATTTGTTGAAAGCAATGTTATAAACAGATTTTGGAAAGGAGTCTTTCAGTCATATCAAAGATTCTGCAAACAGGTAGAATTAACTGAAAGTACAGATCTAGCCACTGAACCTATCTTTTGTAATGAAAAGTTCAAAGTAGGAGAAAAACCGTTCTTTTACAAGAAATGGATGCAGAACAATATATTTCTAGTTAAACATTTACTCGATGAGGATGGTAATTTTCTAAGCTGCCATGAACTGTCGGAGAAAATGGGCTTTCATATCAATTTTCTAACTCATAGAAGTTGCGTGCGTTCGATCAAAGCTTACACAAAGAAAAAAAGATTGAAATTAGATAGTAACATTGGTAATGATAAAACTTTAGCACTTCAAAAAATTTGTAGTATTAATAAAGGATCACGTGCTTATTACGATATTATGGCGGAAGCCAATGAAGTTTTAAACATTAGTGCATTTATCAAGTGGGAACAACGTCTTAATATACCAATTGATTGGGTAGAGGTACTGAAAAGGATTAAGAAAATTAAAGAAACAAAACTGAAATGGTTCCAAATTAAGATATGCCACAGAATTCTGGTAACAAATAGTTTGTTGAAAAGTATGCAAATTATTGATAGCGACAAATGTAATTTCTGCATTAGAGAGAAAGACTCAATTAACCACTATCTGTGGGAATGCAAGTTTACCCGTATTTTCTGGAAAGAGTTCTGCAAGTTAACTGTTCCCACTGTGTAAGATTATCACTTAACGTGGAGATTATATTATTTGGTACGGATGAGAAAACAAAAACCGACGATATGCTAGACCTGATGATTTTAATGGGAAAATATTTCATATATAAATGTAGAATTAACAAGACAAAACCTAATGTAAACATATTTTTGAAGGAGCTGGACTATAGACATAAGATGGAGAAATATATGTCCTTAATGGAGATGAATCATGCAACGTACTTAACAAAATGGTCACCTTATATCAAATACTAGGAACTAATGGTTATATTATGTATCATATGAAGGTATGCGCAAGGGTGTGTGTGGTGTGTGTGTGTGTGTGATGTGTGGTGTGTGTGTGTGTGTGTGTGTGTGAGTGAGTGTATTATGTTAATAAGTACTGTATACTCTTTTTCTTTTCTATTAATCTCGTCCACAACCTGGGTACACAGGATTAATGCCAGTTAGAATTTATTCGGCTGTGTGCCCGTGTAAAAAGAAAAAAATGCATGTACATGTCTATGCGTTAAATATGTGCCACTATGGATTAATGTATTGATTTATGTATGTTAGTTGTCATTGTATGTTTGGACAATTAAAAAAAAAAAAAAGAATTACCGAACAGTCTCCCATCTGTTGATTTTTAGTTTTATCCTTCCCACTCCTCTCCCATATCCATCCCTCTCCCTCCCACCCACCTACCGCCCACCCCCACCCCCTTCCCCATGCGCGTATGCTGGCACACACGCACACGAACGCGCGCGCGCTCACACACACACACATACACACGCACATACACACACACACACACACACACATACACACACACGCACGCACGAACACACCACACACACACGCGCGCGCGCGCGCGCGCGCACTCACGCACGCTCGCACGCACACACAGCACACACACACACACACACACACACACACACACAGACGACCGTGTGTGTGTGTGTTGTGTGTGTGTGTGTGTGTGTATGTGTGTGCGTGTGCGTGTGTGTGTGTGTGTGTTTGTGTGTTTGTGGTGTGTGCGTGTGTGTGTGTGTGAAAAAGTAATTAAGATACAAGGCAAGTCAGACAAGGTTATCTGCCGTCTCATCTGTCCATGTTTCTGTTGTGTCGTCAAAGAAGCCGACGATAGCGATCAGCCAGACTGACTGCAAAGGGCGGCCTGATGAAATCTGTCTGCCACACACGTACCCTGACTGACGCCCATTGTAGATAGCCGCTTCGATCAGACCCATGATAATGTCTTAATTGAAATCTCTCTCTCTCTCTCTCTCTCTCTCTCTCTCTCTCTCTCTGACAGACAGATAGAGAGAGAGAGACAGAGAGAGACAGCAGAGAGAGAGAGAGAGAGAGAGAGAGAGACAGACAGACAGACAGACAGACACACAGACAAATACATATTCTCTCTCTCAGAGCACCAGAGAGAGAGAGACAGACAGACAGACAGACAGACAGACAGAAAGGCGCGTGCGCACACACACACACACACACACACACACACACACGCACGCACGCACGCACGCACGCACACGCACACACCACACACACACACACACACACGCATACACACACACACGTGTTCGCCCGCGAAGGTGGGGAGATTGTGAAAGAGAGAGAAGAGAGAGAGAGAGAGAGAGAGAGAGAGAGAGAGTGGGAAGAGGGGGGGAGAGAGAGAGAGGAGAGAGAGAGAGAGAGAGAGAGAGAGAGGGAGAGGAGAGAGAGAGAGAGAGAGAGAGAGAGAGAGAGGAGGCTGGAACGAGAAGGTAGATAAGTGGGGATGGGGTAGTGGTAGCGATCGCCAAGGAAGTATCAACCTGTCTTATAATGAGAGAACTGACGGATGGATCCATGGTCGTGTCTCAATATCAAGACACTGGGGAATAGTAGCTTGTCCTATTTTCCAGCTCTTCTGGACTATTTCTCCCCCAATCAACAACACACACACACACACACACACACACACACACACACACACACACACACAACACACACGCACACACACACACACACACACACAACCCACAGGTGTTTGGAAAACGTTATCATGGTGCGTTCATTTATGGAGATCTACCTGTCGTTAATTAACATGGACATTGCCATCCGCCCGGCTACCTGGCCACTGTAGTCAGCCTGATGATGATTCGCCCTCACAGCCCAACAGCTGTAGCCTGCTTGCTGGCTGGTGTCCGTAGAGATACTGATCTTCTGCAAGGGAGAAAGAAAAAATGCATTTTTGTCTTGCCACTTGTATTCTACTGTGATTTGTTTTTTTCTTCCAATACAGCTGTCGCTTGTTGGTTGGCGTCAGCTCACTCCCCCCCCCCCCCCCCCCCCCTCCCTCCCCTATGGAGGAGGAAACTGACGTTGTTTTGCCGATCTTTTTTTGAATGCTGTAGTCGCTTGTTGGTTGTCGTCCGCATACACTTACCTCTAACTCCCCCCCCCCTCCCCCTGCACCCCCGTTATGGAGGAGTTAAAATGACATTTTTGTTCTGTCATTCGTATTCTTTTATCGTATTTTTTAATGCAGTTGTTGCTTGCTAAGTGACGTCCATACACATTTACCTCACCCTTGGGGAGGCGGTGTGTGTGTGTGTGTGTGTGTGTGTGTGTGTGTGTGTGTGTGTGTGTGTGTGTGCGTATGTGTGAGTGTGTGAGTGTGTGGTTGTGTGTGTGTGTGTGTGTGGAGTGCGTGTGTGTGTGTGTGTGTGTGTGTTGTGTGTGTGTGACGCTGCGTGCGTTGTGCGTTGTTGTGCTCGTGCGTGTGTGGTGGTGTGTGTGTGTGTGTGTGTGTGTGGTGTGTGTGGCTTGTGTGTTGTGTGTGTGTGTGTGTGTGTGTGTGTGTGTGGTGTGTGTGTGTGATGTGTGTGTGGTGTGTGTCTGTGTGTGTGTGTGTGTGTGTGTGGTGTGTGTGTGTGTGTATGTGTGTGTGTGTGTGTGTGTTGTTGTGTGGTGTATGTGAGTGTGTGTGTGTGTGTGTGTGTGTGTGTGTGTGTGTGTGTGTGTGGTGTTGCGTGAATGTGTGTGTGCGCGCGCATATGTGTGTGTGTGTGTGTGTGTGTGTGTTGTGTGTGTGTGTGTGTGTGTGTGTGAATGACAATGTTTTTGTGTCACGTGTACTCTTGAGCGTACGTTTGCATTTATTTAAAAAACTTTTTCTTTAGGAGTATTTGTTATCCGAACAAACTGCAGATATACCAAAGAAAATAAAGAAAGTCGTTTTCGTTCACACATACAGACATGACTTAGTCAAAAAGATTTAACAGAAAAAAAGGACATGTATACAACCGCAATATTACAGACAGTATACAAGTTATAGCAGGCGACCAATACACACACGCTCAAAGCGCTCACCAACTCTCAACCACGAACAATTCACACGTACAGATACCCAATGTGTACCACATTGATATTTAGTGTGCCCACTCACAACCACTCGTCTGCGCTCTCTCCCTCCAAGTCTCTTAACATTCACAGGAAGTGTGCCCACTCACAACACTCGTCTGCCTCTCTCCCTCCAAGTCTCTTAACATTCACAGGAAGTGCCCACTCACAACCACTCGTCTGCGCTCTCTCCTCCAAGTCTCTTAACATTCACAGGAAGTGTGCCCACTCACAACCACTCGTCTGCGCCTCTCCCTCCAAGTCCTTAACATTCACAGGAAGTGTGCCCACTCACAATCACTCGTCTGCGCTCTCTCCCTCCAAGTCCCTTAACATTCACAGGAAGTGTGCCACTCACAACCACTCGTCTGCCCCCTCTCCCTCCAAGTCTCTTAACATTCACAGGAAGTGTGCCCACTCACAACCACTCATCTGCGCTCTCTCCCTCCAGTCCTTTAACATTCACAGGAAGTGTTTCCACTCACAACCACTCGTCTGCGCTCCTCTCCCTCCAAGTCTCTTAACATTCACAGGAAGTGTCCCACTCACAACCACTCGTCTGCGCCTCTCCCTCCAAGTCTCTTAACATTCACAGGAAGTGTGCCCACTCACAACCACTCGTCTGCGCTCTCTCCCTCCAAGTCCCTTAACATTCACAGAAGTGTGCCCACTCACAACCACTCGTCTGCCTCTCTCCCTCCAAGTCCCTTAACATTCACAGGAAGTGTGCCCACTCACAATCACTCGTCTGCGCTCTCTCCCTCCAAGTCCCTTAACATTCACAGGAAGTGTGCCACTCACAACCACTCGTCTCCCTTCCTCCTCCAAGTCCTTTAACATTCACAGGAAGTGTGCCCACTC
The DNA here is from genome assembly GCA_033310375.1 of Conus canariensis. Lineage (NCBI taxonomy): Eukaryota > Metazoa > Mollusca > Gastropoda > Neogastropoda > Conidae > Conus > Conus canariensis. The sequence continues at coordinate 35,006,978 of CM065744.1, read as the reverse complement.
ACAACCACTCGTCTGCGCTCTCTCCCTCCAAGTCTCTTAACATTCACAGAAGTGTGCCCACTCACAACCACTCATCTGCGCTCTCTCCCTCCAAGTCCTTAACATTCACAGAAGTGTGCCCACTCACAACCACTCTCTGCCTCTCTCCCTCCAAGTCCTTAACATTCACAGGAAGTGTGCCCACTCACAACCACTCGTCTGCGCTCTCTCCCTCCAAGTCTCTTAACATTCACAGAAGTGTGCCACTCACAACCACTCGTCTGCGCCTCTCCCTCCAAGTCTCTTAACATTCACAGGAAGTGTGCCCACTCACAACCACTCGTCTGCCCCTCTCTCCCTCAAGTCCTTAACATTCACAGGAAGTGTGCCCACTCACAACCACTCGTCTGCGCCCTCTCCCTCCAAGTCCTTTAACATTCACAGGAAGTGTGCCCACCACAATCACTCTCTGCGCTCTCTCCTCCAAGTCCCTTAACATTCACAGGAAGGTGCCCACTCACAATCACTCGTCTGCCCCCTCTCCCCAAGTGCCTTAACATTCACAGGAAGTGTGCCCACTCACAACCACTCAGTCTGCGCCTCTCTCCCTCCAAGTCCTTTAACATTCACAGGAAGTGTGCCCACTCACAATCACTCATCTGCGCTCTCTCCCTCCAAGTCCTTAACATTCACAGGAGAGGTGCCCACTCACAATCACTCGTCTGCCCCCTCTCCTCCAAGTGCCTTAACATTCACAGGAAGTGTGCCCACTCACAACCACTCATCTGCCTCTCTCCCTCCAAGTCCTTTAACATTCACAGGAAGTGTGCCCACTCACAATCACTCGTCTGCCCCCTCTCTCTCCAAGTGCCTTAACATTCACAGGAAGTGTGCCCACTCACAACACTCATCTGCGCTCTCTCCCTCCAAGTCCTTAACATTCACAGGAAGTGTGTCCACTCACAATCACTCGTCTGCCCCCTCTCCCTCCAAGTGCCTTAACATTCACAGGAAGTGTGCCCACTCACAATCACTCGTCTGCCCCCTCTCCCTCCAGTCCTAACTCACAGGAAGTGTGCCCACTCACAACATCTCGCCCCTCTCCTCCAAGTCCTTAACATTCACAGGAAGTGTGCCCACTCACAATCACTCGTCTGCCCCCTCTCCCTCCAAGTTCCTTAACATTCACAGGAAGTGTGCCCACTCACAACACTCGTCTGCCCCTCTCCCTCCAAGTCCTTAACATTCACAGGAGAGGTGCCCACTCACAATCACTCGTCTGCCCCCTCTCCCTCCAAGTCCTTAACATTCACAGGAGAGGTGCCCACTCACAACCACTCGTCTGCCCCCTCTCCCTCCAAGTCCTAACATTCACAGGAAGTGTGCCCACTCACAACCACTCTCTGCCCCTCTCCCTCCAAGTGCCTTAACATTCACAGGAAGTGTGCCCACTCACAATCACTCGTCTGCCCCCTCTCCCTCCAAGTCCTTAACATTCACAGGAGAGGTGCCCACTCACAATCACTCTCTGCGCCCTCTCCCTCCAAGTCCCTTAACATTCACAGGAAGTGTGCCCACTCACAATCACTCTCTGCCCCTCTCCCTCCAGTCCCTTAACATTCACAGGAAGGTGCCCACTCACAATCACTCGTCTGCCCCTCTCCCTCCAAGTCCTTAACATTCACAGGAAGGTGCCACTCACAACCACTCGTGCCCCTCTCCTCCAATGCTTAACATTCACAGAAGTTCCACTCCAAACACTCGTCTGCCCCTCTCCTCCAAGTCCTTAACATTCACAGGAAGTGTGCCCACTCACAATCACTCGTCTGCGCCCTCTCCCTCCAGTCCTTAACA
>CM065744.1:34972645-34992645 GCA_033310375.1 Conus canariensis | reverse complement strand
TACTGGCACCGAGAAGGCGTTTAGTCTAACCAAAATGCTTTTTAAATATTAAAAAAGAAGAAAAAAAAAAACACCTTTGCTTAAAAAAAAAAAAATCTTTTCCGATAATCCCCAATCCAAAAATGGTACGAAAGTAAAGGTACTGTTAGAGAAAAAGAAATAGCATGGAGAGAGAGAGAGAGAGAGAGAGAGAGGAGAGAGAGAGAGAGAAATCTGAACCACACACACACACACACACACACACACACACACACACACACACACACAAGGGCGCGCGCGCACACCTACACAAGTAAGCGCGCGCGCGCGCGTGCACACACACACATACTGCATTTACACACAGACACACAGACACACACAGAAACACACTGCATTTACACACACACACACACACACACACACACACACACACACACACACACACTGCATTTACACACACACACACACACACACACACACACACACACACTGCATTCACACACACACACACACACACACACACACACACACACACACACACGCACGCACACACACACACACACACACGCACATACACACACAAACACGCTGCGTTTACACACCACACACACACACACACACACACACACACACACACACACACACACGCACGCACGCACGTACGCACGCACGTACATTAATGCCCTCTTCTTTTTACATCCCCTCACCCCTCCCACATTCGAACTTTTCTTGTTTTGATAAATAAATGTGCGTAATTCGTCATTATGGATTAATTCAAATGGTTTTTCCCCCACTGGTTAATAGTTCATAATACATATGTAGTTAAACAAAATTGATTTTATTTTGATGTATAGGAAAACACTGACAGGGATTATAACAAATAGTATGGAACAAATAATTATGTGATTAATTAGGTATCAGAGTCTTTACTTAGTAATAAAGAAACAATCAAACTTATGCACAAATGAAAAAAAAAAAAAAAAAAAATAAAGCCAACTGCAAACCTTTTGTCTAGCGCGCATATGTCTGCTATCTACACTGACTGAAATTAGCTGAGACTCTACCAGCTACGTCAAATGACGCAAACGAAGATTTAAAAAAAAGCAAAAAACGTCATCATGCATTGTGCACCAATCCTGCAGTATCACAGCTGTCGGAGGGGCTTACAATTTCGTCACCATTTGGCGATGACGTCACATCCATTACACTACAATGATTATGCAACACACAAAACCAAAAACCGATGGATTAGGATTTTTCCTTGATATATTGCTATGTACAATTGATACTCATGATGTTGACCGACATAAAATCATCCTAGTAATAACATGGTGTTCTGTCCAATTGTGCTGAAAAAAAAAAAAAAAAAATTAATGACATAAACAGTAACACCGTACAAAAATGAATGACAAATAAAACATTTCAGAATGATATATCAAACAAAACAAAAAAAATCAATAACATAATGTGCGTCAAACCAACCTAATTGAAATAAATTCATTGTACAAGTGGCGTGAAAAGAAACGACTAACAACATGGAGCCAGACAATTAACAAAACAATTAATCACTCCGTCATTATATATTTGACAGAATCTCCCCCAGTCCATCCCTACAAGATATCAGATATTGACTGGGTATTATGTACATGATGATAGTTTTCTAAACAGGCAGCAAAACAGAGAAGAAGAAGAAGACGAAGAAGAAGAAGTAGAAGACGAAGAAGACGAGGAAGACGAGGAAGAAGAAGAAGAAGAAGAAGAAGAGAGAGATGATGGTGAGGGAGAAAGAAAGAGAATAAGGATGGAGACGGGAAAGTGGAGGGGAGGGGGTATGAAAGGTAAGAAGCGGGAGGGAGTCAGTGGATGATACCATCTCCATTATGTGCAGTGTGTTTCAAACGGAAGGTCCTACTTCATACAAAAGTCACATGCCTTTTAAAAGAGCAGGAGTGAACTATCTATTCATACGACGAGTGAAATTAGATTAAAAAAAAAAAATCTCCATAATATGTAGAAAACACAACACGTTTGAAACCGAAGTATCTACTTCATATGAGGAGAGTAACATACATTTTAAAAGAGCAAGATTGAACTATCTATTCACACAGCTAGTGAAACTAGATTACAAAAACAAAATCTTCGTGTTATGCAGAACACACATCATTTCGATATATATGTTATAGATTCAAGCCTACGAGGATGATGAAATACAATTTAAAAAAACCCATACAGTCCGTAAAACATACTGCTCGTATTAACGAAATACAAAGACATAAACTCGCAAACAAAATGACGAACAACCAAACGAACGATTTTGACTATTGAAATCCCCCGTCTCTGGCCTACCCTTGATACACTCATATTCCTCCTCCTGCTTAACACACACACACACACACACACACACACACACACACACACACACACACACACACACACTACGCGCGCGCAAAACTGATATAAAGGGTCAAGGTCAATCCACGTGCTTGACGATAAGATGTTCAATGCGCGCATAATTGTTTTGTCTATATCACGCATACATTCATTCTCTCTCTCTCTCTCTCTCTCTCTCTCTCTCTCTCCCTCCATATATATATATATATATATATATATATATATATATATATATATATAAACTAACAACCACTCTCACACCTAAGCAGCCTTTTATAGATAAGTGATTCATCTATTTGGTTAAAAGAAAAAAATCCGCGCAAAACTATTTTTTAAGCTGATGATTAAAACACACTGTGTATTATCGTCAGCACAGCCGTGGATCAATCATTCTGAAAACCCAGCAAATTGAAAAGCCTTCAAAAATCCTTTCTTTTCCCGTTTCTACCCTGTCAGTAAATTCTCTAAACGTCTGAAACCTTCTGTACAATCTATTTAGACAGTTTTAATTTCATCAAGAAGGTGTCACTGCATGCGGACTAGTACATAATATTATACGCTACAAGACATCCGCTAAGTTTTAGAGACCACACCGCGCGTGATTTAATTACTACTGGATAAATGAATTAATGACTAAGATGAGGACAATTTAAGAAGAGGGTCTCATGGCTACGACGTCGCAGATTTCTGACCTTCGCGTTAGCACATCACGTTGGTCATACATTGAGTAACCTATCTAACACAAAATAAATCTAAAATACACCCTTGATACTACATGGCTCTAAAAGAATATTCAAACGAAAAAGAAAAACAAACATCCAAAATGCTGGAACCAAAGAATAAAGACAGAGTGCAGAAGGTAGTCAGGGGTGTATGGGCGGGCAAGGATGGAGGTTTGGGGCGGGGAGAATGGTATAAAACAAAGATATCACGAAAGAATATAACACACTTTGGTGTAGCGGATTCAAGTTTGGATCACAAATACGGGATGAAGATGAAAACAGAAAAAAACAACATTATACATATTCAAAAAACAAATTCAGACATTCAGTTGCTAGGTCTGAAAACGGGCCGATAGCTTGGTTATCAAGCTGTTGTAGGTGTTGGCGTCAATGTGAACAAGCACAAAAGAAGCAATTTGCCGTTTAGACTCACATGTGATGACTACATAGCACAGGTAGATGAAGGGCAAAAAGGTAGAAGGGACAAATAGAAGAGGATAGGGTATGTAAAAAACTATTTCAGCTTCGTAAAACAATCAACATCGATTTGTTGCCGAAACTTGTAACATGAGAGAGAGAGAGAGAGAGAGAGAGAGAGAGGAGAGAGAGAGAGAGAGAGAGAGAGAGAGAGAGAGATCTATGGAACAAAGGGGGAAAAAAAAAGTAGCGAGTATTCTTACCGGTATGAATACGTCCTCTGTATGACCAATGTCACTATCATAGTGGTTCCTGGCAATCCACCATCCTGCCATACCTAACACAGCTACAGTTAGGGCTAGAGCCTACTGCAGTACTCGATCACAGAGCAAGTTGTCAATTTTTCTCCTGTCTTTTCCATCTAACCCCCTCACCCACTTCTCTCATCCTGTCCTTCCAACGTCCCCTTTCCCTCTCTATCCCTTTGCCTCATCTCATCGCTGGCGATTGCAGCAGAGTCGAAAACACCTTGACCTTGACCAGTTGTGCTGTCTCTGGCAATTTATCAACAGACAATGAGCTTCATTTCACTTTCTGTCGTCACCTCATGTGGGTGAAAATTTCACTACCAGCGATCGAGTTCACGCAGACACTTTTGAGAATCGGTTCCCTTTTTACTCCGTCAGTTAAATGTTCCGAATGTGTGTCGAGAACAAATTTGACGTAATGTATGACGTCGTCATGTACGTGATGCTTGATTGTGTATGATGCACATATGTATGAGTTTTTTGAAGATTAGGACGTGATTTCTGTTCTTCTGGCGACAATATGAAGTTGAGGATGTTTTCTCCGCCCACCACCTACCTCCCGCCCCTGCCCCCACCCCCACCCTTCTTTGTTGTTGTTGTTGTTGTTGTTGTTGACGTTGTCGCCGTCTTTAAGATCCGTCTTTTGTTGAAAGAGAAAGGGCAATGCAGTTTCACTTACTTGATTCGTGTAATGATGAACTCATGCAGTCTTACTTGGCTATTTTTGGCAGGTATATCTATATATGGTCGATCCAAATTCGTCTGTTTAGTAACATATTCAACAACATGTCAACAACTCCGCTGGGTAGAAAGTCAATGGGTTAATATTAATAGAATATCATTTAATTAATTGTTTGCACGTAATATCAGTAAACAGTTTTTTTTTTTTTTTTATCAACATGCAAAGCAATAACTGTGAGTGATCACAATTTCAAAGATCAGTGTTCAATTCGTAGTGTTGAAACATTGCTAAAAACTTCAATCCCCAGTTTACAGTCATTATCATTCGAGAAAATCTTTTCTTGTAAGTGATGGACAAAAAATACCAATGATAAAACTGAAAGAAGGTGATTAAATAGATCCACTTTGTTTACACCTGTGAGTCCAAATTCAAAGCAGCCAAAACAGGCAACAACACAACAACAACAACAACAACAACAACAATCGTTTATTGTATGACCAATGGGAAATATCCATAGTACAAAATCGGCGAGTTAACCCATCCGCTTCAGACAAAAAAGCACAAAAACATAGCCAGTGATAAATTCAAGAATAATGGAATACAGTATCATGCACTGTCTACGAGGCATTGTACGAGATGGGCTGTCTAGAAAACAGGGGGAGACAACATCAGGGTTTTCAGTAATCGCTGAAACAGTTCAACAGGCCTTCAAAACAGCCGGATCATAGCCAGCATGTCACACGACAGGTAGAAGGGTGAGTCACAAACTGTGCATGTTCCTGCTCCACTCTTTTAAGAGAATCCAGCATTCTCAGCCAATAGCTGCGCACATTACATCATGAGAACTACCATCAATGAAGGAGAACTGCCATGTATGGAGGAGAACTGTCATGCAGGGAGGAGAATTGTCGTTCATGGAAAACTATTTTTTTCAAAAAGGAGAATTTTCGTCATCCTTGAAGATGTATTGTCTTTCGTGGAAGAGAATTATCATCATCGGAGGTCACTATCTTTCGTGGGGGGAGATTAATCATCCGTGGAGATGCAGTGTCTACCAAGGAGGAGAATTGTCATCTATGTAGGCGCTTTTTTCATGCAGGGGAATTGTCGTCCACAGAGGAGAATTTTTTTTTTTTTTTTTTTTTTTTTTTTTTTACACAGAAGAATTCTGATCAGTTTGAGATGCTCTGTTTTTCGTTGAGGAGAATTATCATCTTTGGGGTTGGACTGTCGTTTGTGAAAGAGAATTGACTTCATTGGAGATGTACTGTCTTTGATAGGGGAAGAATTATCATCATTGGAGATGTACTGTTTTGTATTGAGGAGCATTGTCACCATTGTAGATGTGCTATCTTTCGTGGATGAGTTTCATCATCTATGGATATGTACTACCTTTTAGGAGCATTGTCATCTCTGAAAGAGATTTGTTTTTCATGCAGGATCACTGTCATCTATGGAGGATTTTTTTCAAGCAGGAGAATTATCATCTATGGAGATTTTCAGTTTTCTGTAGAGGAGAATTGTTATCTTGCATGGAGAAAAAATGTCCTCATTGGAGATGTATGATGCAGAAGAATAGTCATCTATGGAGATGGTCAGTCTTTCATGTAGGATTATTGTCATCTATTAAGGATAATTGCCAGCCATGAAGCAGAACTGCCATTTGTAAAGGAGAACTATCATTCAGGAGGAGAATTGTCAAGCAAAGAGGAGAACTGTTACCCACAAAAAAAGAACTATCATCTACGAATTGTTATCAGTGGAGGAGAACTATCATTTGTTAAGAACTGTCGTCCAGTAACGATCATCATCTTACGAAGAGAACTGTCATCCGCTGAAAAAAACTTTATCCATGTAGAATTGTCATCTATGAAAGAGAAATGTCGTCTATAAAAAAAGAAAAAGAAAAAGAAAGAAAGAAAAAAAAAAACATCACTGAAGGAGAAAAGGTTGTCATCTTTGGAGGAGAACTGTCATGCGAGAGGAAGTGTGTATCTTCGATGGAGGAGAATCGTTATCACTGAAGGAGAATTATAATCTAGGAAAAAGAACTGTTATCTACGGCGATGAAGTGTCATCTGGAAAAAAAAAATTGTCACCTATAAAGGGAAAACTGTTATTTATAGACAGTATGGGTATTTTTTTTCTTTTTTTCTTTTAATGTATCCATTTTATTTTCAATAGTTAGTCATCACCAACGCTTATTCATAATGAAGAAACACGAAAGAAAACCGGTGAACAGATCTAAAAATCATCATAATCATCAGTGGCCAGCAAGCAGAACATCGTGACACTATCAGGCCTATCTCACTGACCAAGCCAACAACAAACACACATTGCTTTCCCGAACAACTGACCGCATCAACCAGCCAATCGCACAGCGTTACCATAGTAACATACAAGGAGAAATACAAAATCTCCATGTCAAACAATCCAAATTAGAGTCAGTCTCAGGAAAGATTTCGACAATTCACTTGAGGTTTTTCCCCCCCTTCGTGAACTTGAAGAAAAAGCTCATCGGCCAATCCCTGATCGTCCTTCACAGTCACGTGGGACTGCCATGACGTCCGTGGACCAATCAGAACGGAGGTTACTACCTGACCACGGACATGCCGCCTACTTCTCCTTGGAGCCAGTATGTGGTGATGGCTCCCTTGCCCTGCAACACACACACACACACACACACACACACACACACACACACACACACACCACGCACACACACACACACACACACGCACACACACACACACACAAGGAACACACCACGAACGCACGCACGCACGCACCACGCATACACACACGCACACACAATGTATACACCAATGTAGGAATGAATGGATGGATAGATGACTGAACAAATACTCTCCATTTTTCGGTTTTGCTTTAAATAAGAAAGACCCTAAACGTACACAGAGACATCCAAAATTGGGCTTAGTGAAAAATGAATGAATGGATGCATAGATGAGCACATGGATAGGCACATTTGACTCTCTTCTTGCTGTAAATAGTGAGACCATTAGCATACAAATCGACAAAAAGAAAACTGAAAAAAAAAAGTTGAGAACCCATGCAAATACTCAAGTGCACAATCAAATAGATAACGTCAATGAACTAACTAACTAGCTAGCTAACTAACTAACCAACCAAGTCACTGACTAAGTAACTAACTAACTAACTAACTAACTAACTAATAACTAACTAACTAACTAATTAACTGACGAAATAAATGCAGAAAAAAAGAAAGAAAGAAGGAAAGAACGACAGAAAGAAGAATCAGGTGCACAGGGAAAGAAATAGGTATATCGTCAATGAAGAATGAATAAGTAAAACATAAGACAGATTGAAAACAAAAAGCGATTACAAATAAATCGACAAGGAAGCAAAACGCGTAAACTAACACTAACTAACTAACAACTAAACTAACTAAACTGACGAAATAAATAGAAAGAAAGAAAGAAGAAAAGAAAGACAGAAAGAAGAATGAGGTGCACAGGGAAAGAAATAGGCCTATCGTCAAAAAAAAAACATGAATAAATAAAACAGAAGACAGACTGTAAACAGAAAGTAAATGTAAGTAAATCGGCAGCAAAACAAACAAACAAAACAAAAACAAAAAAAAAAAAACAAAAAACAAAAAAAAAAAGGAAAAAAAAAAAAAAAAAAAAGGACAAGAGAGACGTGCATAGGTTAGCTGAACTGACGGAAATCACTCAGACAGATGGAGAGTCTACAGGCAGAGTGTCTTCATACGATAACACTGAGACAGACAGACAGACAGACAGACAGACAGAGAGAGAGAGAGAGAGAGAGAGAGAGAGAGAGAGAGGAGAGGGAGGGAGGGAGGGAGGGAGGAGGGGGGGGGTACCTTCATCTCTACTTCTCCCCTGAGTTCAGTCTGAAAAGTGCCAAACGTGTCCAGCACCTCCTTGGTCTGGGGACTGACGTGAATCTTCAGGGCTGCAATGTCAACACACCATTGACGTCACTTTACACTGTCAGGAACACACACTTGAATCTGAGAGAGAGAGAGAGAGAGAGAGAGAGAGAGAGAGAGAGAGAGAGGAGAGAGAGAGATTCACACATGTTCAGACTCACACACACACGCACGCACGCACGCACGCACGCACACACACACACACACACACACACACACACACACACACACACACACACACACACACACACACCACACACACACACACACACACACACACACAGAGGGGGAGGAGGAGAGAGAGAGAGAGAGAGAGAGAGAGAGAGAGAGAGAGAGAGAGAGAGAGAGAGGAACAGACATAGCCACAGGCACAGACACAGACACACACACAACACACACACACACACACAGAGAGAGAGAGAGAGAGAGAGAGAGAGAGAGAGAGAGAGAGAGAGAGAGAGGAGACACTCGTGACTCGTGACTTTAATGTGAGGCCATCAGCCTATTCACATGAGTACGCAACAAGAAATATACATCAATTTTATATAATCAGAACAAAATTCACCATAACTTTCTTCCCTGAGAGAGAGAGAGAGAGAGAGAGAGAGAGAGAGAGAGAGAGAGAGAGAGAGAGAGAGAGCAGACAGACAGACAGACAGACAGACAGAGAGACATAGACACAGACACGAACACACACACACACACACACACACACACACACACACACACACAGGAGAGAGAGAGAGAGAGAGAGAGAGAGAGAGAGAGAGAGAGAGACAGAAGAGACAGACAAAGGACAATAGAGAAAGAAGAGAGAGAGAGGAGGGGAGGGGGTGAGGAATGGGGTGGGCATTGTTAGCCAGGAGGAGGAGAGAGGGAAGAAGCAGATGAAGAGACGCATTCCGTTAGATTTCATACGGAGAGAGAGAGAGAGAGGAGAGAGGAGAGAGAGGGAGAGAGAGAGAGAGAGAGAGAGAGAGAGAGAAAGGAAGGGTGGGGGGGGAATGGGATGGACATTTGGGGCGGGAAGAAAAGAAGAAAGAAGAAAGAAGGAAGAAGAAAGAAGAAAAGAACAAAGAAGAAAGCGATCAGACGAAAGAGACTCACGCAATCCGTTAGATTCCATACGGGAGGACGTGTTGACAGTGTCTCCGAACAGACAGTACCGGGGCATCTTCTGCCCCACCACGCCCGCACACACTGGACCTGTGTGACGTCAGCACTGTTGTTTACGTCATAGTAACATGGCAAAGATGGATGATTATCTTCGTTTTCGTATCACCCTCTAAACTACAGTCTGGGTTAGTTAGTTTTTTTGTTTTGTTTTTTCTCGACGTTATCCATATCTGGTATTATAATTATTACCAATATCTTGATCCTCTCTCCCCCTCCCCCTCGTCTCTTCTTGTGTGCCCCTTCCCTTCCTCCCCCCCCCCCCCCTCCCTTCCCTACCAGCACCTTTACGGTGACAATAGACATGCTCTGGAGTAAAACAACAACAAACAAACAACCAAAAAAAAAAAAAAAAAAAAAAAAAAAAAAAAAAAAAGAAAAAGGTAAATAACATCAAACCACCGAAGAATAAAATCAAACCACCGAAGAAGAATCAGGGGAAGATAACTGTCCTTCAGACGCAAACAGAGTTACCGTTTCTGGGTTTCTGGGTCAAGCCAACACAGCTAGAGGGGTCAAATATTGCATTTGGAGCGCGCGACAGGGTGACGATCAGGATATTGACTGTCCGCATTACAGGCGCACGATGTCACACCCATTTCCTGGCATTTTGGCAGGGTCAAATATTTTATTTGAAGCGCAAGACAGACAGGGTAACGAGCGGGATATTGACTGTCTGCGGTACAGGCACACGGATTGACATCTTTATTTTGGCATTTAAAAAAACAAATTCTGATTTAATTGTAAATGTAGTTGAAGAGGCCAACGTCCTGTGTGTAGGAGTTATGATACTGCACTCGATGTCAAAACCTGTTGGAAAAAAATGGTTTTGAACAAATGTCTGAAGTTCACTGTGTCTAGGAATGATTAGGTGTAGATACAATTGTGCGTGCGTGCATGCAGGTGTGTGTGAGTGAGTGAGTGAGTGAGTGAGTGAGTGAGTGTGTGTGGTGTGTGTGTGTGTGTGTGTGTGTGTGTGTGTGTGTGTGTGTGTGTGTGTGTGTGTGTGTGGTGTGTGTGTAGAGTGTGTGTGTATGAGTGTGTGGTGTGTGTGTGTGTGTGTGTGTGTGTGTGTGTGTGTGCGTGCGTGCGTGCGTGCGTGCGTGCGCGCGCGCGCTTGTGTGTGTATGTGTGTGTGTAAAACTGCTGTCTTTCAATACTGCTACAAAAGACACACTCAGTCGGGCTGGATGTCTCCACTTTGAAAAGAAAAAAATTGCTGTCCTGTTTGAGGTAAGTTAGAGAATGCTGCATCACACTCAAATAGTACATACTTCTTAAGCTGCAACGACCCTAAAATGAATGAATCGTCCAAGTACAATACCTCCTGTTCCCACTTCCCCAACGCTCCCCCTCGACCTCCCCTCCCCAACCCCTACACAAACTTACACCGTGCATCGAAAGACAGTGAGAGGCTGAGGGAGGACAAGACAGAGAAGGAACCCTTACAACGAAGAATGAACATCTGCATGACCACAGCCAACACAATCTGCATGACCACAGCCAACACGATCTGCATGACCACAGCCAATACAATCTGCATGACCACAGCCAACACAATATGCATGACCACAGCCAATACAATCTGCATGACTACAGCCAAGACAATCTGCATGACCAAAGCCAATACAATCTGCATGACTACAGCCAATACAATCTGCATGACCACAGCTAATACGATCTGCATGACCACAGCCAATACAATCTGCATGACTACAGCCAATACGATCTGCATGACCACAACCAAGACAATCTGCATGACCACAGCCAATACAATCTGCATGACCACAGCCAATACAATCTGCAAGACTACAGCCAATACAATATGCATGACCACAGCCGATACAATCTGCATGACCACAGCCAATACAATCTGCATGACCACAGCCAACACAATCGGCATGACCACAGCCAATACAATCTGCATGACCACAGCAAATACAATCTGCATGACTAGAGCCAATACAATCTGCATGACCACAGCCAATACAATCTGCATGACCACAGCCAATACAATCTGCATGACCACAGCCAATACAATCTGCATGACCACAGCAAATACAATCTGCATGACTAGAGCCAATACAATCTGCATGACCACAGCCAACACAATCTGCATGACCACAGCCAACACAATCTGCATGACCACAGCCAATACAATCTGCATGACCACAGCCGATACAATCTGCATGACTACAGCAATACAATCTGCATGACTACAGCCAACATGATCTGTGTTTGGCACCAGAGACCCTGCAGCCCAGCAAGCCGCCGTGGTCCAGCGGTTAGCATCAAGTGCTGATGACTGGGTGATCGAGGGTTCAGACACACTGGTTTTGAACCTCTCAGTCCCTTGCTTCTGTTCTTCGGAGTACAGTGTGGCATGGCCTGGAAGATTGGAGCCACGCAGTCAACCGTCTTCCATTTTAGGGGCGTGGCACGTCTTCAAGAATGTTGTCTAAATTATCTGACCACGTCCTAGCGCATGTTGGATCAGAACAGGCACCACTGAACACCACCGAAGTGACTCGGCAGCAGTGCAGTGTCTCCTCCGGTGGGGTGCTTCTTGACGACTTGACATTGACTGACTGCTCCCTGTGGATTGCCGGTGCAGGGGCTGCGGCGGGCCAGGCCGGGCTGTGGCTGTGGACGGGGGATTCGGAATGAGCGGCAGTGGGTGCAATGCCACTGAGGTTGCACAGAAGATGGGACAGCTTAAAAAAAAAAAGAAGAAAAATTCTGACCAATACTGCAGGCGATAATTCTCTAGTCCGGCACACGCTCAGACGCACAGTAACAAGAAGCCTATGGAGGGCAGTCTTGTCGTGTAGCCTCCATATCAAACGAAATGAATTTCAGTCACGAAGAGACCCAAACAGTGCTCCAGTTCTCAGCATCTTCAGACTGTGCTCTCATGGTGAACGTGCTGACCATTCTTCCTTCACTTCCCTAGTGGTGATGAATGACATCAAAGATGAAATTAAAACATAAAAAAAAAATCTTACATGAGGCAGGAAAGAGTAAAGGGTAAATAGCGGAAGAAGGATGGTAACTCTTCCTCGCATGGTACCAAAGATGCCAGTGCATTCCAGGAAACGAGTTAATTGCAGGGGTGTTTTGACCTCTTCCACTGCAGAGGATATGGACAAAGCACGAGACTGTCGCGCTGGATCTGACAGGGATGAAGCCAACGTCGGCACCACCCAGGTCATAAGGAAGAAAAAAGATACACGTGAAGAGTGCAGGTGGGACCCAGAGAAGTACCGTCTTCAACTGCCGAACAAAGCAGCTGGAAGCGATCCTGCACCACCTTTGAAAGCCTGTACTGTGTTCACACAGGGTGCAGGCACGAATGGGGCATTCCATTCAGACGTCAAGGGACATAACTGCTCCCTGGCAGATGCCATTGTGCAATGGCCACTGGATGTGACACGACAGAATCTCCACAGGAACGTTCCCATGGGTGCTCCACCCCATATTTAATGACTGCAGAACCCTCCGGCCAAAAAAAAAAAAAAAAAAAAAAAAAAAAAAACCGCCATCGTCAAGTAATTGCCGTGTGCATCCCATAGCCTCTCTCGTTGCTGTTTCGCTGACAGGTGAAGACAGTACAACTCCAGACACGGCCAAGCTTTCGCCGTGAAGTCTAACGTGCCCTCTGAGAAGAATCCCGGGTTACAGGCTTTCCCGCTGTCAACAGGACTTTCCCTGTGGTCAGTGGCAGCGCGCGCGCGCTGTGAATGACATGCACTGAGCCAGAATCAGCATCTCCCAGATGATAAGCAATATAGCGGGGTCTGCTATGTTGGGGGTGGAGGGGGAGGGGGGAGGTAGTGGGGGGGGGATATGGTGAGCTAAAATTGATATGTCCATTTGGACAGCACCAATAGAATGAGTCTGGGATTTGTGGTGTGGGGGTGAGTGTGCAGAGAATGAGACCACTGATGAGATGGGGGCACGCATGCACGCGTGTATGCGCGCACTACACACACACACACACACACACACACACACACACACACACACACATTCACACACAACACGCACGCATACACACGTACACACATGACACACACTGTCTCATTCTCTCTTTGTCTCTGTTGTCTGTCCTGTCTATCTCTCTTTCTCAGCCCGCCGCCCGCGCGCGCGCGCGCGCCCACACACACACACACACACACACTCCTCACTCTCTCTCTCTCTCTTTCTCTCTGTCTTTACATACACACACGCATATACCCCACACAGACAGACACAGACAACAGACAACACACACACACACACACGACACACACACACACACACACACACACACACACACAACACAACACAACACACATGGACGGACACATGCACGCAATCACACATACACACAGAGAGACACAGAGATGCACAGACACACAGACACAAACACACATGCACGCACACAACACAACACACACACACACACACACACACACACACACATACACACAGACACACGCAAGCACGCACGCACGCACGCACACAGCACGCACGCACGCACGCACGCACGCACGCACGCACGCACACACACACACACACACACACACAACACACACCAAACACAGTCCCGCCTAAAAATGCCGTTTCCTTGGCTACATGGTAAGCAGCACTCTCACACAAACACACACCAGACATTTTGATACGTCTTAATACATGACGTTTTGAAACGCCATCAATAAGTATTCCCATGGAATCACGCGCTAGACATTTGATCCGTCTACATTGACCATTCCCATAGAAACAGAATCCCAAAGTGCTGACACACAAAAATACATCCCAGACCTAATACATCTAGTACTTCCATTTCCATGGAAACGCACTAAAAGTCATCATACACAAGCACACTCCAGACACTCAATCCGACTAAGTATAGCATTTCCAAAAAAACAACATAAAAATGTGTTAGATCCACCTAAAATCTCTACCTCTACAAAAAACAAACAAAAATACATACAGTTACTAACAACACACACTATACATTTAATCGCTTAAATACACCATTACCGTGAGAAAAAAATATACTCAGACACCAACGCACACCTGAAATGTAGTCCACAAAACTCTATAATTTCGCTGTAAACATCATTAAAAAAAAAAAAAAACCGCACACAACCCAGATATTTGCTCCGTCCGAAGGAAAGGTTTTCATTAACACACACACACACACACACACACACACACACACACACACACACACGCACGCACGCACGCACACACACACACACACACACACACACACACACACACACACACGCCAGCGCACATGCACTCACACACACACAACAACACACACACACACACACACACACACACATCACACCACATGCACACCCACCCACCCACCCAACACACACCACACCACACACACACTTTGGTGACGGAAATTTCTTCCGGGCTTCCGTACCTGTATGCAAACCGATCCGGAGCCGTAGCTGGTCGTTGGGCCTGTGACGGATCTTGAAGGAGAAGACGGCATTGAGGAGGGAGAGACTCATACGGGCTATCTCCCGGGCGTGCAGGTGGCCATTGCGGATTGGGAGACCCGACACAACCATGTAGGCATCGCCTATCGTCTCCACCTGACAGAAAACAAAGGGGATACGTGTCTCTGTATTGTGGTTTCTTCCAAAGTTAGGCGACTGCAGGCGGAAATCTAAACAAATTACATATATATATATATATATATATATATATATATATATGATGATTCCGACGAACAAGGTGGGCACACGAACTAGAAGTCAAAACATGACGCGTGCTCTTAGGTCTCCTTCAGGCAAGATAAACAACACTCAAGACAACGTAAATGAACGACGGGGGGGGGGGGGGGGGGGGGGGGGGGGGGGGGGGGGGGAAGGGGGGGTAGGGGGGAGGAGAGGAAGGGGGGGGAGATGAAGGAATGAATTGGAGTATAGCGAACAGAATGTACTAACCTAGCGTTCTATTTCGTAGAGTCGTTTGTTTAGTAGCCATCGTTTCAGTTCCAGAGATGGCTCTGCGTGGGGCCTTGTCTATATACACGCAACACCGCAACCGCTAAGATTTGAAACCACACTGCGCATGGTATTAAGCTGTTGGATAAATGAATGAATGACTAAGATGAGAGAATTGAAGAAGAGGGCTTCGTGGCTACGATTCAGCAGATGTCTGACCTACGCATTGGCCCAACGCGCTGGTCAGACCTTGAAAGAGGTCAGTAGCCATAAAGTATTTTAACACGCGTTGAAAAGGCCAGAAAACATCCTATTTTCTGGAGTACTGAGGTATGTAGAGATTAAAGACGTGGGGCGGATGGGAGAGAGGACAAAAAGGGTATATCCCTGCGTACCCACCTGTCACTTTCCCTGCCCCCTCCCCCCCCGCCCCCGCCCCCACCCCTCCTAAGTTATAGACTACAGCCCACGGGACTAAGGTCAGCACCCATTCCCCCTCCGCTGTTCCCTCCTCCCGCCCCATTTTATCTTTATCCACTTCTTCACCATCCTAGACACAGTTGCTGGTTGTGATGAAATCTGCTTGTTCTTCGCTGGTAGAATTATGATCTCTATCCTCCCTTCAGTTCTATCCCTCTCCATTCCCCTCCCACCTCCACCCCCTCCCTGCCCCATTCGTCAGTTTTGCAGTCGATTGCGCATTAGCTCAACTTCTCTCTCCTCCACCCCCTCCCCGACCCCACCCTCTGTCCTCCTCTCTCTATAACTTGTTAACGACCTCTTTCCCCCCCCTCCTCCCTCCCCCCCCCCCCCCCCCCCCCCCCCCCCCCCCCCCCCCCCCCCCCCCCCCCCCCCGCGTTTGTTTCCCCATGAACTTGCCTTCTCTCGGATTAAATTCCCCCGAAATAAAATGATCCCCTGCCCCTCTTAACGATCGATATAACTCTCCCATTCCCTGTCTCCCCTGCCAAGAGTTACACTAATTCAATGACATGTTGATAATTGGTGATGAACCGAGTAGTTGGCTGATCAATGGATGCGGTACAGAGTGCAGTCTTCATGCCCCCTCCCCCTCCCCCCCCCCACCTCCCCCATCCATTTCCCGTCCGCCTTCAAACACTTACCTCTACCTCATCATGCCCTTGGACTTTGTCTGTCCTTTTTTGTGGTCTGCCAGTGGTTTTCTCTCTCTCTGTTTGATCTGTTCTTTGTGTGCGCACGTGTGTATGTGCATACCCCGTTCTCTGTCTGTCTTTCTGCCTGTCTTCTTTGATATGTGTGTGTGTGTTGTGTGTGTGTGTGTGTGTGTGTGTTGTGTGTGTGTGTGTGTGTGCGCGCGCGCGCGCGCGTGCATGTTTGTGTGTGTGTGTGTGTGTGGTGTGTGTGTGTGTTTGTGTGTGTGTGTGTGTGTGTGTGATGGAAAGAGGGAAGGGGAGAATGGTGGAGTAGGTGTCATACCTTGTAGACGTCATAATTTTCGATGATGGAGTCAAAGGTGGTGTAGAGGTCATTGAGGAGGTCCACAACCTGTGAATGGAAAATGGGGACACTGAGATCGCCGTTTAACACACACACACACACACACACACACACACCACACACAACACACACACACACACACACACACACACACACACAACACACACAGAAAGAAGCAAGAAAGAAAATAAAGAAAGAAAGAACAGAAGAAGAAGAAGAAGAGAGCATTAGGGTCTGAGTCCGAATTTGATGAGTATTACAATAGGCAGCAGACCCATTTGAACGAGTGTACTCACACAATGAATAGTTCACTCTCAAACGCATAGATGCTACATGCAAACAAGATACATACATAAACAATATAAAATGTGCGCACAAAATCACGCAAAAAAACACTTATTACGACGAGCACAATTTCATGGAAATGGAAAAAATAGATAAGTATTTTGCATAGCTTGTACAATGGTAATCTTTGACACAGTTCAATCTTAAACTTTAGAACTGAGATCTGTTACTGTACACAAGTCACCACGGAGAACAAATAATAGAACGACGTTCCATCATTACAAAACTGAAATGCTTCATAATGGTTTAATCACATTCATAACAGTGACAGGTTTTGATTATTATAGCAGCTTTTCCGATGTTCATAACATGAAAACGTACTTAACCTGGACATAGGCATCTAAAACACGTGACAGTAACAGTCAGATGATGAACAGCTGCATTAGTCACCCATCATGTTAGATGTCGAACATGCAATAATTGTGATTTGGTTTGTCCTTTATGTAAAGAACCAAGGAAACTGAAGTACACTTCCCGCTTTCCTGTCCACCTTTTATGAGCATCAGAGAAAAATTTGTCAAGCCAAATATTCCAGACAACCATCTTTTTTTAAAACGGATGCTTCTCTGTTCATCTGTTTCTGTTGAAGTTACTAAGAATCTTTTCTTCGGTTTAATTCAACGCCTTTGAATAAGTTTAGATAATTTTCACTTTTTGAAACTGCATTCGAATTATTCTTGTTATATTCTGGAATTTGATTTCATTGATATACCTAATGTGTTGTGCGTGTTCACACACCCCTTCCTTTGGGGCCTTGGCCGATTACGCGAAGAAACAAAAGAAGCAATACGTAGTGAAGTTGGTTTATCACATACACACGCGCAGAGAGAGAGAGAGAGAGAGAGAGAGAGAGAGAGAGAGAGAGAGAGAGAGAGGAGAGAGAGAGAGAGAGAGAGAGAAGAATGCGAAGAAGAAGAATGCGAAGAAGAATGCGAAGAAGAATGCGAAGAAGAAGAAGAAGAGAAGAAGAAGAAGAAGAAGAAGAAGAAGAAGAATGCGGAGAAGAAGAAGAAGAAGAAGAAGAAGAAGAAGAAGAAGAAGAAGAAGAAGAAGAAGAAGAGCAAGCCTAAAGCTGGATAGCCTGGTGTCAAATTTTCTAGAAATGTATTTGCTCGTGAATATCTGCATGTGTAGAACATTGGAATATGAAATGTACATTGCTGTCTGTTTCAGTTCTGCGGAATTGGCAGGAACTGTCCACAGCATTGTTGACAAAACACACAAACAAGCAAACAAACAGACGCAGTCTGCGTGTCTTCAGTGGAGACATGCATAGTTTGAATGTAGCTGAGAGACTTCTTTTTCTGACCAGTTTCAGCTGTGATAAGAAGGGTGATTGGGAGAAGGGTGATTTAAGTCTGGACTAGAATGTAGAATGTGACGCGTGCTTTGGTTTTGAGAGAGAGAGAGAGAGAGAGAGAGAGAGAGAGAGAGAGAGACAGACAGACAGACAGACAGACAGACAGACAGACAGACAGACAGACAGACAGACGGACAGAGGGACAGAGACATACACAGAAACAGAGTAAGATGGAAAGAGATAGAGAGAAATTGCGAGACGGAGAGACAGAGAAACAGAGAGGCAGAGACATACAAACATACATGCATACATGCATACATACATACATACAGACAGACAGACAGACAAAGAGATAGAAAGACAGACACAGAGATTGGAAGGGGGGGGGGGGGAGAGAGGAGCGGGAGGGGTAGGGGCGAGAAAAAGTGACAGAAACAAACAGAGACAGGAACAGACAGATGGAGAGAAGTAGGAAGAAAAAAGAGAAAAAAGAGACCGAAGGATGTTTAACCTGCATAGGCGTGGATTCGGCACTCATGGCGGTGAAACCACAGATGTCGCTGAAGTAGATGGTGACACTTTCAAAGGTCTCCGCCCTGACCGCTTCCCCGTGGATCAGTTTGACCGCCACTTGTCTGTCATCATCATCACCATCACCGTCATCATCATCATCATCGTCATCATCGTCGTCGTCGTCGTCGTTGTCGTTGTCGTCGTCGTCATCATCATCATCATCATCATCATCATCATCGTCATCATCATCACCACCACACCACCACCACTACCGCCACCAAAACCACCACCACCACCACACACACCATCATCATCATCATCATCATCATCATCATCATCATGATTTTTTTCTCATTATCATCATTATTATCATCATCATCATCGTAATCATCATCATAATCACTGACATCATCATATCCATCCTACAGTCCTGCTTTGGAGCCATGCGACATTTGGTCGCTGCTACTGTTGAAGAGAAAACTTTCAGGGTGAACATTTTGTCCGGAATCGTGCCCAAGTTCCTGGTGGGTTTGTGTGTACATTTATGAGGGAAGTGTGTCAACGGAAAGTCTCCATTGCTTGTGCGGGCTATCGGAATAAAAAGCAAGGCTTTTAGAGTCTTGTACCTGGGCTCACCTGTTCAAAGAAACTGTTGCAGCATGCAGGCATACTGAGCAGTGAACAGGAAGCTCAGGGAGATTTGTTATCCGTAGGATGGGGAGTTGAAGCGGAGAAGATTGGTGGATGGCACCATAGTTACAGCAAGGCTCTGCAGGAGTGCAGGCTTAATAGCTTTTGTC
>CM065744.1:34965145-34967645 GCA_033310375.1 Conus canariensis | reverse complement strand
GGGGGGGGGGTTTTTTTTTAAAAAAAAAAGGGGGGGGGGGGGAAAAAAAAAAGGGGGTTTTTGGGGGTTTTTTTTGGGGGGGGGGGGGGGGGGGGTTTTTTTTTTTGGGGGAAAAAAGGGGGGGGGGGGGGGTTTTTTTTCCCCCCAAAAAAAAAAAAAAAAACCCCAAAAAAAAAAAAAACCCCCCAAAAAAAAAAAAAAAAAAAGGAAAAAAAACCCCAAAAAAAAAAAAAGGGGGCCCAAAGGGGGGGGAAAAAAAAAAACCAAAAACCCCCCCCAAAAAAAAACCCCCCAAACCCCCAAAAACCAAAAACCCAAAAAAGGAAAAAAAAAAAAAAAAAAACCCCCAAAAAAAAAAAAGGGGGGGAGAGAAAAAGGGGGGGGGGGGGGGGGGGAAAAGGGAGAGAAAAAAAGAAGAAAAAAAGGGGAAGAAGGGGGGGGGGAAAAAAAAGGGGGGAAAAAAAAGGGGGAAAAAAAAAAAAAAAAAGGGGGGGGGGGAAAAAAGGGAAAAAAAAAAAAAAGGGGCCGGGGGGGGGAAAAAGGGGGGGAAAAGGGGGGAAAAAAAAGGGGGGGGGAGGGGGGGGGGGGGGAAAGGGGAAAAAGGGGGGGGGGGGGGGGGGGGGGGGGGGGGGTTTGGGGGGGGGGGGGAAAGAGGAAGAAAAAAAAGGGGAAAAGGGGAAAAAAAAAAGGAGCCCCGGGGGGGGGGGGGGGGGAAAAAAACAGCAAGGGGGGGGGGGAAAAAAGGAAAAAAAGGGGGGGGAAAAAAAGGGGGTTAAAAAAGGGGGGGGGCCCCCCCCCAAACGGAGGGGGGGGGGGGGGGTTTGGGGGGGGGAAAAAAAAAAAAAAGGGGGGGGGGAAAAAAGGGGGGGCCAAGGGGGGGGGGGAAAAAGGGGGGGGGGGGGGGGAAAAGGGGGGGGAAAAAAAAACCCGGGGGGTTTTGGGGTTTTTAAAGGGGAAAAAGGGGGGAAAAAAAGGGGAAAAAAGGGAGGGGGGAAAAGAAAAAGGGGGAAAAAAAAGGAAAAAAAAAGGGGGGAAAAAGAAAAGGGGGGGGGGGAAAAAAAAAAAGGAAAAAAAAAAAAAAAAAAAGGGGGGGGGGGGAAAAGGGGGGGAAAAAGGGGGGGGGGGGGGGAAAAAAAAAAAAAAGGGGGAAAAAAAAAAGGGGGGGGGGGAAAAGGGGAAAAAAAAAGGGAAAAAAAAGAAGAGAAAAAAAAAAAAAGGGAAAAAAAGGGGAAAAAAAAGGGGGAAAAGGGAAAAGAAAAAAAAAAAAGGGAAAAAGGAAAAGGAAAAAGGAAAGGGAAAAAAAAGGGGAAAAAAAAAGGGGGAAAAAAAGGGGGGAAAAGGGGAAAAAAGGGGGAAGGGAAGAAAAAAAAAAAAAAAAAAGGAAAAAAGAAAAAAGGGGAAAAAAAAAGGGGAAAAGAAAAAAAAAAAAAAGGGAAAAAAAAAGGGGGAAGAGGGGGGAGAGGGGAAAAGGGGGGAAAGGAGAAAAAAAAAAAGGGGGGGGGGGGAAAAAAAAAAAGGGGGAGGGGGGGAAAAGAGAGAGGGAAAAAAAAAAAAAAAGGGGGGGGGAGGGGGAAAGAGAGGGGGGAGAGAGGGGGGGGGGAAAAAAGAGAGGGGGGAAAAAAAAAAAGGGGGGAAAAAAAAGGACAAAACCGGGGGGGAAAAAGGGAAAGGGGAAAAAAAGGGGGGGCCCCCTTGGGGAGGGGGGAAAAAGGGGGAAAAAGGGGGAGGGGAAAAAAAAAAAGGGGCCAAAAAAAAGGGGGGAAAAAGGGGGGGGAAACGGGAACCAAAAAAAAGGGGAAAGGGGGGGGGGGGGGGGGGAAAAGGGGGGGGGGGGGGAAGAGAGGGAGAGAAAAAAAAAGGGGAAAAGGGGAGGGGGGGAAAAGGGGGAAGGGGAGGGGGGGGGAAAAAAAAAAAAAAGGAGGGGGAAGGGAGAGAAAGGGAAAGGGGGGGGGGGGAAAAAGGAGGGGAGGGGGGGAAAAAAAAGGGGGGGAAAAGAGGGGGGGGGGGGGGGGGGGGGGGAAAAAGGGAGGGGGGAAAAGGGGGGGAAAAGGAGGGAAGAAAGGGGGAAGGGGGGGGGAACCCGGGGCCCGGGGAAAGGGGGGAAAGGAAGGGGGGGGGGGAAAAAAATAAAAAAAAATTTTAAAAAGGGAAAAAAAAAAAGGGGGGGGGGAAAAAAAAAGGGGGGGAAAAAGGGAAAAAAAGGGGGGAAAAAGGAGGGGGAAAAGGGGGGGGGGGGGGAAAAGAAAAAAGGGGGGGAAAAAAAAAAAAGGGGGGGAGGGGGGAAAAAAAAAGAGAAAAAAGGGACAGGGGGGAAGGGAACGGGGGGGGGGGGGGGGAGGGGGAAAAGGGGGGGGGGGGGGGGGAAAAAAAAAAAAAAAAAAAATTGGGGGGGGGAAAAGGGGGGGGGGGAAAAGGAAAAAACTGCGTCAAAATGAAGAGCTTAAAAAGGGGTCGACACAGATGGAAAATTTCGGGTAGAATAACCTGTAATCGTTGATTA
>CM065744.1:34937645-34942645 GCA_033310375.1 Conus canariensis | reverse complement strand
ACCTTAGATAAAAAGCCGAAGTTAGAGGGCACATTTTTTTTTTCCTACACTGCCAGACAAACGGAAAACATTGATGACCGTATTCCAGCGACGCGTTTCGACCTCTGAGCGACGTCTACAGGTAAAAAAGAACAATGAAATGAACAACAACGAAAAAGAGTTACTAATTTGAGATCTTGAACTTTCCTTTATTTCATTTTTTTTTTGGCTGCTTTATATTGGGTGCTGTTCTTATTCACCCCGCTCTGTTTTTTGTACCTCCAGACCTTTACCTCCAATGGCTTATCTCCACCTCCTTAGCGGGGTCATCTATACATAGCGGTCACGGATTGGGCTGTCTACAGGAAAATGACACTGAAGTTTGATCGAGAGGGATTGAGTTCACGTAGAATACATCACACACACACACACACACACACACACACACACACACACACACACACACACACACACACACAACACACAAACACAAACACACAAACACACACACACACACACACACACACACACACACACACACACACACACACACACACACACACACACACAATCAAAAGATTAATTTTCAGTACACCACAGGGGGAAGGAGAGGCCAGCCTTTCGGTGATTTTGAAATTCCAAACTCTTCTCACACACAAAAAAGGTAAATATCTTCGGGGAAATT
Source organism: Conus canariensis (assembly GCA_033310375.1). Classification (NCBI taxonomy): domain Eukaryota; kingdom Metazoa; phylum Mollusca; class Gastropoda; order Neogastropoda; family Conidae; genus Conus; species Conus canariensis. The sequence goes on along the minus strand of CM065744.1, from coordinate 34,941,981 downwards.
CAAAATGAATTTCACCAGGAACACATGCAGATACCATTTTGAGAAATGTTTTGTTACGCTTATTATTTGCGTGCATACAGGCACTTAGAAACAGGAAACAACTAAAACAAGAATGATTCTTCCTGGGGAATAACTTTAATGGGGGCACGGAGTTTCGTGCGCACTGACAGAAAGAACACATGGCTTGCAGAATTCCTGATTCTGCAGACGTCACTTCTGCTGTCTGTTTCTTCTTCTTCTTCTGCGTACGCAGGCTGATACTCCTGCGGACACTCCCTGTATAGACATCTGCCCAACAAAGGGAGTGGAGTTTTGTGTGTATGATCGTTTTTTTTTATCCCGCATTAAGGCAGCCATACTCCATCTTCGGGAAAGGTGCATGCTATGTGTAACGTGTCACCCATACCAACGGCAAAACTGGTCTTCTCTTCCGTAAGTTGGTGATGGGATTTGACGTGTGTGCAAGATGTTATGCGTGCGTTCATACACGGAACCTCGGTTTATAGTCTCATTCGAAGGACTGTATGGGGAATGGAGTCAGAACCAACGTTAACTCGAGGGAAAAATCCCCCTGTACCGAAACGACCCGGCGGAGATTCGAACCTGCAACCCTTAGATTACGAGTCCGGCGCTCTACCAGCAGAGCTATTCCGGCCCCTACTGTCTGTCTGATCCCCTTTGAAACAACAGCGTTCCTTGACATCGGGACTGTGTACTGCTGTGTCGTCCATGTTCTAGATGGTCAGATGATGAACAAATGGATATCACTCCATTACTTACTTACTTAGGCCCATAGCTCAAGGGTAGCATAGGCCATCGACAACACTCCGCCATCGCACTCGGTTCTGGGCTGCTCGCTGAATGCCTGTCCAGTTGGTCCCCTGCCTCTTTATCTCTGCCTCAGTGTCTCGCCTCCAGTTGCTGCGAGGTCGGCCTCTCTTCCTTTTCCCATGTGGGTTCCATGTCAGGGCTTGGCGTGTGGTGCTGGATGCTGGCTTCCTGAGAGTGTGTCCAATCCAGCCCCACTTCCTCCGCAGAATCTGCTTGGCCACTGGTTCCTGTCCTGCTTGTTACATAGATCTTCATTGTTGATCTTCTCTGGCCATCTGATTTTGAAGATGCGCCTCAGACAGGTGTTGATGAAGGTCTGGATTTTTTGCTGTATTGCCTTGGTCATTATCCAAGTCTCGCAGCCGTAGAGCAGAACCGACTTCACGTTTGAACTGAAGATGCATATAACTCCATAACACATGCAAATGTTCCCAAACAAATGCCTTTGAAAGACAGTTTAAAGTGAGGTGGCTGCAGGCGGAAATTAAAACACACTTTTAAAGAACAGCTATCGTTAATCCGCCAGACAAAAGGGACAAAGAAATAACAAGACAAAAGGCGACGCGTTTCGACCTTTTTGGTCTTCTTCAGGCAGGAGAAACAACATTAAAGGCATTTAAAACGAAGAACGAGCAATCACTTTTCTTCTCAACTTGGGCGTTAGATGGGCGTTGAATTTTTTCTCAAACTGGACGCGAGATGAACGTTGAATTAATTTCGCGTCCCATTTTGAGAAGAGAAGTGGTCGCTCGTTCTTCGTTTTCATTGTCCTGAATGTTGTTTGCCTTGCCTGCTAGAAGACCTAACAGATCGAAACGCGTCGTGTTTTGTCTTGTAATGGGTTTGTCCCTTTTGTCTGGTGATTTTTTTTTCAATTTGAAAGACAGGTTGATTCTGGTTTCTTGATGAGTGACGCTTTTGAAAAGAACAAAGGCAATCTTTGTTTTCTTGATACCTCTTTTATTTCCGTGAGTTTGGAATGTTCATTCCATATGTAACTGCACACTGGCGGGCAGAGTGGTGCATGTCTCCAGGAGAGAGACCAAAGCAGACATTAGCTATGCGTTGGATGGAGATTTCAAGCCCAGCCTCTTTTCGTTCATCTGAGACTTGTCTGTTTTTTTTTTTTTTTTTTTTTTTTTTTGTAGCCTTTGTACAAGATTGTCCTCAGTGGTTAAAGGTGAAAGTTTGTTCAGAGAATGGTGCTGGAGACGACTGCTGTGTGTTCTTGATGTAACGACTCAGGGTGGGGTGAGGTGACACAGGTTGCATGGTCAGCCGCAACACGGACACTGCTGTCACTGGCCATGGCATCATCACCCACAGCTTTCTTCGTCATGTCTGGAGCTGGGGTACCTCCAGAACGTGTCTGCTGGTAACGTCCAGTCATTGCGAAAGACACGAAAAGGTCAAACGTTTAAGAAACATTCTTGACAGAAATGCAGAGTGTCGTAGCACGCGCGCGCATGCAAGCACACACCGACGCATGCACCGACTCACGGACGCATGCGCGCGCACACACATACAGAGATGCTACGATGCGATCATTTACGCATTTGTGTTTAAGTGCGAATATAGGACACACAACGGCGCGCGCGCGCGCACACACACTTATATATGTATCTCTGTATATATATATATATATATATATATACATATATATATATATATATATATATATATATTCAATTGTAAACAAAGCTTGCTCTTATGTCTTAGATTGAAGAAATAGGGGGAGATAAGCAACATATCTGCAGTGGTAGATAATTCTGCCTAACTAGCAGTATGTGCTTGAGTGGGTGAATGGGGAAAAAATAAAATAAATGTTTCTCAAAATGAGCCTTCAGGAAGTTTATAGTCTCCAAGGGGGAGACGATCTCCTATAGGGAGGAAACTCACTAACATATAACTCCTGGTCAGATACCGATATTTCGAAACCTGATTATTTCTCCTCAGTGACCGCGGAAAGTGGTAATTTGACTCCTCTGCCTTTTCGATTTTAAGAAGAATGCTATCCCAGAAAAAGGCTGGTGTGCAATACCGTAGTATGTTTGTTGAGTTTTCAAAAAACCAACCAAAGGTGCCACCTAAGAAGCAAAAGAAAATCATGAAAGAGCAAAACAAGCTACATTTTGTTGTGAAAAGTAGAAAATATAAAAAGATAACCTCTTAAGACACAAGTGCTGAGGGCCAGTTCTTGGAATGAATCCGCAAGGGACTAAATTACGATAAACTAATAAATTCCAAGGATAAGTACCGAGCACCATTCCAGCAACTTACAGAGCAGCTTGGTGTTGCAATGACTGCAAGAAATATTGAATTATAAACAAAGCTTGCTTTTATGTCTTAGATTGAAGAAATAGGGGGAGATAAGCATACATAGCTGCAGTGGTAGAGATAACTCTGCCTAACTAGCAGTATGTGCTTGAGTGGGTGAATGGGGAAAAAATAAAATAAATGCTTCTCACAATGAGCCTTCAGCAAGCTTATGTCTCCAAGGGGGAGACTATCTCCACTAGAAAGGAAACTCACTAACATATAACTCCTGGTCAGATACCGATATTTCGAAATTTGATTATTTCTTCTCAGTGACCGCGGAAAGTGGTAATTTGACTCCTCTGCCTTTTCGGTGTTAAGAAGAATGCTATCCCAGAAAAAGGCTGGTGTGCAATACCGTAGTATGTTGAGTTTTTAAAAAACCAACCAAAGGTGCCACCTAAGAAGCAAATGAAAATCATGAAAGAGCAAAACAAGCCACATTTTGTTGTGAAAAGTAGAAAGTGTAAAAAGATAACCTCTTAAGACACAAGTGCTGCTGTTAGTTAGGCAGAATTATCTACCACTGCAGATATGAATGCTTATCTCCCCCTATTTCTTCAATCTAAGACATAAGAGCAAGCTTTGTTTATAATTCAATATTTCTTACAGTCATTGCAACACCAAGCTGCTCTGTAAGTTGCTGGAATGGTGCTCGATTACTTATCCTTGGAATTTACATATATATATATATATATATATATAGAGAGAGAGAGAGAGAGAGAGAGAGAGAGAGAGAGAGAGAGAGAGAGAGAGAGAGAGAGAAAGTAATGAAAGCAACTCACCTTCGTGACATTTGGTGGATTTTTTTTTCTCTCCCATCACGAAAACTCATCTTTTGTACTGCTATTCGTTCTTCAGGGAAGGCGACGTGAAAGGGACGCAACTGGTATTAATTAAGCGCCTATCTCTTTGATTCGAGACAAGGGACGCAACTGGTATTAATTAAGCGCCCTATCTCTTGATCGGGGATGAGTAGTGACGCGAGTTCTTTCCGTCCTGTTATTTCAGCCCCAATATCTCGGTTGTTGTCTGTCTGTGTGTCTGTCCCTCTGTTTGCGCGTTTGTCTGTCTGCGTCTCTGTCTGTCTGTCTGTCTGTCTTTCTTTCTTCTTTCTCTCCTTAAACACTCACATTAGCACAAAAACACGCCTACACACCACACAACACACACACACACACACACACCA
>CM065744.1:34930145-34935145 GCA_033310375.1 Conus canariensis | reverse complement strand
TCGTCGTCGTCATCATTCATCGTCATCTTCGTCGTCATCATATCATCATCATCATCATCATCGTATCGTCATCGTCATCATCCCATCATCATCATCATCATCGTCATTCTCATCGTCATCGTCGTCATCATCGTCATCGTCGTCGCCGGGGTCATCGTCATCGTCGTCGTCGTCATCGTGATCATCGTCATCATCATCACATCACAGTCATCATCATCATCGTTCATCATCATCATCATCATCATCATCTATCACAATCACAATCATCATCATCATCATCGTCATCATCATCATCATCATCATCACCATCATTATCATCTTATTTCTGTCAAAGATGACGCAGACTTTAAACTAAAAACGCTGAATAAGACATGTGGCTTGTTTCTTACATTTATGTATTTGTTTATGTCTGAGGTTAGGTGTGTGTATGCGTGCGCGCGCTTGTGTGTGTGTGTGTGTGTGTGTGTGTGTGTTGTGTGTGTGTGTGTGTGTGTGTGGTGTGTGTGTGTGTGTGTGTGTGTGTGTGTGTGTGTGTGTGTGTGCGTGGTGCGTGTGTGGTGTGTGTGTGTGTGTGTGTGTGTGTGTGTGTGTGTGTGTGTGTGTGTGTGTGTGTATGCGCGGGGTGGGGGGGGGGGTCTGTTGCTAGTGCAATTTCTGTTTTCAGTGTTTTTTTTTGTTTTTTTTTTTAAAATCTTACTGATGCTTTGGTTGTGTTGTTGTTGTTGTTGTCGCCGTTACTCTTGAGTGTGTTTCCGCTCTTTGCTGTAAATATTGTTGCTTGTTGTTGTTAGTTATGTTGTTTTCGGTGTTTCCGTTGTTTTTATTGCTGTTACTCTTGCTTGTGTTTGTTTGTACGGTTTTAGTTGTTGTTCTTATCATGATCATGATCATTATTATTATTATTGCCATTATTATTATCATTATTATATATATCATCATCATCATCATCACCATCATCATCGTTATTATTACTATTATTAGTATTCTTTTTTATTATTATTAATTACTACTACTAATTATCATTATCGTTATTAACATCATCATCATTATTATCATTTTTATTATTATTATCTTTATCATCATCCTCATCATCATTACTATTATTATCATTATTATCATTATTGTTATTGATTATTATTATTATATTATTATTATCATCATCATCATCATCATCATCATTATCATCATTATTATTATTTCTTTTTTATGTTGTTATTCGTCGTTTTTTTTAAATTGGTTAATGGTACTCCTTGTTTTCTGGTTTCTTATTTTCCTTTCTCGTTTTTGCTGGTATTATTATTTCCAATTGTACTATTGCTCTTAACTTAGTGTGGTTTTGTTTTTGATAATACTCTTCCGTCGTCGTTGTTGTTGTTGTTCTTGGTAATACCCTTGTTGTTGTTTTTTGTTACTGGTGTCGCTTTAAGTTTTGTGCTTTGTTGTTGCTCTAGGTTGACGCTGACGTACTGTCCAATAGCAAGAATGGAATTTCCACATAAATGATAGTACTAGATTTGATCTGTATAGAGAGAATAACTCCTTGCACCATATCACGACTTACTTGTCAATGAAAATGGACATACGTCTAAAGTGTATAATGACAAGATTTACATTTGGAATGTTGGATATCTGTGTTCATCATTTTCGTTATAAGGAACATCACAATTCTGATATCACCTGTCCATTATGAAAAATGCATGTGAAGAAGAAAATCATTTTGTATTGCAGTGTACTGCCTTGAATGGTCTTAGAGATGAGTGCATTCCGCCCCAAAGTTACAGACAACCGTCTGTATTTAGACTCATCTTACCTATGGCCTGCACTAAAGAGGATGTTGTTACAAGATTTGCCTTGTACCTACACAAAGCCTCCAAATTCCGAAGCACAGTGTGCTCTTCAGTATGCACTGTTTTCGTTGTGTTCAATATGCTTTACAATATCATTTTTGTCAATGTGTAATCCTCCCCATCATAAGGGGCTATGGCTTATAATGATTAAATCATCCGTATCCGTATCCGTATCCTGACGTGCTGTTATAATTCATACTCTCTTGATACTACACTTGTGGCTGTTCATGCTTGCAATTGATAATGCCCCTTTATTTCGTTGTTTGTGCGCTTCATGTTTTATAAATCTTAAACAAATGTTAGCGAACCGCCAAGAGGAACGTGGACAAACGAGTCACAAGAAAAAAAAACACGACGCGTTTCGACCTCTTAGGTCTTCTTCAGGCAAGACACACACAAATAGGACAATGAAAATGAACGCGTTTGTCACTTAGCTTTGATCTCGTCAGCGCAAGGTAGGCGTTGAATGAAAACGAGGCTGTTAGAAGGGAGATAATGTGTGAGTCGAGGTAGTAATGATGATAATCATAATTATTACTGATAGGAATCCTAATAAAGGTCAAAATATTGAACAAATAAATCAAGACAGGATTACTACTACTTTTGGTGATAATAAGGCAATAGCAGTTGTAGTATAGGAGAAAGGAGAGTGGGTTAGAGGATTCTTAAACAGCATGGTTGCCACGGCAACAGTCGTAGTGGCGATGGCGATGGTGATGTTAAAATGCTAGTGGTGGTAAGATCAACACTAACACTAGTATTACTGATGATACTATTACTGATCTTCCAATAATGTTCATGTGTACAAAGTCGTGTCCATGACATCCGCTTCTTAAATTCACTCATCTTAGTCATGAATTCCATTATCCATCAGCTTTAAATCGAGCGCAGTGTGGTCTTGAAAGAATCTTAGCGGATGTGGCGTATAGTAGCGTATAATTTATAAACTAGTCCGCACGCAGTGACGCCTCCTTGCAGAAACTGAAACTGAAACTATGAGTTTTGTTAAACAGCTGGGGATTCTTCATTTTCAGAATTTTGGAGATATTTTCAGACAAGATCTTACAGTGATTTGGACTCAATGGCCAATGCTGCCATCAGAGCATCAGAGCCCTCTTGTGTTTCTTTTGGTTGTCCAGTGTAGTCAGGTTGTACTTCTTGGCTTTAAGTCATCAAACAACAACAACAACAACAACAACAACAAACAACAACAACAACAAACAAAACAAAGCGAAAAACAAAAACAAAAACAAAAAAAAAAACCAAACTCAGACAAACAGAAAACATCCTCTCTCTCTCTCTCCCTCTCTCTCTCCTCTCTCTCTCTCTCTCTCTCTCTCTCTCTCATTCTTTTTTGACCATCCTTTCTTTATACTCGAAGTTGGAGAAATGTAATCAGTCGTACTGACACCTGGTAGTGTTTCTGTTTTAATAGTCTTCTTTTTCTTTCATCTTTCTGTTCGAAGTCGGATACCGCATTTTTCCTTTGATGTTTTTTTTTTCTTTCTGCTTTTTCTTCTTTTTTTTTTAAATTACTTTTTTCACCTCTGTTCTTGGTCTTGCACTTTAGCTGTTTTTTATTATTATTATTATTTTCTTTCTTTCCATCGTTTTTTGGTGTGTTTTTTTTTTATTAAGTCAGGAGGACACGTCCTACTTTCGATATTTACATATGGTTCGTTGTTGTGATGAACCAGTTCTGGAGAGAGAGAGAGAGAGAGAGAGAGAGAGAGAGAGAGAGAGAGAGAGAGAGAGAGAGAGAAATAAAAAAAAAACAACTCGAGGAACAAAAAACTAATTCTTGTTTTCTTTCTGATAGTGAAGAAGGGCACGCAATACCCTTAAAACCTAAAACTCAAACCAAAAGAGAGAGAGAGAGAGAGAGAGAGAGAGAGAGAGAGAGAGAGAGAGAGAGAGAGAGAGAGAGAGAGAGAACCAGCCAGCCAGCCAGCCAGACGGACAGACAGACAGCGAGAGTTTTATTTGTTGTCGATCGTCGTATTTCGTGCTTCTTTTCTCTTAGTTGCTTTTGTTTCTGTCACGTCTTTTCATTTTTTTTCTTTGCATTTTGTTTTACTCCGTTTCTCTCTCACACACACACACTCTCTCTCTCTCTCTCTCTCTCTCTCTCTCTCTCTCTCTCTCTCTCTCTCTCTCTCTTTTCTATTGCAATTCAAAGTCCTATCAGCCTTTCAGACTATTTATTTTTTCCTTTAATTAGATTTCTCTTTTTTTTTTTCTTTCCTGAATTTTATTTTTTCTTCTTTGATGTTGTCTCACCTGCACCTTCTGTTTTCATTCATCTTCGTTTCCTCTTTTCTCTTGTCTTCATGTTTGATAGCGTCTTTGGAAAAAAAAAATCTTTTGTCATTTTTTTTTTTTTTTTTTTTTTCTTGTTCTTTTCTTATTTCTTCATTCTGTTGTTCTGCTGTATCTTTTTTCTTTCTTCTTTTGATGTTTCTTTTTTTTTCTCCCACGCTCGATTGGGTCCTACATTTGTCTTTTTTTTAAAGTTATCTCTTCTTGTATTTTTTTCTGCATTCTATTCATTCATTCATTCATTCATTCATTCATTCATTCATTCGTTCGTTCGTTTCATTCATTCATTCATTCATTCATTCATTCTTTCACACACTCACTCTTTCATTCATTCATACTTTTTTTTTTTTTTTTTAACAATTTACTCGTTGATTCGTTCGTTAGTTCACTCATTCGTTCGTTTATTCATTGGCCCACTCTATATAATTCATTACTACATTCCTTCATTCATGTACGTAATCGTTCATTTGTTTATTCATTCATGTATATCTGGATTCATGCGTTCACGCATTCATTTTTTCTTTCTATGTTCCGTCTCTGGATTCTCTTGTTTTCTTTCTTTTCTGAGTTCGCTAGTTCTCTCATTCTTTTTTTTTTTCGTCTCTTCCTTTCCTTCACTCTGTCTTTGTTCAATAAATAGTTGTGATCAATTCGACCCCCCACCCCCACCCCCTTCTTCTTTTTTCTCCATACACACGTGCAACGAACCACCGTCGATTTTTTTTTCCCTGGAAGAAACCCACACCTTTTCTTAGCTTGATTCCTTTTGTTGTTGGATTTTTTTTTCTTTTCTTTCAATCTTTCTTATATTCGGTACTGGCTGTTTTTTTCTTT
>CM065744.1:34890145-34925145 GCA_033310375.1 Conus canariensis | reverse complement strand
ACAGCGAAACGACGTATTAGGCTGGGTTCCTTTCTGAAGTGTTTTTTCTTTCTTTCTTGTTTTTTTTGTTGTTGACATTTCATCATTTTTAAGCACACACACACACACACACACACACACACACACACACACACACACACACACACACACACACATTTGTCTAATATCACTTTAAGTGAACGGACGTTAAATTGAAGAACTAACACACACACACACACACACACACACACACACACACACACACACACACACACACGCTTTCAGTACTAGTGTCAAAACACATGCTCGCTTCATTTAGGTTAAACGGCCGCAGCCAGACAGCCCTGCTATGGTACCTTGCGGTCGGCCGGCTCACAAACAAGATGGTGTCCATTCAAAGTGTCGACAGACACCTTGAAGTGACATAGCAGACGGTGATAAAGATCCTAGAGGAATAGTGCCTATAGGAGGATCTATCGGACATCACACAGTCACTTCAGTTCACCCGAACATCGAGAGGTGGTAAGTGAACATGGCAGTTTGGTTCCCTTTGGAGTTTTCTTTCTGTCTGTCTGTCTTTTTCTTCTTTCTTTCTTTCTTTTTCCTTTCGTTCTTTCTTTCATTCTTTCTTTTTTCTTTCTTTCTTTCTTGTATTTCTATCCTTTCTTTCTTTCGTTCTTTGTTCTGTCTTTCTTCTTTTTTTCACTGTTCTATCTTTCTTTCTTCCTTTTTTTCTTTCTTTCTTTCTCTCTTTCTGTCTTTCCTTCTTCCTTCCTTCCTTCCTTCCTTCCTTCCTTCCTTCGTTCCTTCCTTTCTTTCTATCTCTCTCTTTTTCATCGCCCTTTCTTTCAATCTTTCTTTCATTATTTCTATCTTTCCTTCTCTCTATCTCTCCTTCTCTCCTTCTCTCTCATTCTTCGTTCATTCCTTCCTTCCTGTCTTCCCTTTTTTTTATTTCGTTCTATCTCTACTTCCTTCATTCCAGGTCTCTTTCTCTCTTTCCTTTTTTCCCTTCCTTTCCTTCGCTCTTCCTCCCTTCCTTTCTTCCTTCCATCCATCCATCCATCCCTTCCTTCTTCCGTTCGTCCCTTCGTCCCTTCCTTCCTTTCATTTTTTCTCTTTCTTTTAGGGTTCCGGTGTAATCCGAAGTGGCAACCTCTGACCGGGAGATGGTTGTTCCTCAACTAAGGCACCAGACTCCCCCGTGGCAGGAACATGACATGGTCGTTGTAGCCTGTCACCAGCCGCAGCGTCTGACACGTGTCAAGGAGACAAACGGCGAATGAAATGGTCTGGAACAATGCCTGCTGGCAAGAAGGCGGAAAGTTCAAAGATGCCAGCCACCTGGATGGGTTGTGCCTGCCTGTCGCGTTGATGATGATGGCGTTGGGTATGTTCTTTCGTGTGATGCTAATAGAATTTTAAGGGTTTCTTTTTCGTGGTGCGGTTTTTTTGTTGTTTTTTTTTTCCCATTTAGTTTGTTTTTCGAGTTTGAAATACTAAGTCGATTTCAGAGTCTCTGCGTTTGTTGTATTCCCCTTCCACCCTCTCTCTCTCTCTCTCTCTCTCTCTCTCTCTCTCTCTCTCTCTCTCTCTCTCTCTCTCTGTCTGTCTGTCTCTCTGTCTGTCTCTTTCCTACTCGCTCTCTCTCCCTCTTTCCCTCTCTCTCTCTTCCCCCCTCTGTCTCTCCCTCTTTCTCTCTCTTTCCTATCAGTTCTCTCTCTCTCTCTGTCTGCCTCTCTGTCTCTGTCTCTGTCTCGTCTCTCTCTGTCTCTGTCTGTCTGTCTGTCTCTTTCCTACTCGCTCTCTCTCCCCCTTTCCCTATCTCTCTCTCTTCCCCCCTCTGTCTCTCCCTCTTTCTCTCTCTTTCCTATCAGTTCTCTCTCTCTCTCTGTCTGCCTCTCTGTCTCTGTCTCTGTCTCTCTCTCTCTCTGTCTCTGTCTCTCTCTCACCGCTGCTCATTCTTTTGAACGAACGCCCACCAACCCCCCCCCCCCCTCCCCAAACACATATACAAACAAACACACACAGTCAGACAGACGGACAGACAGACAGACAGACAGGCACGCACACAAACTCACACAGACGCGCACACACACATACAGGAGCGCAACCACAAGCAAGCAAGCGCGCACCCCCCCCCCCCCCACACACACACACACGCACGCACGCACTCACGCACACACACACACACAAACACACACATCCACACAGACATGCGTGTGTGCTTGAGCACGCATGTCTGTGTGGATGTGGGTGTTAGTGTGTGTGTGTGTGTGTGTGTGTGTGTGTGTGTGTGTGTGTGTGTGTGTGTGTGTGTGGCGCATGCTTAGTTCTCTGTCTGTCTGTCTCTGTCTCTGCCCCTCTCTCTCTCTCTCTCTCTCTCTCTCTCTCTCTCTCTCTCTCTCTCTCTTCTTGCGTCCCTCACCCTCTTTCCATCATTTTCCCGTTCTCTATTTCCCCCTCCAACTCTTTATGCTTTCACCCTCTCCTCTTTCACCCCCTCCTCCTCTCACCCCTTTCCTTCCTTCTCCACAGGTATGAGCATCTCCACAAAATCCCCCCAGGTGATAACAACACAAAGGAACAGCCTGCAGAACCAGACTTCAAGGAGTTTCTATCTCTGAAGAGGGCAGTTTCAGCACGTGTAACACAGCCCTCCCTGTTTTTTTTTTTTTTTCTGTTGGCACGTCGGCTCACGTGCAAGACTTTTGGTCACGAAGCCACCTCTGGCAATTGACGTGACAGAGGAATGGGGGATGGACGAGAGAGCAGGACATGAGGGCCTCATTAGAGCAGTCAGGGGTGACGTGGTGAGCGCATCGTGAGGGCCTCATTAGTGAGTCATTCGACACACAGCTTTCTTTTTGTTGGGTCATGACGGGGTTGGGGGTGGGGGTGGGGGGGCAGCTGCCCAAGCTGTTTCCTGGTTTGTTTTGTTAGTTTATTTCTTGATGTCTTGTCTTTACGACTGAATCGTGTCTTCACAGATTTCTTTGATTTGTTTGTTGTTGTTTCGTCTATGTTTGTATTCTTTTTTCTCTTAGTTTATTTCTTGATGTCCCTTCACAATTGAATCGTGTCTTCACAGATTTCTTTTTTTTTTTTTTTTTTTTTTTTTTTGGGGGGGGTGTCTTGTCTGTATTTGTTTTCCTTGGTTTTCTGTGGGTGAGGGGGGTGTGCTTTTCTTCTAAAAACTCAAGTTACTCCTTATCCATGTATTCACGTACTTGTGTGTGATATATTAACAGCACTTCTACCTTTGTAGTATCATCAGTCTCCTTCAAAATCCAACCTCCCCCTCCTTTCCCTGTCTCAACCCCCCCTCTCTCTCTCTCTTTCTCTCCCTTTCTCTGTCTGTCTCTGTCTCTGTCTGTCTGTCTGTCGGTCCTTCTCTCTCCCTCTCTCTCTTTCCCTCTCTGCCTGTCTGTCTGTGTCCATGTTTCTTTGTCTTCTTCTTCTTTCTCTCTCTCTCTCTGATTCTCTCTCTCTCTCTCTCTCTCTCCTCTCTTCTCTCTCTCTCTCTCTCTCTCTCTTCTTTCTCTGTGTCTATGTGACTCTTTCTCTCTCTCTCTGCCTGGCTCTCTCTCTCTCTTTCTTTCTTTCTCTTTCTCTCTCTGTCCCTCCCCCCCCCCCCTCTACATCAATTTCCCGCTCTCACCCCCCCCCCCAACTCTTTCTCCTTTTTCCATCTCCTCTTCCACCCCCCACCCCTCACCCGATCTCTTTCGCCCCATGTGTATGACCATCCACAAAATCCCCCAGCTGATTCTGACACAATGGAATAGCCTCAGAACCAGACTCCCAGGAGTTTCTGTCTCTGAAGAGATCAGTTTCAGCACGTGTAACACAGCCCTCCCTGTTTTTTTTTTTTCTGTTGGCACGTCGGCTCACGTGCAAGACTTTTGGTCATGAAGCCACCTCTGGCAATTGACGTGACAGAGGAATGGGGATGGAGGAGAGAGCAGGACATGAGGGCCTCATTAGAGCAGTCAGGGGTGATGTGGTGAGGGCATCATGAGGGCCTCATTAGTGAGTCACTCCACACAGCTTTCTTTTTGTTGGGTCATGACGGGGTTGGGGGTGAGGGGTGGGGGGCTGGCAGGCTGCCCAAACTGTTTTTCCTGGTTTGTTTTGTTAGTTTATTTCTTGATGTCTGTCTTTACGACTGAATCGTGTCTTCACAGATTTTTCTTTTTTTTGTTGTTTCGTCTATGTTTGTTTTCTTTTTTTTTTTCTTAGTTCATTTCTTGATGTCTCTTTACAATTGAATCGTGTCTTCACAGATTTCTTTTTTTTTTTGTTTTTGGAGGGGGGAGGGCGGGGGGTCTTGTCTGTATTTGTTTTCTTTGGTTTTCTGTGGGTGAGGGGAGTGTGCTTTTCTTCTAAAAACTCAAGTTACTCCTTATCCATGTATTCACGTACTTATGTGTGATATATCAACAGCACTTCTACCTTTGTAGTATCATCAGTCTCCTTCAAAACCCAACCTCCCCCTCCTTGCCCTGACTCAACCCCCCCCCCTTTCTCTTCTCTCTCTCTCTCTCTTTCTCTCTCTGTCTCTGTCTGTCTGTTTGTCTGTCTGTCCGTCTGTCTGTCTGTCTGTCTCTCTCTCTCTCTCTCTCTCTCTCTCTCTCTCTCTTTCCGTCTCTGCCTGTCTGTCTGTGTCCATGTTTCGTTGTCTCTCTTTCTCTCTCTCTCTGTCTCTGTCTGTCTGTTTGTCTGTCTGTCTGTCTGTCTGTCTTCTCTCTCTCTCTCTCTCTCTCTCTCTCTCTCTCTTTCTCTCTTTCCGTCTCTGCCTGTCTGTCTGTGTCCATGTTTCGTTGTCTCTCTTTCTCTCTCTGCTTGATGCTCTCCCCCCCCCCTCTCTCTCTCTTTTCTTTCTCTGTGTCTACGTGACTCTCTCTCTCTCTCTCTCTCTCTCTCTCTCTCTTTCTTTGTCTCTCTCTCTCCATGTCTACCTCTCTCTCTCTCTCTGTCCCACTCTCTCTCTCTCTCTCTCTCTCTCTCTCTCTCTCTGTGTCCCCTCCCCCCTCTCTACATCAATTTCCCGCTCTCACACCCCCCCCCCACCTCCCAACTCTTTCTCCTTTTTCCATCTCCTCTTCCACCCCCCACCCCTCACCCGATCTCTTTCGCCCCATGTGTATGACCATCCACAAAATCCCCCAGCTGATTCTGACACAATGGAATAGCCTCAGAACCAGACTCCCAGGAGTTTCTGTCTCTGAAGAGATCAGTTTCAGCACGTGTAACACAGCCCTCCCTGTTTTTTTTTTCTGTTGGCACATCGGCTCACGTGCAAGACTTTTGGTCATGAAGCCACCTCTGGCAATTGACGTGACAGAGGAATGGGGATGGATGAGAGAGCAGGACATGAGGGCCTCATTAGAGCAGTCAGGGGTGACGTGGTGAGGGCTTCGTGAGGGCCTCATTAGTGAGTCACTCCACACAGCTTTCTTTTCAATGCATCACGGTGGGGGCAGCTTGCGCAAGCTGCTTCCTGGTTTGTTTTGTTAATTTATTTCTTGATGTTTCTCTTTACGACTGGATCGTGTGTTCACATATTTCTTTCTTTTGGTTTTATCTTTGTTTGTTTGTTTTTTTTTCTTTCTCTCACTTCATTTCTTGATGTCTTATTTACAACTGAATCATATCTTCACACATTTCTCTCTTTTTGGTCTTGTCTGTATTTATTTTATTTTTCTCTTTGTTTTAGAGGCAGTGGCATGTGCTTTTCTTCTAAGTGCTTAGCATACTCTTTATCCACGTATTCTTATAGTGATGTGTGACACATTAGCTATACTTGTACCATTGTGTTATCATCAGTCTTCTTCAAATCAAGCCTCCCCCTACTTTCCCTGTGCCAAACGCCTTCACACTATCTGTCTGTCTGTCGGTCTGTCGGTTGGTCGGTTGGTCGGTCGGTTGGTTGGTCGGTCTCTCTCTGTATCTCTCTGTGTGCATGTGTGTCTGTTTTTTCTGTTTCTGTTTCTCTCTCTGTCTCTGTCTGTCTGTCTGTCTACCCCCCTTCTCTCTCTGTGTGTGTGTGTGTGTGTGTGTGTGTGTGTGTGTGTGTGTGTGTGTGTAAGTGTGTGTGTAAGTGTGTGTGTGTGTGTGTGTGTGTGTGTGTGTGTGTGTGTGTCCCTCTTTCTCTGTCTGTTTGTCTCTCTTTCTGTCTGTGTGTCTGTTTGTCTTTCTCTCTGTCTGTCTCTGTCACTGTCTCTGTCTCTCTGTTGTCTGTCTGTCTGTTTGTCTCCTCTGTACACCTTTGTGTGTGTGTGTGTGTGTGTGTGTGTGTGTGTGTGTGTGTGTGTGTGTGTGTGATCTCTCCCTCTCTCTCTCTCTGCCCTCCCTCTCTCCTTTACACACCTTTGTCTATCTGTCGGTCTATCTCTCTGTCTGTCGGACTCTCTCTCTCTCTCTCTCTCTCTCCTCTCTCTCTCTCTCTCTCTCTCTCTCTCTCTCTTGTTGTTTTCACTCATTTTTCCCCTCAGACGACGTAATCTTTATATCTTCTCTTTGCGCATACTGTGTTACCGCATGACCTAATGATACACAATACTGCTGTATCTACAGAGTTTAGGGCTGGGGACTGGAAGCAGTAGAACCCATCGGACCCAGTCTTTGATCTTCGTCATAAACAGAATTTTTGTTTGATCTTGGCGAATCAAAACCACAACATACTTTTGCTAGCGCATCCTTGATTGTACGTTTGAAATACATACGCTGTTATCTTTCGACCGCTGATTCAAATATCAAACATCCATTTTCCGACCGCTTCAATATGATTAAACAATATCAGTAGAATTTAAGATATCGAACAAACTAAGCTGTGCTGTATTCAGTGGCATGGTCCTAGGGAGCTACTTTTGCTACAGAGTTACTGCATAATAGACCTTATATACTTTTACAACTACTGTATAGTGGAGCTCCTATTCTGAGAGAGCTTCAAAACCAAGGGGAGTACTTCACTAAGGGAGCTCCCACATACGAGACCTACAATACTACAGGGAGATTCTGTCGTAAACGAACTGCTGTATTTGAAGCTCCCATACTTGGAGAACTATTAAAACAAAGTATGTAAGAGAGCTACTATACTGAGAAAACTGTTCTAAAAGAACTGTTGGGGGGGGGGGGGGGTATACTAGGAGAGCAACTATTCTTATCAGCTACTATACTAAAGAAGAAGCTAGTACACTAAGCAAACTGCTATTGTACGGGAGTTAGCTGCTATACTATGACATTTACCATATATTGAGAAGGCTACTATACAAAAAGAACTATATATAATGAGCTACTGTACTAAGAAATATACTATCCTAAGAGAATTCTTATGCAACGGGGTTGCTATACAAAAAGAGGTACACTACTAGAGGGACTATCTCAGTAAGGGGAACTACTGTAGAAATAGAGCTAACATACTAAGGACACTATTACTTCGAAGAAACTTCTACACTAAATAACTACTTTATTAAGTAAACTACCATACGAAGAGAACAACTATTCCAAGGCAACTACCTTATCAAGACACTACTGATGAGGCCATCAAACTCAGACAACTATAGTAAGAAATCTTCTGTTCTATGGAAGCTCCTTCACTAAGAAACCTGTTTCAGTAAAGTAGCCAGTCATATAAGGAAGCTGCTGCACTGTTCCCGCGGAAGGAAGAGGGTGGGGGTGGGGGAGCGAGGGAATGGGATGGGAGGCAAGCAGGGAGGGCGTGGCAAGAATGAAGTTAAAAAAAATGCAGTTTCATTTACTGAACTGACAAGAAGAAACAAGCAAGCAAAAAAAAAAAAAAAAAAAAAAAAAAGGAGAAAAAAAGAAGGAAACAAGCGAACAAACACGCCCGATTTCTCAAATACCTCTGCAGTTGAGGCCTTTCCAAAAGCTGTACGCTTCCCCCATCCTCTGTCATGATGAAAGAAACCGCCTCAACGTATATTTTACTGACCTACTAACCCACTGACTGACTGAGTGAGTGAGTGACTGAGTAACTGACTGACAGACTGAGTGAGTGAGTGACTGACTAAGTGACTGAGTGGGTGAGTAAGTGGGTGAGTGAGTGAGTGAGTGACTAGAGACTGACTGAGTGACTGACTGACCGAGTGAGTGACTGACTGACCCACTGACTGATGACTGAGTGACTGACCCACTGACTGACTGATCGACTGGCTGACTGACACGCAAACCCTTCTCCCGGTGACTCACCCTGTTGTCCTTCTGGAAGTTCTTGGCGGGGTTGCCCAGCAGGATGTCGTCCCAGCGAACTCTCCAGTTCATGGCCGCCAGCTCCGCTTCCAGTCTCAGGTGTCTGTGCACACAGAAACTGATTGAACGAACACTGGCTGGCCTGAAGGTGGTCGAAGAGGTAACACCTCTCTGTTGTCATGGATGTGACTATGTACAAGTCAGATACAATAAAAGAGTAAACGGTTACAAGTAAGATATAAAAAAAAAAAGAAGAATCGGTTAAAAGTAGAAAACAATAAAAAAAGTAATCGGTTACAAGTCGAAAACGATGAAAGAATAATAGTTTACAAATACTGAACAATAACAGAATAATCGGAAACAAGTAGAAAACAATAAAGAATGGTCGATTTCGATTGTGAGTCGGAAACAATAAAAGACTTACTGGTTACGAGTCGAAAACAAAAACCACACAAAAAATAATCGATTACGAGGAAAAAACAATACAAGAATAACCGATTACGAGTTGAAAACAATAAACGAATAATCGATTACGAGTCAAAAACATACAAGAATAACCGATTACGAGTCAAAAACAATAAAAGAATAACCGATACGAGTTGAAAACAATAAACGAATAATCGATTACGAGTCGAAATAATAAAAGAATAATCGATTACGAGTCGAAAACAATAAAACAATAATCGATTACAAGTCGAAAACAATAAAGAATAATCGACTGCAAGTCGAAAACAATGAAATAATAACCGATTACTAGTTCAAAACAAAAGAATAGTCAGTTACGAGTCAAAAACAATAACAGAATGATAGGTTACGGGTAGAAAACTATAACGAGAATAACGACAGTGACATTGAAAACAATAAAAGAAGCATCGACTGCGAGTCGGAAAACAATACAAGAATGATAAGTTACGAGTAGAAACCAATAGAAGATTGATAGGTTACAAGTAGAAACCAATACAAGATTGATAGGTTTTATGAGTCGAAAACAATACAAGAATGATAGGTTACAAGTAGAAACCAATAACGAGAATAATGACAGTGAAAGTAGTCAAGAAAAAGAAAAGGAAGATGAAAGAATGAGGTATAAACAGAGAGAAAGGGGAAAAATGTGAGAAAAAAGGATTGAAAGGCAGAAAACCGAAAAAATGACAGAAAAAAAGGAAGAAAAATAAGAGCGAAAGGGGAGACAAACCAGATGAAAGTGACAGGGAGATAGCGGGAGGGTAAAAAAAGGGTCAAGAGAAGAGAACTGATGGGGAAAAATGATTTAGATCTATTTCATGCTCTTTCCCTCCCCCACCCTAACCCCTCCCTCTCATGTGCATGTATGCGTGCGAAAGGAAGGAAAAAAAGGGGATATCATGACCATTATGCTGGAGTTTTTATGCCTTTTCTGTTTCTTAACGTGAAAAACAAAAACATTTTAAACATAGCGGTTAATACATGTGGAAATATTATTAGCAAAAAACAAGAACAGCCAGATAAATTGCATGAATGTCGTGTCAGACAAAAAGCTGAGAACATTGCTGCCGACAGTTCTTATGGTTCTTTCCACACAAACACAAAAAAAACCCTACAATGTTCTACCATCTGGACGAAGACTTCAAATTCCAAACTTTAAAAAAAATAGAACCAAAAAGTTTCGTTCCCAGTTCCATCAAACTCCTGAATCATAACTGAAAATAAGGTTCGGTTCAGTAAGCTTGTTTGTGTGTGTGTGTTTTGTGTGTGTGTGTGTGTGTGTGTGTGTTATTCCGTGTCTGAGTGGGTGGGAGGGTGGATGGGTGGGTGGTGTTTTTATGGCCACTCTGAATTTTTCTTTGGAGATAATAAAGTGTTCTTGACTTGACTTGACTTCACTGACTCACACTTTCCTGCTCCGTCTATGGTAATGACCCACGCCGATGATTTCAGTTGTGTCCTACTGAGCCACACCCAGGTTGTTTCTGTAGCAGTCACAGTGGAGAGATGGGCCTCAAGGAGCACTTCATAATCAGACTGGCCTGAGGCAACTCACCGGAGAAGACCCGGCACTCCTGAATACCTTCGGCAGTATTCCCTGGTGCCTGGTCTAATTCAGCATATTCAGGACACCACCTACTAAGCCCTCTAACAAGGACAATGACTGATCAGTCGCGAAGCCAGCATCAGCGAGAAGCCCCTCTGCGGAGGATGGGGGAAAGGAGGGGGGAGGGGGGGGGGGGGAGTAAAGGGGGGCCATCATGTCTCTCCGACAATGAACCTCATCAAATTCTTTTGAAACCTTGAGAAACGGCTGCTGTTTTTTTTTTTCTTAGACAAACAAGAGAGAGAGAGAGAGAGAGAGAGGAGAAAGACAGACAGACAGACAGACAGACAACCAGTCAGACAGACAAACAGCAACAGGAAGAAAGAGAGAGAGGAGAGAGAGAGAGACAGAGACAGAAGACAGAGACAATGCAGAGACAGAAATGGCAGAGAGAGAGAAGGAGAGAGAGAGAAACTGACCTGTAGACGAAGAAGGTGATGATGAGAACCACAAGGAAGTAATGATCCCAAGACGATGATGACAATGGCATACTCTGGAAACGGTTCTGGACACAGGGAAATACACATGGCTTATTTGTCTTTTCTTGCATAGCCTTAACGCTCACAAAGATATAGGAATCAACAGCGAGACTTAGGCACTGCAAGCATGTGATGCGTTATAGGAAAATGGAGCAAGTGACAACACAGAGAAAAGTGCCAATGAATTTGTCAATGAATGAATGAATGAATCAATCAATTCATTCAATTAATCATCTAATCAATCAATATATTAATCAATAAATCAATTATTCAATCGATCGATTGGTCGATTAACCAACTGACCGATCGACCGTCCAATGACTGATCAATCAATTGAGCAATCAGTCAACCATCCATCCATCCATCCAGCCAGCCATCTATCAATCAATCGATCAAGCCAACCAACCAATTAACCAACCAACCAACTAGCCAACCAACCAACCCATCAAGCAACCAACCAGTCAATCAAGCAATCAACCCAAAATAATCATATAAACCATTAATCAACATTCAGTCAGTCAAACCGGTCTAGTAATCAACGAATCAATCGGTTCCACAATCAATGATTCGA
The DNA here is from genome assembly GCA_033310375.1 of Conus canariensis. Taxonomy (NCBI): domain Eukaryota; kingdom Metazoa; phylum Mollusca; class Gastropoda; order Neogastropoda; family Conidae; genus Conus; species Conus canariensis. Next base: position 34,913,831 of record CM065744.1, on the reverse strand, counting down.
ATAATCAATGATGGTATAAACTCTCAATCAGTAAATAAACTAACCAACTAATGACTCTACCAATCAACAACCACTCGCTCACCCTGCCCATTCTGCATGCAACCAATCAAAGGGAAAGCACAATCGAATGATCGACTAATCACTGACTGAGCAAACCAGAGAGCGAATCTACCCATCAACCAACCACTCACTCACCCCGCCCATTCTGCACGCAACCAACCAACGAACGCGCTTCCTAACGACACTGGTCACGCGCAGTTGACACTGACCATCAGGCGGGCATTTTGAGCCGTCGAAGCCACACTTGGGCTCGTCCAAGGGCGGACCCTCTCTCCCCCCTGCCCAGTGAATGGACTTGCCCATCACTGGTTCATACTGCTTTCGGTTCCCGTAATAATTGGCCACCACCTGTATGAGCACACAAAGCAAGAATCGAGATTGTTATTATCGTCATTGCCGTTATTATCCTTAACGACAAGCATCATTATTATCATCGTTGCTGTTGGCGTTATTCTTGTCAGACCAGACGCATTGAAATCTCCCCCTCTCTCTCTCTCTCTCTCTCTCTCTCTCTCTCTCTCTCTCACACACACACACATACACACGCGCGCGCGCACAGGCACACACGCACACATTTACACAAAGTCATACAAAGGCACCCTTGGAGAGAGAGAGAGAGAGAGAGAGAGAGAGAGAGAGAGAAATCTTTATTTCACATGCGCATGTGGTGTGTGTGTGTGTGTGTGTGTGTGTGTGTATGTGTGCATTTATCGAACACAAATACAGATGATTTCATCAGTGGGCCAAGTTACAGCATGGCAATCCTCGAAGTAAATGTGGGAAAAAAGAGAAAGAATGAAAAAACCAGCAAACTCTAATCTTTACACTTCCGTAATTTACACTGAATATTCCTTCAGACACAAATTATAGAAATAAATAGAAAAACATTTGCTGCTTTCGTATCAAGAAATGTAGCATATCACATACTCTCCAAAATAACATGATTTTTTTTTAATTTGCCTTTTGTACTCCTCCTCCTCCTCTAATTCTTCCTCCTATTCCCCCCCCCCCCTCCTCCTCCTCCTCTTTCTTCTTCTTCTTCTTCTTTATGTCTGTCTCGCTCTCTTTCCTTCTTTCTCTTCTTCTTTTTCTTCTCCTTCTTCTTCTTCTGCTCCTCCTCTCCTCCTCCTCCTCCTTCTCTCTCTCTCTCTCTCTGACGTGCATTTCTTTTGTGTGCATCAGAGCTGCAAGACCAAAGTAAAAAAAAAAAATGTTGACACCAGATTTAAAAGAGTGGAGCCTTGCATTGGACGGCTTCGAGAAAAGCATACGAGGGAAGAAATGTGGAATGTACGGGGGTGGGGATGAGAGGGAAGGTGACAAAGTGTAGTGGTGGGAGGAGAGGGGGGGGAGGTGGAGCAGGAGAATTTGGGTTTGAAAACGGCAAGGGTACAGAGGTTAGGGGAAGGAGGGGAGAGGTGTGTCGGATTGAAGAGATATTGAGAAAGGGATAAGGAATATAAGGAGTGAGGGGGGGGGGGGGGGGGGGGGGGACAGGAGATGGGAAACGATGGAGGGAAAGGGGGGTGGTGGTGGTGGTGAAGGGGGATACTTGATGGGGGTGAGGGGCACATTCTGTATACACGGACCCGGAAAGAAGGAGTTCGTTCCATGTGCAGGTTCATTGAAAAGCATATTGATTGATTCCTTAGGGGGAACGGACGGTAACCGACCCTCTCCCATGACGTGGGTGTGAAGCTTCGCTCTGATGCTTTTGTACCAAGGCAGTAACTCTAGTCACAGAAAGCAACTCACATTTTTTTTAATCATAATTGCATGTCTAGGTCATAACAGATATTTATCTGAATGGATGATTGAAAAGCTTTCCTTGTGGAGAGCATATCACCAAAACCCAAGAGCTGGCGCCACTTTTTTTTTTTTTTTCTTTTCTTTTCTTTTTTTTTTTTGCTTTCAATCTATATCTTTTTGTTTCAGAACACAAGCTTACTTTTTTTTCTTTTTAACCGAGTTTCAACAGGGTCAGCTACTTAATTGGTGAAGGTTCTTTAACGTGAGCGAAAAACTGACGTACATCGGATCCAGATTTATGATTCTATCCGAAAGACTGTCCACCAGAGAATCCTAGATCGCCTACTCTCGTCTGTCTGTCTGTCTGTCCTCTCTCTCGTCCTCTCTCTCTGTCTTCTTCTGTCTGTCTGTCTCTCTTGTCTCTCTCTCTCTCATAAAAAAGTTGTCATTCATAAGTCTGTTTCACATTTGTGCACGTATATGTTATTACAAACTCAGATGTATAAGATCTTCAGAAAAGAAGGGGATGTAAGCATTTGCGAAGACGACTTGTGGAAAAATGAATATGTTCTCATGGTTATAATCAGCACATTTAGCAGAATGAGGGTGTCAGCAACCCACTCATTAAAGCGTAGATAAACTAATTACGTTCTATCAAACGCCCTTGGAAGCACTAACATCAGCAAAAGTATGTCCTTTCGTAGCAGAACATACAGCCTTTGTACTCGTTGTGAGTCTTGTGCAGAAGAAAAGAAAAGGGAGTGGGAAAAGTTGAAAAAAAAAGTATGGAGGCCCCAATTTAAAAAAAAAAATGAACGAAAAAAAAAAAAAAAGACTGAAGGGAAAGGGGAGACGAGCAATTCACTTTATCTTTGAAAATTAAAGTGCAGCGGGTTGTCTTCCTTGCTAAGTGAACTCTTTAGCTGTTGGGCCATTAAGTGAACTATTTAGTTTTTAGGCACCTGTGCAATATCAAAGTTTATTTGAAAATTGATCAGCTTGGCAAAGGATTCTTTTCTGTATATAGGTTCATTTGCAATGTTCTTTTTTTCCCGGAAAGAATACACATTCTGCAGAACACAGAGGCATATTTCAGGAGCATTTTTGCAGTTTTAGACTTCCTGAGAGATTCATCCTAAAAGCCAGAATTTTGAACAGGACTTTGTAGATAGGCATGTTAGTCTCTAAGAACAGATTTGTTATTGGTTACATATTCTTTTGGTGAAATTTGACCCCCCCCCCCTCAACGCTGTACATCCCCATGAGGTTGTATAAGGGTTGGTGTAGGTGAAGGTATGAACGTGGGTCTCTCAACATAAGTTGTTAATCCACTGAAGAATTGTGTACTAGTGATTTCCTCTTTAGGTGTTGGTATGAACGTCGGTCTCTCAACATAAGTTGTTAATCCACTGAAGAATCATGTGCTAATCATTTCCGCTTTAGGTTTGGTATGAACGTCGGTCTCTCAACATAAGTTGTTGATCCACTGAAGAATTCTGTACTAGTCATTTCCTATTGTCTAGTTATTCTTTCAATGACTTGTATGTCGTCCACCCTTGTCCATTCTGTGACCTTTCCGGAATCTTTAAAACATTTTTATTAACTCGTTTTACAGGTTTACACAGTGTAAAAAAAATAAAGGAGAAAAACCCCATCTCTCCCATCTACCCCTCATAAATGGTCACCGTTCCCTTACCTCCTGGCCTCTTCCTGTCACTTCATCAAGCTGTTGCAACCTTGACAAATTCTCTACATTATCTATTTCACACATATCTGTTACCATACATTGTCATACTTTTGTTTTTCACACTGCCTGTTACCAACTTGCTCATGCATGTACTATTTTCACACATAATCTGTTACCAAACATTGCTATACATGTATTATCTTTCACACATGCTGTTTCACCAACAGTGCTCATAAAGGTATCTATCTTTCACACATGTCTGTTGCCAAACATTGCCCATACATGTATCCTGTCTTTCACACATGCCTTTTACTAGTACCATTCTCATACATGTATCTGCTTTCACACATGCCTGTTTACTAAACATTGCTCATACATGGATCTATGTTTCACACATGCCTGTTGACCAAACATTGCTCATACATGTATCTATCCTTCACACATGTCTGTTGACCAAACATTGCTCATACATGTATCTATCTTTCACACGGGGCTACGAAGGGGATACACAATAAAGTCTTATTCGATAAGGCGTGCATATTACAATTAAACAAAGTATCTGCATGTGCGGGAGTACATGGCATAGGTAGACAGACCGATAATACACACATAAGGGAAGGAGAGACAGGCAAAAATACTGTCAGACAGACAGAGTTGGACGTTAAGGAGCTCAGAGAATATAGAGATTGTCTTTCACCTGTCTCTGTTCAAGAAAGTCTATCCTCACTTTTTCCTCTCTTTTCAATTCATAACACGCCAGCGTTTCTGTTATGGTCCGAGTAGATCGCCAGACCATTAACCCTGTCCTGACAGGATAGTTGCTTTCCAGACTGCAGTGTCTGTATTCCAGCATGGCATTTCTCTGGGTGTTCTTGTATATAAATTGTCTGCAGTTTGTCTGTAACCTGGGAGCAAATAAATCAAGCGGAATGATCGATGTCCTCAGAATGTCCTGAGTTCCTCATCTTCGAACATGTTCCTACTTTAGCTGTTAGTTGGGCTTTCAATCTTTTTTTTCCGGTAGGTTCTAAGGTCATGAAGTACGCGCTGGTAAATGTGGAAGTTCTGTTGTGTCGCGTCCAGTTAGCCTTCACACAATGTCATCTGCATGGGAGCAGTTACGTCTGTTGACGTCTGAATGGAATGCCTGTGCCTGTTGTGATGAACACAGCGCGGGCTTTCAAGGGTGGTGCGGGATTGCCTCTGGCTGGTTAGTTTGGCGGTTGAGGTCGGTACTTCTCTGGGTCTCTGTGGTGTATATTTTTTTTTTCTAGTCGTCAGCATGGCTGAGTTTCTCTGTTTTGACAATGTGATTGATTTAGCTATCATATTGTTGAAAATGTGTGCATGCAATTGTAGATGTACATGCGTGCTCTGTCCTTCTTTTTTCTTTCTTTCTTATAGCATGAATGTCTTGTCACTGTTATCCCAGTCCCGAAAATACTCTTTACAACTGCCTGAACTATATCAAGAGGTGGATTTTCATAACTGCTTGTGATGCATCTCAAACACTTCAAAACGCATACGAAAACTGATGTGACATATGGCGACGCAACACTCATTTTGAGACAGAGGGTGATCTGTGTGCAGAGCTGCTGAGATTCAGACATATCATGTCGGTGTAAGCTAACATCCCTCTGAAGGACTTGAGGTGTCAGAGCACTTGCAGGGCTACGCTTCGTGTTTGCGCTGGACGTGATGTACAAACCTGTATCTAATTTCACCGTGTTGTGTTGTACAGCGTTCTGTTACATCTTCTGTGTTAAGTTATAGTATCTGTACTCTGATGTATTATGAAGTATAGTATGGTTTTGCACTTAACTGTATTACATCGCATTATTTTGTTTTGTATTGCACTTGATCGTTTGTATTGTATTTCTATGTATCTTTTTGTGTTATTGTACTGTGCGCATTCACATTGTGCTGAATAATTCATGATGATTTTTTTTTGAATTGTTGAACATCTTGTTGTCTTACAGGAATCAAGAACAAAGCGTATAAATGGAAGGCTCTGTGATTTTAAAGGACAGGAGGTAAGCAAATGAAAGAATGGTAATAAAGAAATATGGAACATATTCAGCTTGCCTTATCCGAAAGTAGATGGAATTGCGTCCTCCATCCCGTAAGAACTCTTAATGAACCTAACATCTGGGGCTTTTACCTTTTGGCCAATGCCCATTCTGTAAATGGCACATGTTAAACACCTAGCTTGAAATGAGTTTTGATCACACACTGATAACCATTAATAGAGAGGAACAACGCGTAGGGCGAAGGTGTATATATCCACAGTTCACGCCACTGGAGCAGCTGTTGGCATAGTGTTCAGCATGTCCACCCCATGTTCCTGTAGAACTGGGCACTGAAGTAAGCTGAACTGATGGATACAGCGACGTGGAGGACGTTGGCCAGCTTTACACCATAAAGGGGAACTCACTCGTATAAGTACAAATGCCGCTGTGATAAAACGTCACACCTCATCGATCCAGACTCTTGTTTATGTCGGTGTCAGGGTGTTTGTTGTCAGAGTACAAAACAATGGAGAAAACGTGCTTTGTTTTATTAGATATCGACATAAGGAGTTTCTTGTCTGTCGATCTGTCTGCGACCTGGTGTTATTCTCCCCGGAAACGTGTCTGTGCATGTTAGCTTATGATTGAGCTCCCCTTCCCTGCCCATCCTGAACACTCATGAATTACCCAGTGTCTCTTCCCTCCCTCATGCCCCGCCCCCTCTGCACACCTCCACCCCTTCGTTGGTAACTCCACTTACAGTCTTGTAACCATTGGCGATTGCTTCTCTGGACGTAATGGAACATTGATTTATACATTACTGCTTAACGTTACTTACAACAACTGGAAAAGACGTGTGTTTCCGAAATTCACTTCTCTGTTTTCTGTTGTATCAGAAACGAGCCTTTCTTTCATACTTGTTCTGTCCGTTTTTTGTGTTCTGGCTTGACAAAATAGTTGATTTTGTTTTCTTTTCAACACATAATTCTAAAGTTCTATGGTATTATAGTTCTTCCTTTACACGTCATTTCTCTTCATTGAAAAAAAAAGGTAGAAAAAAATAAAAGGAAATCAATATCGCGTAATTCAAGATATTCAGATTTCCCCAAGAGCTTCTCCACAGGGGAAACGCAGCTGGTTTAAAGAAACTGTTTGCCTATCGTGAATCAATGAATCTATCTATTAACTGCTCGATTCCTTCTTCAATCGTCTGTGGCCTCAATCAATACTGATTATTTTGCTGCTGGATCCAAGTGAAGCGGAGGGCATGGATGGGGTGGAGGGTGCAAATAGCTGGCAAAGGGGGGGGGGGGGGGGGGGGGGGGCAAGAGAGAGGGTGGGTGGTGTGATGGGGAAGGAAGTCTGTCAGTTTGATCCAGGGTGAACACGTTCCAATGAGAAACCGAAGTAAGAAGAAAAGATGCATGGAAACACAAAACGAAACAACAACAACAACAACAAACAACAAAAACAACAACAAAGAACAAACAAACAACAAACAAAGAGACAAACAAACGAAAACAAAGAGAATGTGACTGAGCGTGCATAAAACGAAATGCCTCTGACAGAATGTGACTTCACTGAAGTGAACTGAAGCCTTTGTGGAAGTTAAGTCTCTAGATTTTCTTGAACAAGTCTTGACTGCTTTTTTTTTTTTGCAGAAAGTTGTTGCTTCCGCTGCCTCGACCACTGAGTTTTGTTTTTCACCTGCTCAAGGAAGATTATGTCTACATTTGCATTACTTGGTTTGTTTAGTTTGTTGTCTGTCTGTTAGAAATGTACATGAATTGATAGATCAAACATGGCAGACAGATGAATGTAGTGTAGTGGCAAAGCCATGAAATATTGGTGTGAATCCATACTACAGATCTATATCAAAGGGCAGATCCATGGTCCCTTCAGTAAGATGTTTACACATTTCCCATTCTCAATGAAAACTGGGAATGCAGAATGTGTAACTGTATGCAAATTGACGATTATCTCTCTTGTTGAATAAAAATGCTGAATGATACATTTTCCATCTCCCTTTATAAAACCTTCAAAGAAAGTAAATCCAACCAAAGCAGTTATTACCCCCCTGTTGGGAAGCGATATTTCCAGGACTGGTTTGACCCTTGCCTGAGCCTGCTCTATCCCAACTGGTCCAGACAATTTAAGATGGTACTGATTAAGAGAGAAGCATGGAAAGAGGAAGCCTGTGTGTGTGTTGTGTAGCCACGAACCATGCACAACCCCACAGCCGAAGGTACTGTGAAGGACATGAAAGTGGAAGACAGAGGAAGTGTGCTGGACTGTACAATTTCTAGGAGTGGCATATCCCTGGACATCTCCCAACATGTTTTGTTCGACAGAAAAGAAACCCCGAAGGAGGCAGCTCTTAGCATCAATGTCCAACATGTCCTCCACCCCCATCCCCACCCCACCCAACGCTCTTGTAAGATTGGACACTGAGGTGAACAGAACTGACAGATACAGCGACATGGACGAAGTTGACCAACTGTATACCATGCCGGATCTCCTCACGTATGCTACAAACAGAAGAGCCTGGAGAGAAACCGCGGCTGCCTCATCACGTCCCCCCCCAACGACCCCAGCGGTCAAGGGAATGATGATGATGATGATGATGATACCATAAAGCGTAACCCACTCGTAAGTCAGAAAAGCCCTGTGATAAAACGTCACGCCTCATGGATCCAGACTCTTGTTTATGTTGGTGTCAGGGGCGATTGTTGTCAGAGAAGAAAGTAAATGGAGAAAACGTGCTTTGCTTTATTGGACATCGAGAGAAGTGGCTTCTGGTCTGTCGATCCACCTGTGCCCCTGTTGTTCCCCATCTATCACTACCTCTCTCCCTCCCCCCCCCCCCCCCTCACGCCCCGAGAACGTGATTGCGCATGTTAGTTTATGCTCCTCCAGTCTCACTTCCATGCTCATCTTGGACAGTCGTGCATAATCCATACGTCTATCCACCCCCTTCCATTTTGCAAGTAATTTCATTGCAATAATCGACGATCTTTGCGCAAAATGGAATATTGATTTGTGTGCATTTTTGCATGTGGTATTTCTAACATCCAGAGAAGACGTATGTATCCTCAAATCACCTGTCTGTTTAGCATCGTGTTTGAAAAAGCAAAAAAGTCTTACTTTCTTACCTGTCTTGTGCCTTCATTTGTAGTTTGGCTTCCCAAAATAATTGGCAGATTTTTTTTCTTTTGAAACGTAGTTGTAACTTTAAGATATGTTATTGTAAAAAAAAAATTCAAATTGCTTTTCTACTTCTTCCTTCACACACATGCTTCAACCCATTAAAGAAGAAGATAGAAAAATTCGAAAACATCAATGTCGAGTAAATCACAGCATTCAGGTTTACCTGGAGAGCTTTTTCCACAGGAGAAGCACAGCCAGTTTAAAGAGACTATTAGCGCATCACGATTCAATGAATAATAATTATTAATGAATATATATAGCCTATTCTCGCTAAGACCAGCTCTAGCGCTTTCAATCAAAACTCGCTTACAAGCTGCCTACCTGGTAGTGCGACTGAAGAGCGCCAGCTGGCGCTTCATTAGTCGTTCCGTGTCATCAGTCGTATCGTCAAATCGTTCATCAGTGTTCTTACTCCTTCAACTTTCATTTTACGCAGGGTGCATGCTGTGGTAACGTGTATCTACCAACGGCAAACTGCTACTTTCCGAAAGTTGGTGAGGGATTTTACGTGTGCAAATGTTATCGTGCGTCACAACGGAACTCGGTTTTATCTCATTCGAAGGACTGTATGGGAAATGAGTCAACTAGTAATCGAGGGAAAAACCTATGTAACGAAAGCCCGGCGGAGATTCAACCGCAACCAGGATCACCAAATACGATCAGCCTCTACAACTGACATTCGGTGAATGTATATTAACGCGGAACCTTCTCTGTGTGGCCTCAATCAACTGATTATTTCTGCTGAAGGAAGAGGGCAGGGGACAGCGCGTGAGGGCAAAAAGCAGCAAGGGTGAAGGAGAAAAAAAAGGGGAGAAGGAAGACTCTGGAAATGTTTTACTGAAACCACGATGAGCTCCAGACATGCAAAACACACACAACAACAACAGCATCAACACAACAAACAAACAACAATATAAAGAACAAACACACCACACACGCACGCACACACACACACACACACACACACACACACACACACACACACACACACACAATCACTCACACACACACACACACACACACACACACACACACACACACACACACACACACAAATAAACAATGGAATACGACTTATCATGTATGTAAATCTGAAATGCCTGTGGCAGAATGTACTTTTCTGACATGAAGTCTGGCTTTTGGTGTAATTCCATTAGAATTCCTGGACCCATTTCTAAATTTGGATCAGAGAAAAAGAAATGTTAGTGATCGCGCACCGCCAAAAACGTAGACAAACGAATCACAAGACAAAACACGACGCGTTTCGATCTTTTAGGTCTTCTTCGGGCAAGATACAAAACACTCAGGACAACGAAAATGAACGAGAAATCACTTATCCTCATTTACTTCAGTGCAAGATAGGCGTTGAATCAAATCGCTGAAGTGGACGAAGATAAGTGATTGCTCGTTCATTTTCGGACTCCTGAGTGTTTTGTATCTTGCCTGAAGAAGACCTAAGAGGTCGAAGCGCGTCGTGTTTTGTCTTGTGATTCGTTTGTCTACGTTATTTGGCGGTGCGCGATCACTAACATTTAAAATGTGTTTGGATTTCCGCCTGCAGTCGCCTCCCTTTGCAATTGGATCAAAGTTCTTGCTTTTGTCACCTCCGCCATGTTGTTTACATTTTCATCTGTGTTTGTTGCTTTGTTTGTCTGTCTGTCGGCAGCTTTAGGCCTAGACTTCAGGAGCGAGTTTTAACGAAACTTTATGGAACAATGGAATGAAGGTCAAGGACAAACCTATCAACATTTTGATGTGGAACTGGTTCAGCATTCGTTCTGCAAGGTGACAGGTCTACCGCACCAATTTTAAATAAACTCGGAGGGGATGGGGCTTAAGGATAATGCTATTACGTTTTGGTGCGGATCCGTGTGACAGATCCATACATGATCCGTTCGACCTTGACACAGTTCTGGGCGCTCGCTAATGTACTCTTGGTTTTTCTTTTGCTTTACCTACAGCTATTTCTGGTTCGTTTCACATCAACTTCCATTTGATTTTCTCGTGTAGTCAGCTGCAGTCGTCTTCTTCACCTTCCCTCAATCCCCTTCCCCTGTCTCTTGCCTCTGTACACTCCCGTGACTCCCCTCCACCACATACTGTACATTAATGATTGCTAGGTTTCTCTATTAAGAGACATGTACTCTAATCTCCATGCAATGATTCGGTGGAATGGCAACGAAGGCATCCAAAATTACTGTCTGTCAAAATACCCCCCCCCCCCCCCCCCCCCCTTTACTCCACTTGCCTACTAATCTCCTCACGATCTGTTTAGTGCGCATATGTTCTGCGTAAAACCAACCATACCTTTTTCCTTACTATACTCAGAAGTAAATTGCGGCCACCCATCTTTCGCTCAGTTCGTAGTAGGAATAGGTAGCTTAAAATCAGCCGTACATTTTGTTATCCTCCGCTTTTGGGAGACAGCTCTCTCCATTCATCTCTCTCTCTCTTTTCTCTCTCTCTCCTCTCTCTCTCTCTCTCTCTCTGCCTCTCTTAATTGGTTTTCTGGGCCCTCTTGTGGGTGAAAATTTCTCTCAATTGGTAAAATAAGAAAAGAAAGAAAACAAAACAAAAAAAAAAACCCGAAAAAAACAAACAAACAAACGAAAAATTCAGAAGCATCCTTGTCAGGTAAATCACGATATTCAGATTTACCCCCAAGAGCTTTCGCAACGGAGGAAACACAGCCGATTTCAAGCCAGTGTTTGGTCATCAACATTCAATGAATGTATCCATTAACTGCTGGATTCTTCTTCTCTGCTGTCCGTGGCTTAAATCAACGCTGATGATTGTGGTGCTGGAGTTGAATGGGACAGGGGTCAGTGACGTTTTGGGGGGGTGGAAGGAGGTGGACAGGGAAGAGGAGCATGAAGGGGGTGGAGTGAGGTTATGGGGCCTGCTGTTTTCATTACGGGTGAACACGTTCCACCCTCAGGGACACATAGAGAGAAGGTAAAACAAAGAAAGAAATAAACAAATAAACAACAGAGAAACAAAGAAAGAAAGATTCAAACAGAGAAACAAACAAAAAACAAACGAAACGATCACACACGCACACACACATACATACACACACGCACGCCCACACACACACACACACACACACACACACACCACACATACACACACACACGCACGCACGCACGCACGCACGCAACCCCGCACAGCACGCACGCACACACACGCACACACACACACACCACACACACACACACACACACACACACACATACAAACGAATAAACTACGCATACATAATAAAATCTGGAAGGACTCTGAAATCCGCCTTTCATAAATATCTCATTCATTACGTTTTCTCGAAGCAGTTCCGTTTTCGTATCAGAAACTTGTGATTTTGTGACCTTTTTCAAAGATGGTTTCCTCCTGTTTTCTTTCGTGCTTGTCAATGTCTTCGTCTGTTGCTACGGAGCATCATGGCAACACGGCTAGACTGATTGTAACAAAACGTGGTGGAAGAAGTGAATTTTTTCTTAGGACGAATTTACCACAGTTTTGTGTGAATACGTGGTTGGGTTCTGATTGAAATGGTGGATCATGTGTCTGGTCAGAAAAGATTATGCAACACACACACACACACACACACACACACACACACACACACACACACACACACACACACCACCAACACACAACAAACACATACCTCACACACTGATTATTGTAAGACCTGGCTGAGAATAAAGTGTGACCCAAGAATAGTTCTGTTCCATGTTGATGCTGATCCATGATGTGATGTGGAGTAGCGGGGCGGAATGGGTTGGGGGATCAATGATTCATTTGGCCGTGATGATGGAGGTTCAGGTTCTCCTGAATGCATTTCTAGTTTGTGTTTGTTTTATATCACTGGAATCAGAGAAATACTTTCATTTCCTTTTATATTGACTCTCTTATCTTCTTCGTCTTCTGCGTACGCAGGCTGATACTCCTGCGGACACTCCCTGTATAGAAAGGCAGGTATCAATCCCATCTGCTCAACAAAGGAGAGCGGAGGCTTGTGTGTATGACCGTTTTTTTTTATCTATCCGCCATTAAGGCAGCCATACTCCATCTTCGGGGAAGACTCTCTTATAAAACTGGCAGCTCTCCTTACCCCCTTTGGTGCCTTTTACTCCTTTCCCGTCAACCCACAGCTGTACTCATCGCCGAACGATGTGATTCAAGTGCATGCTAGGTTTCACTGCTAAGAGATCATTAATTCAATCGCTCAGTTCGATGATATCACCCTCTCCTTCCCCTTCCCTCATTTACTGCACGGCGACCTGTTTCACGTCCACATGTTATGCTTCAAACCCAGTGATTCCTTGTTTTTCTTTTTCTTCTTCTTCTTCTTCTTTTTTTTTTTTTTTTGGGAGGGGGGGGGGGGGGGGGGGGGTGAATTCTAAAGAGAACTGCGTCCGCACATCTCTTGTTTAAAGAGTACGTATTTCCTAAGTGGGGAAAACAGGAAACAAACAAAACAAAAAAAAACAACAAAACAAACAAACAGAATATGTTGCCATCTGGTTATGTTGGAGGACATTCTCTCTCTCTCTCTCTCTCTCTCCTCTCTCTCTCTCTCTCTCTCACACACACACACACACACACACACACACCTCTCTCTCTCTCTCTCTTACACACACACACACACACACACACACACACACACACACACACACCACACCCACACTCCACCTCACATCCCTTCTCTCTCTCCTCTCTCTCTCTCTTCTTACTTTTTTTTTCACATCCATATCTCTCTTCTCTTAGCCATCTCTCTGTGCTTTGTCCCACCTGTTTTGTCAAATATAGAGCGTTTTTTTTTTCTCATAACCTTCATTATTGATACTTATTACAATATTCTGTCAATCCCATTCAGAATGAAACAAACAAAACAGCAATGAACTGCTTCCACACCATTCCTCCTACAAAGTGCTAGTGGACAGGCTAGGAAATAACCATGGGACTGTGTTGACCTGGGAGAAGAAATCCCCAACACCTCAGATACAGATGTCGCTGATCCAGACGTTCGGCCACACACGCCTCGGGCAACTTCCAGACAGGGAGACAACACACAGAAGTAGTTGTCCTCCCAGCACCGACTCCTCTGGTACTTCTACCCTCCATCCCTCCCCCACCCCCTCCACTGCTCTGACCACTCTCTGTGATACGGTCTTGGTCAATAAGGAGTCACTGCCCCCTCCCTGTCTTCATTCGTTTCTCTGACCACGTCCACCGAATGGCCCCTTCCAATCTCCGTCCTGTGTTCCTCGGGCAAAGACAGATTGGGAGAATTGAATTCTGCAAGAACAGATACACCTCCAGGGTTAAGGTGACCTTGTTAGTCTGTGATCACTGTCTCTCGTGAATATTTATCAGACTCTTGATTTGGGTCCTGACAGACCTACAGCGAATTCTGTAATTTCTTTTGAGGATATTAATTTACTGGGCGTATGGGAAATTGTATAATTTCTTTTTGGCAAATGCGGTTTACACCATGGTAAATGAGAATCGACCACACCGGAACGATTTTAAACTACACAAATGTAAACTGACGATTGTGATTTGCACTGGGACAAGGATATCAACTGGCTTGTTATACATTTTGGACGATGCATATTCTGTGAATGGAAGCACGTGCAACGTACCTAAAATGAGAACTGAACATTCAGCACACTAGCACCTACCTGTCAAAGCTTCAAATGTGTTTTCACACACACACACACACACACACACACACACACACACCACCACACACACGCACGCACGCACGCACTACACACACACACACACACACACACACACACACACACACACGGACGCACGCACGCATGCACGCACACACACATACACACACATACACACACACACACACACACACACACACACACACACACACACATTCCATTACACACAATGATAATCATCTGATCATTGTCAAACTAACTGGACCTGTTAAAGACTCATCTTCCTCGTTGCAGAATGATTCAAAATTGCAGACCAGCAATGTTTCTGTTACAATTATCTTCTACTATTAAGTGTTTAAATGATTGGTTGAGGTGCAATCTCAATGCTTGTGTTTATATTTTGGACAATATGTTGTTTTGTAACTAATTGTTTGTTTGTTTGATGCCCGATTCCGAATGGAAAGTAGAGATATAGTGTTTATAGCCATGAATCACGCCACATCGATCCAGGTATTGTGGAGGACAGGAAAGTGGAAGAGAGAAGAAGCGTTGCCCTGACAATGTTTAGGTGTGAACATACTTGGACATCCCAGATATTTTCCTTTCAACAGAAAACAGACGGAGATGGATGCAGCTGTAAGTGGCATTGTCCAACATGTCACCCTCCCCCCCCCCCACCACCACCACCACCACCCACCCCCACCCTCTACGTTCCTTTACCACTGGGACTGAAATGAAGCGAACTGACAGATACAGCGACATGGACGAAGTTGACCAGCTGTATACAATAAAGCGTAACGTACCCGCAAGTCCGAAAAGCGCTTTGATAAAACGTCACGCCTCATTGATCCAGACTCTTGTTTATGCCGGTGTCAGAGCGATTGTTGTCAGAGTACAGAACAATGAAGAAAACGTGCTTTGCTTTATTGGACATGGACAGGAGTGGTCTATTGACTGTTGATCTGTCTGTGTCCTGGTAACGTGCTTTGCTCTGTTGGACATGGACAGGAGTGGCTTATTGACTTGATCTGTCTGTGCCCTGGTAACCGCCCACCCCCAATGCTCTCGCGGCAAACATGTCCGTGCATGTGAGTTTCTGCTCCAGCCTTCTTTCCATGCCTACTCCGGACACTCATGAATAACCCATACGTCTACTCCCCCACCCTCACCCCGCCCCAAACCACCTGTTAGTAACTTCACTGCAAAACTCTACGGTTGTGTTTCAGCACGCAATGGAATATTGATTTGTCTATTTCTACATATCTTATTTCGACTAGCCAGAGAGACTTTTGGATCCTAAGCTTACTTGTCTGTTTTGTGTTGTATTTGAAACGAGTCTTGCTTTCCTACTTGTTATGTGCATTCAGTTGTAGTCTGGCATGCCAAAATGATTCATGATTTTTGTTCTTTACAAATGCAAGGTAAGCGTTAAGGATACATTGTATAGGGAAGAAAACAGTATTTGTTTTTTTTTTCTCTAATTCTTCCTTCACACGAAAATTCGCTCAATTAACAAAAGGAAAAAAACAATCCAAAACATCAACACTGGTTAAATCACAATATTCAGATTCACCCCAAAAGCTTTCACCACAGAGGAAACACAGCTGACTAAAAGAGACTGTTTGCACATCACGATTCAATGAAATGTATCTATTAACTGCTGGATTCCTTCTTTCCGCTGTATGTGGCCTCAATCAATACTGATTATTTTGCTGCAGAAACTGAGTGGGGCAGGCGGCATGGGTGGGGCGGAGAGTGCAAACAGCAGGCAGAGGGAGAGGAGGAGGAGAAAGGATAGGGAGGAGAGGGGGGGGGTGTAGGAAAACGTTCCAGTGAAAAGCCAGAGTGAGAAGTGCAAAAAAAGAGAAAGAAATAAAGGAAAGCAAAAAAGGAAATGAAAAAATAACGAATAAAAATACAGGGAAACAAAACCAACAGAAAACATCTGAGAATGCTAGTTGCTTCTAACAGAATGTGATTTTTCTGACGTGATATCTGGGCTGCATGGGATGTTCTCCATTTGGAGTTTTGGAACTATTTCTGATTTCGTCTCAGAAAGTTGTTGCTGTTGCTACGTCCACCTAAGGATTTTACCTGTTCCGCTGTATCTGTTGGTTTCTTTGTTTGTCTGTTGACAACATTTCACCCGAACTGCTCAACTGGCTTTTCAATCGCTTTATTAAAAGATGGAATTGTAAAGGGCTGCGCGTATAACACGCCCAAAGCAGTCACCTAACGTCCAAACTCTGTTTAACAGCCAGGCCAATCCCTTCTCAGTTGGAAATGATTTTCGTATGAAAAACAAATATGCAAATCGGCTGTCAGAAGGGACACCAGAGAACAAACAAAGAAACATCCCCTTTGTTTGTTCAGCGAGCTCTGTGTTGTCATTTCTGATAGCCGATTTGAAGTCGTAAGCAGCATTTTTTCTTCTTTTTTTTATTCATAGACCTCCAATTATTTCATCATAGGAATAAGATTTACCCTACTTGTTTCTTATGTATTGCTTATTTTTTCTGCCTCATTTGAGATTTACCCTTCTTCAAGGAGCTGGAACTGAAGTGACCTGAACTACGAATGCAGCAACATGGACAGAAGTGGCCAACTTTATACCACACAGCGAACTACGAATGCAGCAACATGGACAGAAGTGGCCAACTGTATACCACACAGCGAACTACGAACGCAGCAACATGGACAGAAGTGGCCAACTGTATACCACACAGCGAACTACGAACGTAGCAACATCGACAAACGTGGCCAACTTTATACCACACAGCTTCAGAAATCAGGGTTCAGTCAGAAAAGCCCTGTGGTACATATGATACCATGTCACATCTCATTGATGGAGACCCATGTTTGTATCGGTGTGGCAGCGTCTGTATTAGATTACAGAGCAATGGAGAAAAAAGGCTTTGCTTTAGTGATCATCAGGGATGGCTTCTTGCTTGTGATCTATCTGTTAACTCCTTTCTTTTTTTCTTTTTTTTTCTTTACTGGCAACGTGTACGTGCATGTCGGCTCACGACCCCCCCCCCCCTCCTTCCTCACTCACTCACCTCCTTCCTCACTCACTCACCCGGGACATCAATGAATAACCCATGCGCCTTTTCTCAGGAAAAGAACTGTCTGTTCTTTGCATGCAAATCTGCTGAAAGACTTTGTGCAAAACTTTGTGCGATTGGTTCTGCTGGTCAGCAGCCACTGATGGGAGTACTGGTTTGTGCATGTTAATGTATGTATCAGTCTTCGTCTGAAGAGAACATGTATATCCAATATTCACGGGTCTTTTTTGTGCTGTAGATTAAAAACCATTACGTACCACCCTGTTTTTGTGCTTATTTGCATTTTTGTTTAGTAAACATTTATGTGCACCGTTGTTGAAAACGTTATTCTTAATCTTTATGACAGTGTGGGTTTTTTTTCTTTAAAAAAAATGCAATTGTTTCTGTAATTCTTGATGTAGTCGAAAGTTTCTCTCAGTGAAGAAAAGTAGAAACACTGAGAAACATCGTTGTGGCGGTAAAAACGATAATCAGGTTTATGTCAAGATTCAGTACGACTGTCTGCACAGGGCGATTCCATGAATTCATTAAGTGCCACATTCCTCTTTTCCAATGTCTGTGTCCTCTATCAGCACTGATTATTCTGCTGCTGGAACCAAGGGATGGAAGCATGAGTGCGGTGCAAGATGAAGGGGAGGGGGGGGGGAGAAAATGGACCTCGGGAGAGGAGCAGGCGTGCGGGGGGGGGGGGGGGGGGGGGGGGGGGGGGTGTTGGGGGTAGGTAGAGGGTCGGCCATTTTGATCTCGGGTGTGTATGTCCGATTGAACAGCCTTCACAAGGGGACAAGGGCAGTCAACAAACAAACAAACAGAGAAACAAAAAGCAAACATTCAAACAAATAAACAAACAGAGAAACAAAAGCAAAACATTCAAACAAATAAACAAACAGAGAAACAAAAAGCAAACATTCAAACAAACCAGCAAACAGAGAAACAAAAAGCAAACATTCAAACAAACCAACAAATAAGAACAGAATATAAAACAACTACGTATATGACATCGAATCTGGAATGGCTCTGACTGAATGTGTAAAATGAAATCTAGATTTCCATCGCATGTCAGTCCATCGCAGTTTTTTTTTTTTTGTTTTTTTTGTTGTCAGCATCTTTATTTTTTTTATCAGGAAATTGTTAACCAGTGACCTTTTCCAGGAGTTTTTTGCTTTCATTGAAGTCTGTCAGTTTTTAAATTTATTTCTCCAAACAACATCACGTCAAAAGCACACGCGACCAATGTCAACACAACTTTCTCGAAAGATGAAATGTGATCTCAGGACGGATTTACCACAGTCCTGTGTGGATTGAGTTCAGTTGAAATAATTTCTTCTTAATAAGAAAAATAAAACTAAACCAAAAAGCATCAGCATATGTTGTACTTTTGGAAACACCCCCCCTCTCTCTCTCTCTCTCTCTCTCTCTCTCTCTCTCTCTTTCTCATCCTGTAGTCTAAAAGGTTTATGTATTTTATTCTATCAAACAAGAATTTTTATCATAACCCCTAGTGCTGTTTGATGCATTATTGTGTTATGTTAGTCCGGAATAAACGCACCAACAATTCACTCGATTCCATACACCAAACAACTAGTCAGTCAAGTGATTAAAACACGTCTATAGGACTGTGTTGACCTCGGAGAACAATCCCCAACACCTTCGACAGAGATGCCAGTGATCCAGACACGGGGACACACACGCCTCAGGCAAATCCCAGACAGGGAGACAACCCACAGAAGTAGTTGTCTTCCACGCGCCAATCACTCCGTCGCTTCCACCCTCCATCCCTCCCAGACCCCTCTCCTGCCCTCACCGCTCTCTGTGATGCAGTCTTGGTCAATATGGAGTCACTGCCCCCTCCCTGTCTTCATTCGTTTCTCTGACCACGTCCACCGAATGGCCCCTTCCATACTTCACCCTGTGTTCCTCGGGCAAAGACAGATTGGGAGAATTGAATTCTGGGAGAACAGAGACACCTCCGGGGTTATTGTGACCTTGTTAGTCTCTGATCACTGTCTCTCGTGAATATTCATTAAGTTCGTGAACTGCATCTGGTCTGAACTACGATGCAAACTGGATTATTTCTTTTTGGGGAGATATTTATTCTCTGGTTCTTTGAGAACTTCAGTGACTGACTATGAAGAATAGACGAGAATCTTTCTTGTAGACATTTATATCACGCCAAAGAAATAACTTAACTTCTATTTTGAAAAGGTCTGTGCAACATAGCTGCCCATGCGTTGTCATATAGGAAAACATAATGTGCACGTGAATAATCATTTGTCTGATGTATCAGAAACTGTACCTGCTATGAGGCTTTTCCTCATCTGTGGAGGTTAAACCCATGGATCCAAGCATTCTATTACATTGCGTTTCCTAAGACTAAATGTTCAGTTATTGATTATGTTTCATGCAATATATTTCTTAGCCGACTTTGTTCATTTGCTAAGTTACGTATAGTTTTTGTCAGTTTCATGATATGTGCATTACTGTAAAAAAAGGTTAGTACCTTGATTAATGATACCAAACAAATAAAACACATTTGCAAACTATGATGCCATGCGTTTATATCTCATAACGTAAAAAGAAATGTAAAATGTCTTCAAATATGAAACGTTTCTTCCGCAGACTATGACACCATGCGTTTATATCTCATAACGTAAAAAAGAAATGTTAAATGTCTTCCAATATGAAACGTTTCTTCCGCAGACTATGACGCCATGCGTTCATATCTCATAACGTAAAATGAAATGTTAAATGTCTTCAAATATGAAACGTTTCTTTCCGTGCTTCTCCAAATCTGTTTTTTACTCTGTTCCTGTCTCTTCTTTCACGCCAGTTCAGTGGCATTGCACCTACGCCATTCATTCCAGCCTCCCCCTTCGCCCCTCTCATCTACAGCCACACCGGCTGTTTCAGAACAGCCCTGGCACTGTTCATCTACAAGCAGTGTTGTTCTTGAGGGAGCCCAGCAGAAGGGACAGTATATTGCTGCTGAGTCCCTTTGGTGGTGTGCAGTGGCGCCTATTTTCATTCGGCAGATGCAGGACACCATCTACTTACGCCTCCTGCTAAACATATTCATTGCTTAGTCGCTGAGCCAGCGTGAGCGAGTTCTTTCTCCAGGGGCCACCGACACGTCCGTCCAACGACAGTGCCCTTGCATTTGCCGATACTGGTGACTCCACCAAAATCAAACCAAGGCATAGACGTGGAGAGATAAACTAAACTAAAGCGCCATGAACGCAGGGCATGCAGAGCCACAGAGTCTAAGACCTATGTTACGCTGATCGATGAGGATGATGATGGTGAAGATGATACTATGGCCAAGAGTCAGCCCAGCCTGAGAATGGCAAATACGGTGGTGTGAAATTCGAGCAACCCTCTAAGGTACACCAGTGGATGAACCTCGACTATTTAATATCAGTATTCCCAGCTGAACCCATGGTTAGGAACCAGTCTGGGCAGAAAAATTCCACAAATCGTCAGTCTATTCTTATCTTTTAATCTGTGTCATGTCATGGACTCTGACTACTTGAGATCACTGTTCGTAAATGAATAGTCGATTAAAAAAAAAACTTCATGTAAGGGAGTCAAAGTGTTTCTATGTCCGGGGAGGAGGTAATGTTTTCAACTGCATCCATTAGATTGTTTGTTAGTCTGTCGGCATAATCAAGTACAACCCACTGATCTGACTTTAACCAAACTTGTTGGAAGTATAGCATGTGGCTAGGAGCAAAGCCATGTAATATTGGTGTGGACCTGAAATACAGATCTAGATCAAACAGAAGATCCGTTAGTTTTGTTCAGCGCGATTATCAGAATTTTTCATTAGACATCATCACTGGGATGCTCCTGTTTATGAACTAATGAGTATCTATCAAATAATTCATTTCCCGGGGGTATCATAACTTTCAAGGAATACAAACGTTGAAAACATTCATTTTCAATGTCGTTTTAAAAATCAAGCGAGAGGTAACTCTGTCACTTCCAGCGTGCTATTTCTTCCCTCTGTGTAAAACAGTTCCTGGATCTGTTAGACATTGGTACACATCTGCCTCTTTTGACTGCCCTTCTAAGTAATTATGATTTATTTGTTGTTTCAGGTGGCGCTGATCAAGAGGGAGTGAGGAAACAAATGAGAATGATGTGGTGTGTCCATGTATCACGCCAGAAGTCCCTGGCCAGAAGTACTGTGGTGTGGCTATGTATCCCGCCAGAAGTCCCTGGCCAGATGTACTGTGGTGTGGCTATGTATCCCGCCAGAAGTCCCTGGCCAGAAGTACTGTGGTGTGACATTGTATCCCACTAGACGTCTCTGGCCAGAAGTACTGTGGTGTGACATTGTATCCCACTAGACGTCTCTGGCCAGAAGTACTGTGGTGTGGACATTGTATCCCCTAGACGTCTCTGGCCAGAAGTACTGTGGTGTGACATTGTATCCCACTAGACGTCTCTGGCCAGAAGTACTGTGGTGTGGCCATGTATCACGCCAGACGTCCCTGGCCACAGGTACTGTGGTGTGGCTTATGTATCCATCAGACGTCCCTGGCCAGAAGTACTGTGGTGTGGCTATGTATCCCACCAGACGTTCCTGGCCAGAAGTTCTGTGGTGTGGCTATGTATCCCGCCTGACGTCCCTGGCCAGAAGTACTGTGGTGTGACATTGTATCCCACCAGACGTCCCTGGCCAGGAGTACTGTGGTGTGGCTATGTATCCCGCCAGACCTCCCTGGCCAGAGGTACGGCAGAGGACAAAAGGAGGTGAGGAAGACAGCGGAAGAACTGTTGTAACGACATCAAGGAGTGAATAACCCTTGACATCCGACACTTTTTTCTGTTCAACAGATGACAAAACTAGTAGAGAAACTGCCAGCGTCAGTGTATGACAAACAAGTGCAATTACTCTTGCTCCCATGATGAAAACTCATAGACCCATAACTCTAAACGAATGCTGCTTACAACACCAAATCGGCTATCAGAAGAGACAAAACAGAACGAACAGGGAAACATCTCCTTTGTCTGTTCTGTCTGCTCTGTTTTGTCATTTCTGATAGCTGATTTGGTGTCGTAAGCAGCAACTGTTTTGGAGTTACGGGCCTACAATTATTTGATCATGGGAGCAAGAGTTACCCTACTTGTTTGTTGTTCATAGTTTGTTGTTCCCTGCCTTATTTCCCTTCTTGAAGGATTTGGAACTGAAGTGACCCGAACTACAAATACAGCAACATCGAAGGAATTGGCCAACTTTATAGCATACAGCTTGACTCAATCAACAGTCAGAAAAAGTCATGTGATACCATGTCACACGTCAGTAATGGAGAACCAAGTTTATAGCAGTGTCACAGCGTCTGGTATTAGAGTACAGAGCAATGGAGAAAAAGGGCTCTGCTTTTGTGATCATCATCAGAGATGGCTTCTTGCCTTGTGATCTGTATGCTAACTGCTTTCTTTTTTTTTTCTTTTTTTCTTTTTTTACTGGCAACGTGTACGTGCATGTTAATTCATAAACACCCTCCCTTCACTCACTTACTCACTCACCCAGGACACCCATGAATAACCCATGCGCCTTTCTCAGGAACAGAACTGTCTCTCCTTTGCATGCAACTCTGCCGAAAGACTTTACAGAACTTTGCAATTGATTCTGCTGGTGGCAGCCACTGATGGGAGTACTGTGTTGCTCGTGTTAGTGTATGTATTAGTCTTTGTCTGAAGAGGACATATATGTCCAAATTACATTGGTCTTTTGAGGCTGTAGATTATATAAGTATTACTTTGCATCCTGTTTCGAGTGCTTAGTTGCATTCTGGTTTTAGAAACAATTATCTGGACCATTGTTTTAGAGACTGATTCTCAGCTGCTATGACATTTTTTTCATGAAAAATGTAGCTATAACTTTATTACTTCATGTAGATGAAATTTTCTCTCAAACTGAAAAAAGTGGAAAATTTCGAAAATATCTTAAAAAAAATATCGTGGAAAATTTCGAAAATATCTTTGTAAGGTAAATCACCACATTGCTATTTACCCAAAGAGCTTTCTCCACAGGGGAAGCACAGCCGATTTAATAAGACTCATTGTATATCAAGATTCGATGAATTCATATATTAAGTGCCAGATTCGTCTTCTCCGAGGTCTGTGTTCTTCATCAACAGCTGATTATTCTGCCGCTGAAAAAAAAAAAGGGGGGGGGAGGGGTATGGGGGGGGGGGGGGGCTGGAAGATGAAGGG
>CM065744.1:34840145-34852645 GCA_033310375.1 Conus canariensis | reverse complement strand
TTGGGTGACCAGGGGAAACATGGAAAAAAAAAAAAAGTGTATGTGCTTTGCTTCGTTTTTTTTTTTTTTTTTTCTCTTCTGAATTCTTTCATTCTCTTATTCATTTCTTTCTTTTTTTCTCCTTTTTGCCTGTTCTTCCTTCTAAGCTGTTTTGATCCTGCTTCACTTCTTCCATCTGTTTTTTTTTTTTTTTTGTTGGTTGTAAATTTGTTCTTTTATCCCTTTATTTTTTTTCATCCTTCCTTTCTTTCCTTCTTCTCGTCCTTTTTTTTTTTTTTTTTTTTTCTTATATGTTCCGTCTTTCCTTTTTTTTTTTCTCTCAATCTTTCTTCTTTTTGTTCGGTTTGACTCTCTGGCGTCTCTTTACGTTTTCTTCTGTGGTCTCCCATTATGCCTGCTGGTTTCTCTAATTTTCGTTTCCTTTTCCACTCCTTTCACTCTGTCTTTATTGGATAACAGTGCATTTTAGTATAAAGGGGATCGAAATGTATGAGGCAGACAGGAGACCAGCTGCTTTTAGGCTTTGCCGGCCCAGGTAAGCGAAAGATGGGAAGTCTTTGCTTGCGGACATTTGCAAAAGGTCTGTTACATGATGTGTCTTTTCCTTCAGGTTTTACATGAAATACCATCCCCCCCCCCCCCTTTTTGTCTGTCCTCTCTCCTCCTCCGTCCCCATTCTCTGCAGTGCCATGTACTGCTCTTTCTCTCTCTCTCTCTCTCTCTCTCTCTCTCTCTCTCCGTCTGTCTCTGAATCCATCCCCCCCCCCCCCCCGTCTCTTACAAGAGACAGAAACAAAGTCAAAGCACAAAATAACCTTCTACGTACTTAATATTACCACGGAAACTAAATTCACTGATTAAAACTGGGCCCATAAAGGTTTTTTTCAGGAAATATGAGAGTCTCCATTTAAAATTCATTTTGAAATTCATTTTTGTTAGAAAAAAAAATCACTGATATCAATTCATTTGACACTAGATCTGGCCTTTATTTAGCGTCTTGGGATTGGCTGTGTCAGCATCATTTAATGCTTCTTTTCCCTTTTATTTTCCCAATTCTGATGCGATCTTTCATAATCAGTTCGTCATTTTTTTTCTTCTCTTCGATCTGTGTATCTTTTGTTCCTCCACCCCTGCCATCACACCTACCCTGCCCATCTCCTTTCCTTTCTACATCCCTTCTTTGTCTTACTACTTCCTTGTCCTTTGGTGTTATCTTTTTAGGATATCAATATTCACCCCCCCCCCCCCCCCTTCCAGCTTCCTATATCTAAAACTACCTATTTCTTCAGAATTGTCTCATTCGCATATCAATTTACGCGCGCACGTGTGTGTGTGTGTGTGTGTGTGTGTGTGTGTGTGTGTGTGTGCGTGTGTGTGTGTGTGTGTGTGTGTGTGTGTGCGTGTGTGTGTGTGTGTGTGTGTGTGTGTGTGTGTGTGTGTGTGCGCGCGTGCGTGCGTGCGTGCGTGCGTGTGTGGTGTGTGTGTGTGTGTGTGTGTGTGTGTGTGTGGTAGTAGTAGTAGTAGTAGTAGTAGTAGTAGTATGTAGTAGTAGTAGTAGTTTAGTTTTTCACGTCTGTTCACATCTGTGATATTAGAGAGAGAGAGAGAGAGAGAGAGAGAGAGAGAGAGAGAAATGCATGAATGTCAGTGACTATGCAGGTGTATGCATAATGTGGTTATCTAAGTATATATAACTGTTCCTCTTTACATCCCTACAACATACCTGCAAATAATCTTACAGTATATACTTAACTGAACTACAAATTAAAGAAAAAAAAAAACATTGAAGGCAAACTTTAAATCTGAAAAGACATCACACAAAGACATGCCTGATAATGGTGGTAAATGAGGTTGAAGAGGTAAACAGTCAAACAGCAGATGCTTGCTGGTTATTCTTCGTTCTCCACATATACATTTTGCTTCGTTTATATACTTACTTTTTAAGGCATCAAGTTTCAACTTATGAGGTATTAAAATGAAATTCTCTCTTGGTACATACTTTTCACTCGTAAATGAGGAATACTGTTTACATGTTCATAACTAATTAAATGAGTATTTCTTTCAGCCACACCAAGCAACGTATGTTTATAGTGTTTACTGAATCGGCACCAGACGAATTGCTTTAATATTTGATTGACTTCAGGTAAAGAAAAGGATATATTCAATACCGTGGTGCACTTTTCATTTCTGTCTCCTCTCTTTGCGCATCTATCAGCTAGCTCATTACCCCAAATACCACAATGCGATGGAATCCAACAGAAGGTGACATCAGTTCCTTTACACATCAAAACATGAATAAGATGACATAATTCATTTACAAGTAAGTTTGTGACGGGTCTCCGACGCTCCCCCTCGTTATTAAAATATGATTTTCATATTCAGGGATGCAGGGGGTTATAGACAGAAGTATTTACGCTTTCACAACCAAAATGCGTTCTCGCATAGGCACACGCACTCTGTCACTCACATCGGGCCCGCACAAAGGTGACGGGAAACCAATAACATTTCATAGAAATTAATCAACTTTTATTTAACTTGACTCCGAGCCCCCACCCGACACTACACAACACACTTATCTGTATCATACAACAATGTAAACATCATACAGACAATTTCATAAATCGCATCCCCTGTTCTTCAGTTATTCCTACTTAACCAGGAAAAACAATATTCCACTATTCTGGTTGCACACTTATAAACTTAAGAACAAATGAAACGTCCATAACTTGCCAGCATTCCTTGGTTGACCGTCAGTTCTCTCATCCCACTGTGCGACCACGAGCTGAAGCTGCCACACTGTTGTGTCCTCCCGATTGGCCAAATCCCAGTTGGGGGACACTGGCAACGTAGCTTGAGTCGCACCCTCACACCGAGTCTCCCGGACTCCACTGCACTTCGCCTTCTCCACGGAAAGGGCTCCTGTCGGCCTCTCCCACAGGTCTTCTCTGGCTGCAAACACCCCACCGTTGTCTGTCAGCTCCCTGTGTAGGCTACAACAGGCTAACACGTCTTGCTGTCGACCGTCCCCACACGGGAGACAATTCTTCTCGTCGTCGGCTCCGAGGCTACAGCAACCTCCACTGTCTTACGTCCCCACCCAGGAGACATCGAGGCGACAGCAACCTCTGCTTCTCGCTGTATTTTCTTGAGCCCTCAGCAAGACGGGATGAGTTCACTTTCCCTTAAGTGAATCACCCTTCCTGGTTTTCCAAGCTCCTTATATTCGTTCTCAAAGAAAGAGAGAACCCGAGTTTAACTGGCTCAACCAATGGAATCACTGGCACACACACACACATCACACGATTTGTACCAATAAATCCCCAAGTTATTTTTATTCCGCCAATGGAATCATTAGTCACCTACACATACACGCACAACAGCTGCTAGCGCCAACAAAGACTTGGGTACCAAGTGCTTAATGCCTGACCTCCTATTCAACTCATGTTCGATTCCCCGAGCTACCCATTGTACTAACAACCTGGACTTCTCCACCAGGCAGGACTGATGCTTCAAGTAGTTACTACCTCTATAGACAACAAGGTGCAAACCACTCAATAGGCCGAAGCCTTCCATTCATTCCTCAGAACAAGGACGACTGACTGGTCGCTGTACTCTGCCTGCAGGCTGACGGTCACCTTCCCGTGACAGTCACCTGACACGATCGCCTTCCCTTCAGGCCCACTGGAGAACCCAGTGAATAGCCAGTGCTCAAAGTGGACACTCTCGTCTACCCAGGACCGGCAGGTCGGCATGTTCTTGTTACTACGCCCCTAGACATGCGAACCACTCCCCAGTAACTCTCCCTCCTTCAGTATACGACTCGGGGTATTTCCCTCTGGTGATGCCTGAGTTCGCACACTTGAAGAACCCAAGGAACTTGCTCTCAACCACAGCAAAACTACCCTTAATTTGCCTAAATGCTCGAGAACATTCGGCCGACTCATGACAAAGTTGTTCGAAATGGAATTTGGAAATCTTATGGATTGCAGAACAGACATTGAATACACACAAATAACTCCTTTAAATATTGATTTCGGCAAGTCAGTTAAATATGACAACGCCATAATAATAGCTATCATTTCGGCGACAAATATTGATCTGTCCTTTCTGATGGAACATATCTTTTCAACCTTTTGTGATGGTATAACAAAAGCAGAACCTGACTGATTATTAGACAATACTGAACCATCTGTGTACATTTTAAGATGTTGAGGATATTTCTTTTGTATATGCATCTTTACAGAATACGACAAGATATTTGGTTGGTCAGTTTTGCTCACATACCTGTTTCTTTCTCAAGCTGGAGGAGAAATCAAGGCCACCTCTGCTGTTTCAACTTACTGTTGACTCTTTCAAAACATTTTCTGTACAGGAACCAATGTGTGTGTGTGTGTGTGTGTGTGTGTGTGTGTGTGTGTGTGTGTGTGTGTGTGTGTGCGTGTGTTCATATGTGAGTGTGCGTGAGTGTGTGTGTGTGTGTGTGTGTGTGTGTGTGTGTGTGTGTGTGTGTGTGTGTGTTTGTGCGTGCATGCGTGTGTGTGTGCATGCGTGCGTGCGTGCGTGCGTGCGTGCGTGTGTGCGTGTGTGTGTGTGTGTGTGTGTGTGTGTGTGTGTGTGTGTGTGTGTGTAGCATGGCAATGAAAACGTAGTCACCTAACATCAAATCAGACGTGATGTACTGGTCACCATGTATGCCGTTATTTTGTGGTAGCGGTTTGTGTTCCCTGTCACGCGAGGAAAATTGTTTTTCTCGTATTTCCTTCTGTTTGAGGATACTGCCCATTGTCAGCCGATGGGTCAAATTCCCATTGTCCGTCGCTTACTTCTGCAGGTTAATGTATGGTCCATCTAAAGCACCAAAAGCGCACTCTAAACATCATGCACTCTTGCAAGCCTTTTCCACCATATGAATGTGAGGAGCCATAAAATTGTAACAATTAGACGGCTAAAACAAAGCTTAATTGTAAAAAAATGGGGCTCCTTGTCTTATTCTACATAAGACATCAAAACGTTTTCGAGATCCACACTCCAAGATTTACATAACTTTTGATTATTTTCTTTAATAAGATTGAAAGCCTTTTTAGAAAACCATCTATAACGTAACAAATGTCAAATGCATGTGAAAAAAGAATTTTGAAACAAAGTCAAACTTTTGGAGTAATGGACCGCCAGCTGGTAAACTGCTGAAATTGTTTTGTTGATGTTGTTAATGTGTAATGTATCCAGATCTTAGTGAATCGATGTCCTTTCCTTTAAATTAAGAGATTTAATTCATTAACTGATAAATGTTCGATGTTACGTAAATTTTCTGTCAGAATATTCCCAAGTATTCTATCATGGGAATGAGTCAAAATCATTGGGTCCTGAAAGTGTCACCTGTCAATTCAAACGCTTCTTCTGTCGTACTGAAGTGATTATATA
This sequence comes from Conus canariensis, assembly GCA_033310375.1. Taxonomy (NCBI): domain Eukaryota; kingdom Metazoa; phylum Mollusca; class Gastropoda; order Neogastropoda; family Conidae; genus Conus; species Conus canariensis. Next base: position 34,847,224 of record CM065744.1, on the reverse strand, counting down.
TTGTCTTGTGTCTTAGAAAATGTCCGCTTTGTGGGGACACAAGGAAAGAATGTGTGAGTTCCACAGATTTGGTTTGAACTCATATTTTTGTTTTTATCACAATGAAGCACTGACAAAGATTTCTCCTTTTCCCAGCATCTTCTACAACCACCTTCGTCTCTCCTGCTCCCCCTCTAACTCTCCTCTCTCTTTCCCTTTTCCTCTGTTTCCTCCTCTTTCTTCTTCGTTCCTCCTCCTCTTTTCTTCTCCTCTTCTTCTTCTCTTCTTCTTTTCTTCTTCTTCTTCTTCTTCTTCTTCTTCTCTTCTTCTTCTTCTTCTCTCTTCTCTCTTCTTCTTCTTCTTCTTCTTCTCTTCTTCTTCCTCTTCTTCTTCTTCTCTTCTTCTTCTTCTTCTCTTCTTCTTCTTCTTCTTCTTCTTCTTCTTCTTCTTCTTCTTCTTCTCTCTTTCTCCCATTCCCCTTACACGATCCCTTACCCAGTACCCACATCCTTCGCTGCAAAGGTTGCACGTCAGGGCTACAAAAACGAAGCACGTAAAAGATCATAGGGACACCCGCAATGGAAGGCCATTTTCAAAACAAATGGCGGGGTCAGGTTGCGGAGAGGTTCCAGGCGAAGTGATCAGCCTGCCTTTTCTCATAGCGCCATCTCATCTTCTGCACGGAACAGCAGCCATGGAGAGAACAAAGGTGGCTGCCAAGTTCGCTGCTGCTGGCCCGTGATGAAATCAATTTCTTTCCCTCTGTCTCTCTGTCGGGTCTGTCTTTCTTTCTGTCTCCACGCCTCGCTCTGTCTGTCTGTCCTCTTTTCTGTCTGTCTGTCTGTCTGTCTGTCTGTCTGTCTTCTCTCTCTCTCTCTCTCTCTCTCTCTCTCTCTCTCTCTCTCTCTCTATGTAGGGTAAGAGAAATTGGGTAGAGAAATACTGAGGTACACAAAGGACGGGCTGAATGGGCAAGAAATGGAAAGAACAAAATAAGCAACTAAAATATCAGGTAGTTAAATACATTATGGAAAAAAAGGAATCAGGAGAGAGAGAGAGGGGGGGGGGGATAGAGAGAGAGAGACAGACAGAGAGAGAGAGAAGAGAGAGACAGAGACAAGACAGAGACAGAACAGAGACAGACAGACAGGAATGCAGGCAGACAAGCAGACAGGCTTGATGGACAGAGACAGAGGCAAAACAGAGTATTAAAGAACACGTCATGTTTCATAAGGGCAATAAAATAAGATAATTGTATGGTATAACACGACCACTACGGGCAGCAAAAATAAAACCCAGGAACAAACCAAACAGATCCCGTGTTTATACAGGAATAAAATGTATTTGAACAACTTGTTATGAAGAAAGTGAGACACAAATATACAGGGAAAGAGAGGAGTGGGTTCTGAAGATGTTTTGCATGCACAGAGAGAGAGAGAGAGAGAGAGAGAGAGAGAGAGAGAGAGAGAGAAGAGACAGAGACAGAGAGAGAGGAGAAGGAGGGAGAGGTGGGGAGATTTGATAGGAGTGCAAAAGAGAAAATATAGGAAAAATAAATTTTGGCTGCGCAATAAATGGTGGGAGACGATAATTGGAAGGGAGGTACTGGAACCAACGTTGTAATAGCGTGAACAGTTGTGTCAGTAATGCAGCAGCAGCAGCAGCAGCAAGCAGCAGTAGTAGTCGTAGTAGTCAGTATGGACAGTAAAGTGGAGAAGTTACAGAGAGAGAGAAGTGAGAGAGAAGTAGAGAGAAGAGAGAGAGAGAGAGAGATAGAATTCAGATGTTTATTCATATTTAGGCCATTACCCCAATGAAGAAGTAATTGAACACCCATTTCACACAAACTTTTCTATACCATTACAAAGTTAGAACAATATTTTACGAAATGACAATCTCACGCAACTGAAACGCTTTGTCAAGTAAATTGATAGATTTCTAACTGTTCTTTCACGTTTGCATGCCAAAAGTGAACTTGTCGAAGCAGGTTTGGAAACCTATAAAACTTTGCAGGAATGTATAGTGTCTTAAGGTTATTTAGTGCTGGACAACATAAGACAAAATGAACCTCATCCTCTTTATTGTTTTTACACAATGGACAAATTAAATCCTTCTCATCATGGGATCGATATTGGTAGTAATGCTGAGCATATCTGTTACCCCGAGTTTGAGCTTAGTCATTACAATTTTCAGAGTGTCTATTTAACTTTAGCAACAAATGAGTTTTCACATCAGGTACTGCACAAAATGTTCTGTATACACTAAACCTATCGCTATTCTTAATATGATAATCCCATTCCTGCCACCTACATTAAATTAACCTTTCTTTAAAATCATACAAAAAGCATTCATTACTTCTAAACCTTGATTTGTCCAAACAAACCATATCCAAATGCAAACAGTTTACAGCGGATGTTTGAAGCCCAGTTTCTCTTGTAGAATGAATCTAGATCTAGCAGCATCCTATAGGCTTTGGTGGGAGTCTTGACCCATCCATTCGAGTAAGTTTTAGCCAAAATCGAATACATTTAAGTACTGGTCAGATTCTAATCTTTCTGAAACTATTAATTTGAAGAAGAAACAACGGATGAAAAAAATCCTTAGACAGCAAAAAATAATCGTTGACACTATTTCCTGAATCAGATAATAGGTATAACTTCCATCAAAATTTGCATCGCATGAACCATTAATGTATAAAGCAAGTGCGGTACACATGTTTAACAAATAGTTTCCATAACTGTTAACCACATGGTCAGCTGATCTTCTGGTAGAATACCCCGAATGACTTCCAACGTTGACACCATAATCATCACTGTCATTTAGTATGTCTGGCGAAACACTTGATGTTATACTGTTCAGAAATCATTACATAATCGTCTTTATATTCAAGCATGCAATCCAAAATACATTCTTCCAGTGGGCTAATACCATTCCCAATGTCAAAGTGTACATAGTAAGGTGAACCTTCTGGTGGCACATAAAAACTCACATACAAAACATGTTCTGTAACACCAAATAAACATTTGTCATTAGAAATACAATTATATTGGAATAGTTCACTTTGATTTCACGGATAAACGACAAAAATCCATTGTTGATTAGACAAATTATTCCCCCTGAATGTCTGCCTTGCTTACTAAATTTAATAGCAGGTTTGCTGAATACTGTGTATCCAGTGAAAACACACAACTGCACATGTTCAGCGAATGTTTCAACCAAGCATATACAGTCAAATTTAAACAAGAATGAAAGGAAATCTCGACAAGTAAGTTTGGATAAAAGACCATTGATATTCCAGTGTAAGAAGGAAATATGTGTTATATCTGTTTTGTTATTTGAATGTACATTATCACCTCTGTTACGTGTGCAGAAATTAATAGAGGCACTCTGTGACATTGTCTCTGGAGTTTCAAATTGTTCTTTTCTCTGTAGAGACAGGTTTTTACCAAGCTGATTACCAAAACAGTCAACGTCTGCGTAAATATCAAAGTCTCTCTTTGGGGATATACAAAATGGGAACAATCACGATGTGCATGAATAACAGTATCTTTGTTTTGAGATGCCCCCTTGTTACCATTTGAGCCATTGTCATTCGTGGAGATATTACAATAATACTTTTTTCCTATCCCTCCAGGATCACAATTTTCCATAGCAACACCATTACTCACCAAACAATGCTTAGTATTAAATATAGATATTTGCTCTATTTCTTTTCCGCCAAACAGATTATCTCTCATCACACACAAAGGTAAATCATATTCATTCACACAATCAGATCACATACAGAAGCAACATGTTTACAAACAGAACCAACCTTTCGCTCTTCCCCGCCCCTGACCTCTAAAAAAACAAACAAAAAAAAAAAAACGGTTTTCACATGTTTACCCAGTGCACCCTTCGCAGTGACCAAGGTCACTGTCCGTGTTTCTGTACATGCGTGTCGCACGATTATATTTTCACAACTGGGTGATTTAACCGGTGTCAACTCGGGCTGGCCATCCCCCTATCCGATTTCCCTGAGATTTTGCTCTTCCCCAAGTCCGTACTTTTTACCATCTATCAGGAGGTGGTCAAAAACCATTGTTGTACGTTTTCCCTCGCTGCGTGCCTTTTTCAAATGAGGAGTCAGCTGTCTTCTCACCTCTCTGACCCGCAAAGAAAAGTCCTCACCGACATAAATTTGACTACCTTTCAATTTATTTTTTGCCTTTCAGGATCTTCTCTTTGTCTTGAAAAACGTGCACCGTGCTGTCACAGGAGAGTTCAGTTTGGCATTCAGACGATGCAAGCGGTCGAACTGGAAATCCCCAGTCAAATTCAGCTTGTCAACAATCATGGCTCTCAACACACCTTCACAATCCTATGAAGTTTCCTTTTCCCTGCGATAGAATTCATAGAATATTAAGTTATTCCTCTTGGAACGTCCCTTGAGGTCATCAGCTTTCGTTCCATTCCTGCACTTTCTTCTTCAAGTCTTCATAGCTGCCACGGAGGTCGTCGTTCTCACGCCGTAAGTCCGCAATCTCCTCCTTCAAGGGACGCCTCTGTTCCTGTAGGACAGACAGACCGTCACGGATGTGCTTGATGTCGCCCGTCATCTGGTCGAACTTGAAGTTCATGGACTGGAGCAAGGACATCAGTTCCAAGTTGGAGGGTTCTGCATCAGACGACGAAGTTCTGGGCGTGGTGGCGGAGGAGTTCTCAATGTCCACGCTAGTTCTGCGTCCTGCGCTTGTCAGCGTGCTCTGTGCTGAGAGTTCGTAGCTGGTCCAAGGTTTTGCTCATCATCTCCACACTGTAGCAACCCCCCCCCCCCCTCCCCCCCAGAACAAAAACACGAGGAGGCAACCTACAGTGACACCGCCCACCATAGTTTTGATTTCAAAGTCCGCATAGCGACTCGCTTCCTGACTCTCTTCAGCATGAAAGCAATGAATACGGGGTGAAAACAGCCACATCTCGGACGAAAATCTTCATTAGAAGAAGGCATGGTTCTTCACACAGCTCTTGGCAAATCTCATGAGAGAGAGAGAGAGAGAGAGGGAGAGAGAGAGAGGAGAGGAGAGAGGAGAGAGAGGAGGAGAGAGGAGGGAAGAAGAAGAAAGAAGACGAATGAGAGAAGAAATAAGAGAAAGGAAAGAGAAAAGAAGAAGAAAGGAAGAGAGGAAGGAGGAAGGAAGGAAAGGAAAGGAGGAAGGGAAAAGGAAGGAAGGAGAGGAAGGAGGGAAGGAAGGAAGGAAGGGAAGGAAGGAAAGAAGAAGAAGGGAAACGAAGACAAAATGAGGCTAGCAACGAAAGCAACAATGGGTTGCTTTCTTCCGTGATGTCAACCAGTTCCTCAAGGCAGTCTTGCGATGAGCTGTTTGAAATCTCGCTTGAAGTCTCGATTCCAAGAGCGCCAGGGGAGTTGTTAAAATCTTTCCATGTGTTGGTTCCCTTGGTATTTTTTTTCTTCTGCCTAGACGTAAACATTATCGACAGCTCGACTGCACGCAATGAAGCGATCAGTTTTCTCCCCCCCCCCCCCTCCATTCCCTCTTGTAGTTCTTCTTCTCACCTGCCCCTCCCTCCTCTCTTCCCCCACGCTTTCTCCTACTCCTTTCCATGTTACTACGCTTGACTACCGCCAACCCCACCCCCAGCCCACCCCTCATTCTTTCATCACTCTCATTCTCCCTTTCTGTCGCGTGTGAGTGCTTGTGTGTGGGGGTTGGTGTTTGGGGATAGTGTGTGTGTGTGTGTGTGTGTGTGTGGTGTGTGCGTGCGTGCGTGCGTGCGTGCGTGCGTGCGTGCGTGCATACGTGTGTGTGTGTGTGTGTGTGTGTGTGTGTGTGTGTGTGTGTGTGTGTGTGTGTGTGTGTGTGTGAAGTGGAACGCAAAGGCTCGTTTGGCAAGATATTATTTGCAGTTCCTGAACAGACAACCTTGCAATAATGCACTGCCCCAGACATGCATAAATACAGTGTGCGTGCGTTCGCGCGCGCGCGCGCGTGTGTGTGTATGTGTGTGTGTGTGTGTGCGTGTGTGCAAGAGAGAGAGAGAGAGAGAGAGAGAGAGAGAGAGAGAGAGAGAGAGAGAGAGAGAGAGAGAGAGATCCACAAAGTTTTATAACCATAACTAGTTCGTGCAATATTGTAGCGGACACTTTAGAAGACTACTTCGTTCAAACTTGGCGGCAATAACTAGACTATCTACATACACTCAACATCAGATTTTTGTATCATTGCGTAAATTAGGCTCGTCACCGTAACCATAATCATAAAATAAGCCAGGGACGAGAAAATGCGTTGTTGTAGAAGAAAGAGTATGAGAGGTCTTTACATGAAAACGGTAGGTCTTGGATTAGATTTGCATTTGACTCCAAAAAATATACAGCTTCACGTTAACAGTTTCTTTCAAAACTACGTGTTGAAGTAATTCCAATATTTAAGGTTTGTAATATGTACATAGCTGGGTTGTTTTTTTTTAGAAGATGCCTGCCGAATTCGTCTGTGTTCATAGAATTCAGCAAACAGTTGGATCCCATTCAGATGAAATGCTGCATAGCTTGACTCCCAAGTGTTTCACATTGCAGCGAGTGAGACTTTTCATTTCAATGTCCGTGGATAATTCCTGTATGTCCGTTTTATCATTTGGTTTTCTTTCCTACCACTTGTCTCTGTTTCTGCATTTCTTTCCGTTTTTCTGTGCCTTCTCTTTTTCTTTCCACTCTTCCCCCCCCCCCCCCCCCCCCCTTCTCCTTTTTCTTTTCCCTCTTATGTTTCATCTTCTTTAGCTTTATAATCACAAAAAGACGTTACAGGTGTTCGATGTTTTGGGAAATGGTTTCATTTACCTTATTTCACGTGATTACTTTCCTTGAAACCTGTTTTTTCTCTTGCTGTTGTATTTGTTACCAAATTTTATAAGGTAGAGTTACCCCCCAAAAAAGGCTTTCTTTCAATGGGCCTGTTTGTTTATCCACAAAACATTCATTCATTTATTCGCGCATGCATGCTTGCATTCATTTCTGCATTCATTCTAGTCCTCCTACATTTCGTTCTTGTTCTGCTTCGTCTCTCTGCTTCTCGTCTTCATCTCCTATTTTCTTTGAAAGTTCT
>CM065744.1:34822645-34825145 GCA_033310375.1 Conus canariensis | reverse complement strand
GAGTTCATTTGTTGTTACGCTGGTAATGGGACTTGTCTTTGACTGTGAAGTTTTATTCGTAAGTTCATTTATTGCTTGCCATATGGACTTCGAATTTTGTTTGTTGGCTACAAGTTCACGAAAAAAATTCATTTTTGCTGTCCGTTTGAGTGAATTGACTTTATTACGTTGCCTTTTAAATCCATCCGACTTCCCTTCTGCTTCAAGCAGATCGTCGCGTAAGAAACAAGCAGCTTGTATTTCATCAGTCATCCACTTTGGTTGTGCACTATGTTTAACTCGACGCGTTTTGAATGGCGCATGCTTGTCATAAACAGAATTAAACGTGTGTAGCCAATACTCAAGCGCTTTCTCTGGATCAGTGTAATTATAAACATTTATAAAGGGGGAATTCATGAGGTCAGTGAGAAAGGTATCTTCGTGGAAGTGTCCGAAAGATCTGTAAGTGATGTGTTTGTGGCCAGTTTTAGGAATTTTGATTCCACTTCTTTTCCACGTAATGCATACTGGAAAGTGGTCGCTGCATCCATTCAAAGGCACACATTTCTCAATGACGTTTTGTGGTTCAGAAAGATAGATGTGGTCAATTAATGTTTTGCTAGTGAGTGTTACTCTGGTTGGCATGTCTATAATTTGGGATAAGTTGTATGAGGTGGTCCTATCTGACCACGATGTTTGGCCCTTCAATAGATCAATGTTGAAATCACCTAAAAGCATTAATTCTGTGGCATCAAGCGATGCTGCATCCATCATGGCCGTAAACTTGTCCATCCAACCAGCATTTTCCGCTGGGTTTCGATATACAAATCCTATTTTGATGGGTTTTGTTCTCTTCAACTTGATTACTAACCAAACTGCTTCAATTCCAAAACTTTCAAGATCATACAAACGTTGGGCATTTAATGTTTCATGAACGTAAAGTAATATGCCTGTAGATTTGGATTCGGTGGGATCTCTGCGTACAATATTGTAGCCAGAGATTAAGACAGTGGCATTAGGGACAATATCTGAAAGTCTTGATTCAGTGAAGCCAAATATATGAAAGGGTTTGTCTTGATTATACAGTATAGTGGGTACCTCCTGTAACTTGTTTTGTATATGGTTTATATTAAGATGTCCAATACGTAGTCCGTCTTCCTGTGGCCACTTTGAAGATGATTGCACCATTTGTGCAACTAAAACAAATATAGCAAGGATACACTTGAATACAAACTCAATGTGTCCGTATGGTATACACACACAACAACTATCTTCAATTCAAAAGGATAATGAAAATGAGAAACAAGCAAGTCAAAACTACAAATAAGTGTGATACAACACACTTACACACCAAATCCAACAATGCTCAATGAAAAAGGATAATGAATATGAAAAAGCACAAAAGTTAAATTCACAAAGTTACGTAACACGCTTGTGGCAAGTGTCACCGAAGCTTTATCTACACCACAGGAGGTTTCTGAGCGTGCTCACACACCATTCAGGTACAATAAAACTGATATAAAAGTCTTGCTTTCTTCAGAAATGCTAATAATGTAGTTCGCAACCACTTTTTCTTCTCAGCTTATCAGATGGTCGGCAGATTCGGAATTACACAGTCCACATTGGCAGATGCATATAGTTCAAACTCTGCACTTTCCACACTAGTGTATATATACATATAGCACACACGCACACGCACACGCACACGCATACACACACACACACACACACACACACACACACACACACACACACACACACACACACACACACACACACACACACTGATTCAAGTCTACAACTGGCCATAGTTTGGTGGCATTGGCATGAAGTGTGGCCACTGCCAAAAAGCAGGTGGGAAGCTACGAGGAAAAGAAGGGAAGAACGTAGAAGGATACATTGGCGGTGGCATCATGGGTGGTGGCTGTGGAGGCGAAGTGTAGGTCTCTCTACTACCATACGAATTAGTTCCCCGCGTGGTAGTGGGCTTACTGTCCGGTCGTCGGAGTGGGTGGGTGGGGTTTAGAGTGGTGGTAGGGAGGGGAGGAAAGACTTCCGAGTAGTGTGGGTCGGCCGGAGAATGGGGAAGAGTAGGAGGGTTCTCGGGTTGAGAGGACTGTGATGTGTGATTGTTTGTTGGTAACATGCGTGGAGTAGGTGAATGGACGGGAGGAGGAACGGAGCGGTGATGCAAGAAGGGGGAAGTGGAGAGACGTCCAGTGGGGCGAGGCCTGTGGTCACTGCCCCTCTTTGTGCCCATGCTGTCTGCCTGTTTCCTAGCAAACAGATTTTCAGCAAGGCGTGCTGTCCCTTTCCTCGTTGGCAGAATGGCATTTTGGTACAATGCCATTCTGGGTGCACCACTGCTGGTGGTGAAGACAGCAGTGTGGTCCCTGTAGTGCACACCCATGCCCTCACACACCTGCTGCAGGTTCCTGTTGCTGTTGAGAATGACTGGATTGAAGGGGTGTCGTCCTCTGGCAGGCATGATAGCAGAAGCTAGCAGTGACGCTTTGGGAAA
>CM065744.1:34807645-34810145 GCA_033310375.1 Conus canariensis | reverse complement strand
ACACATTCTGGTAAATACCTTATACTTAATGTCTTTGATTTTGCTGAATCAATAGCAGCTGAATTCATATCAAAACGTTCTACTCCAGGATAGAATTATACTGCTGAATATGTAGACTGACTCAAAGAAACTGACTTACATGCTTACACTCATAAAAGTATTAACTTCAAACATGGGGAGTTTGTGTTATACTCCCTGTTTGGCTAATATACTATACCATGTCAGACCATAGCATTCAACGGCAGTTAGCCAGCTCTGTCAGGCCGAATTTTTCCGTGGCCAATGCAGTCATAAGACAGTCACGTGCAGTCACGTGATGTCACCCCACTTCCGGCCCCGGAAGAAGCCAGTGTCAACTTCGTATACGTCATTCATCTTCGGCCTGCCGTCAAAGCAAGATAAGTCTTGTGCTCTGTCTCGCCTATACTTGCCTTTGTGTTAACATTGCTGTGTTTTGTTTCTATACTTGATTCAGTTGTGGCTTGCACTAGACCCTGAGTTTTTTTGCCGTGTGAGGCTCTTGGTGGGAGCGTATTTATTAAAAGATTTGTCCCTTTTACCGGCACTCTCGCGACTTTGTTACTCGCGATCGTCGGCACCGCTCGCCGGTCGTGTTCCCCCACCATATTGCCGAGCCTCGGGTTCAGCACGCATTTTGTGCTGGTTCCGGCTTGCACTAGACCCTGAGTAATTTTGCCGTGTGAAGCTCTTGGTGGGAGCGTATTTATTAAAAGATTTGTCTCTTTTACCGGCACTCTCGGGAGCGTATTTATTAAAAGATTTGTCTCTTTTACCGGCACTCTCGCGACTTTGTTACTCGCGATCGTCGGCACCGCTCGCCGGTCGTGTTCCCCCACCATATTGCCGAGCCTCGGGTTCAGCACGCATTTTGTGCTGGTTCCGCTTATTAAGGTTTAGTGCTCAATAACTATCACACCGCCATTCCCACCATGTTGAATCCATCCAGATTCAAGTTGAATAGGACAAATCCAGATCAACTGTTTTACATTTCATTTACCGAAATCCAGCAAAACATGTCAAATGGACCGATAACTTCATATCATTGATGGAGGATGTCTTGAATTTCAGATCAGTTAATACTGCTAGGTGACTTAAACATGGATTTACTCAGAAACAATTCATGGAATCGCTCCTATGAATCACTTGACCCAAGTCAAATCAATTGATCTTCCTACAAGAATAACAGGAACTTGAGAACCACTGATAGAGAATATCTGTACCAAAGCAACATGTAATGTATCGGAAATGTGCTCGCCCAGGTTAGGGTTGAAGCGATAATTTTCCTGTCTGTTTTAGGTGCTCTAAAAAGAAATAAAGATATCCAAAATGGTAAAACATTTGTAAAACATAGACACTTGCTAATTTTGATAAAGACGAATATTTTGTAAGGTTCAAATAGTTATATTTCCTGGGTGTATCAGTTTGATCATTCTGACAATGGCTTTGAGGTACAGTGTCACAACTGTTTAAATAAGTATAAGGAATAGGCACCATTTCAAACAAAACAGGTTAGACGAATTCTAAACTAGCATGGTTTTCTGAAGAATTTGTTGACACCATGAGTTTGTGCTATTCTCTTCTTTTAACAGAAACTAAAGATGAAATCGGAAAAAAGAGGTGTAAATTATCCCAAACATGTTGCCAAAAGAAGTATCTTCCAGATCCGTTTCGCCTGATAAGAAAATCTAATCAATATTGTTTGCCGCCAGACAGTTAAGTAACAGAAATCCTGATACCAAAACGATATTTTTTCGCATAACTGTCTTTTGAAAAGCATTTTTGTCAAGGTGCTGAATCAGCAAGAACATCTGCAAAGTCTGTTCTAAACAATGTTTTGTTTGAAAGGCTTTCTGGCATTCTACAAACATACTTTCTAACATGGAAATACCATGAACGTGTATGCACAAACTTCACAATGATCTAATGTATCTGGACGAACATATTCTCACTGGCTGGTGGACATAGATAACACAATTCTAAGAATCGTAGCCCCAGCTACTTCTGAAACACGCACTTTTATGTACAAACTGCGCACAACTACAAACCTGTTTCCAAAAGCTTTCGGAACTGCTAAAGTCATACCAATCTATGAATCAGGTACGGCCATTACAGACCGATCTCTGTTTTGCGTACTGTGTCAAATCCTTTAGAAGAACACATAAGAAAATGCCTACTCAGTAATTGTGAGAGATCTAGTTAGTTTCATTCGAAACAGTCTAGCTTTAGAAAATACCACTCTTGCCAGACAGCACTCTCCAGCCTAACTGATGTATAGCTTTTTAATAACAATAGAAGATTTGTAGTGTTCTCTCTGTAGACATCGCTAAGGCTTTTGAAATGATTGGTCATGCTCCCTTGAATACAAATTACTTTACAAACACTATCAAGTACATCTTTAGAACTAAAGTCATCGTCTTTGTTTTCTTAAACTGATATCAGCTTAAAAAAATCTTAAATGTAATTAATAGCGAACCGCCAA
>CM065744.1:34767645-34770145 GCA_033310375.1 Conus canariensis | reverse complement strand
TGTAGGCCACTACTGTAGTGTTGCTACTACCCGAGTCATCAAGGCACATAGGCTACTTGGTAAAGCTTTAACTCTCCATCTCCCTTGCCCACTTCCCACTCGGGCATGAGAGTGACCCCTTGAATTTTGAACACATCCCCCAACCCATTACTCACTTTGGGGTTATCAGACCCATTTCCTGCCAACCCTTACAACAGCGGTAAAACAATATTCTCCCTGAGCCCATCCACACTATTACATATGAAATTATGAATCACACCCAATTCTCGGAGAAATAAACCAATCTAAGCGATCCAACACGGACTCCATGGGCCCCCTTAGGACATACTAAATAATCTAGGAAATGGCCATTTTCACAAGGAAATGTCTCCACACAACCAGTAGTAATACACATCTCTCAGAGGGGAAAAAACAAAAAAAAAACATCAATTTTTTTAGCGGTTCACAGTTCCAGCATGTTCACACAAGAGAATCGGCTCGCAGCCACAATCCTTCACATTATTACCCCTCTTTGCCCTGTCAATTATCATCATATATCAAAAACATGATTTGTTCGCCAAAATTTCCATCCAGCACATCACTCCCATGTCATCTCTTGTCAGATAACCCAGTGGTTAATCCTTGTTATGCCAACACAACCACACTTCATACAATATTACCTGCTGCACATCATCCGTTTTTATCTTATCAACTGCTAAGCTACTCGCCTTAAACTTTACCTTTCCCTTCTTTCTGCTTACTAAAATTCATAACTGGGTTGCCTCCCCACAACCTAAGATATCTTTCTCCAACCCCGTTCTGTCACAAACACATACATCCCTGCATGTGTGACGACTCGTTTGCTTAAAAAAAAACTTCTAACCATATGGACTCACTGTCCTGTACCAAATGCGTACGCCACAGATACAGTCTGCACGCGCACGACACCCGCGTCGAGAACCCTAACTCGTAACGAAAGTGAAAAGACACCAATATAAGTTGAATGGTTACGACCGTACCCCAGTATAAACCACCCGACCACAAATTGGCCTTAGCCCTACTACACAGTTAACCGATTCCAATGCTGTGCAGGTCAACTCCGGAATCGTAAATCAATTTCAACGAACTATTGTTATTTATGACTGAAATTGAGCACAATCCCTTTATGATTCACGCAGACACATCCGCACCCGACTCATATTATGATCCTCAACAAAAAGCAACCTCGTATTACCTTCTTATTGAACCCACTGACCTTAATATGAACTAACCACAAACAATATCTACATCACCGCCCATCAACGGTTATTATATCGAACCCACATTGTCTAGCCAAACTGTCACATGACAATCGAACTCAGGAACCACTATGTACACTACTTACAGAATATACCGAAAAGAGGTAACACAAACCGGCTGACAACAAATTTCAATCACGGAACCAAGACAACATCATACCAGACAACCAGTATACGCAACGAACACCATACAACTAATCCCAACCTGAGACAACTACAGTACAACTCGCCATAATACAAGACAACACAACGAACTACAGCACAACGAACCTAACAGATCACCAACCTGGACATACAGACGATCAACCACACCAGTTCTGCAACTGGCTGACAGTGGCTGCCAACAAGGACGACACCGACTCAGCACAGGCCAAGGGCACCCAAACCCGACGAGGACCTGGCACTAACTATGACTCGAAGTCACTCTTCAAAAACTAACGGCGCTGCCGCCGCACCTACAAGGAGTACGTCCACTCCGACGAACACCAGGGACCAAAGTGAAGCTACCCCAACGCATTCTGCCCTGGTCGGAATCAAGCGAACTCTACTCACCACACAAAACAACGATTGGTCAGAGCAGTGTATCCCTCCGCAGAGCTGACACGCCTGACCAACGGACTAGTTGTTGCTCGTGCAACAACACGACAATTTACCACAACAACTCACAGACGTGACAACACAACAACAGCCGATATCCTGCCCCGCCCTCTCTGGTATAGAACCAAAGTAACAAAAGGGTAACAATCGGGAATGAAACCAACCCCCGCTTCCATTCCATTCCTTCAATAAGTGAAGACTGGAATGAAAGAATACTGTATGTCCTATTTTCCCAGCCTCCTACCTAGCCTAATCTTTCTACCACTACTCTTAAACACATGGACATACTGATTTAGTACCGCCGATCGGTGACACACACACACACACACACACACACACATACACACACACACACACGCTCGTGCACCCACGCACGCATGCACGCACGCACGCACTGACACGAACACATACATAAACGCGCGCCCGCGCGCGTGCGCGCGCGCGCGCGCGCGCGCGCACACACACACACTCACACACACACACACACACACACACATGCACGCACGCATGCACTCACGCATGCACTTACTCACTCACGCGAGATGGGTATTGTGGGTATTTTGACGATGGTTGCCTCTGTCAAAACGTTATTCAAAACTTGCTCTTATGTCTAAGACATAAGAGCA
>CM065744.1:34760145-34762645 GCA_033310375.1 Conus canariensis | reverse complement strand
ACTAAGCCAAATTCCTGTCAGAAGTATGGTATATAAACAAGAAAATAAATAACTACAGGCCCATAACTCCAAACGAATGCTTGCTGAACACAAGGAGACATTCCCTAAATATAGAACTACGTCAGACCAATAAACACACCTTAACAAATATAACCCTGACAGCGTTTGTACAACATTTATGGCAAATTGAGCAAACTAAATATGTTAAAGCAGCAAATAGAATATCCCTACTTTACTTTTCTTTAACAATAACGAATCCCTCCCCCCCCCTCCCACCCCCGTCCCCTTCCTCCGAAAACAAAAAAACGGAGAAAAAAAAACGAAAAGAAAAGTGCACGAATATGTCGTGATATTTACATTGCTGCCAAAAGTGGAGAGTGTGTAGCTGATGACTGTGAACAAACCCATGAACAATCCAGCAAATGTCATAACAGCAAATGCAGTAAAGTCAAACATAGACGTCATGATTATACAGTTGCATCCACAGTATCTGATGACAAAAATCTGAAATAAGTTGATACTAACGATGGGGCTGCCAGTCAAGGATCTGACAAACTAAAGAACAAAGCGTCAGCTTGAATTAGGTCACTAGTAGAGAAAAGCAAAAAAAAAATCCATTTATCTCATTGTCAGGATTTCGCCAATTCAGTCATCTCAAGAGCGCAGATATATTACATTTTTCATGACAACCACTAATTATCAGACCGACAGCCCCATTTGTAATGGCCGCTCAACAATGCTGATCACATTGCTTCCAGACCGGCTATGCACAGATGACATTCAGTTCGCTGAGTACAGCGCCGTTAGCTGGCTGGTGGGGAGCGGCCTGCAGAAAACACCCCTTTCCCTGACCTGCATTCACGGCTTGGCCTCTGCAGCTGCGGGCGAGCTGTAAACTCCCCTGCCTCTCAAAACTAAGCAACTTGCTCTGAACAGCCGTGCTCACAACACAAGCATGCCACAGAACACCCATTCCTCATCACCTCCACCTCTTTCCCGCTCTCCTCTCTCCATCCTCCCTTCTCCTGTACCCTCCTCACCCTCCATTCCTCCTCAGTCCTATTTCCCACCCACCCACCACTCCCTCCACCAGCCCCCTCCTTCCCCCCCACCCCCCCTCCAAAGAAAATGCATAGCAATATACGTTGCCTTCGATATTTTCACAAAGGCACACACAGACTCTTTAGCTGTTATGTAATGCATTAGATTTTTATCGTGCAAACAGCATCGGCCTACCACCGCCCTCCCCATCAGTTTCTCCCATCAGCCCTTTTGCCCTTCATTTTCCTGTGGTGTTTATTCATCACACGTGGGTCAACGTAGGCAAACCTTCCCTCTCTTGTTTGAGGTTATGACACAGACGTTTTGTCGGTTATGCTGTCTGCGTGTCTGGTTGTCTGTGTGTCCATCTCTCTCTCTCTCTCTCTCTCTCTCTCTCTCTCTCTCTCTCTCTCTCACATACACACACACACACACACACACACACACACACACACACACACACACACACACACACACACACACACACATAACAGGAAGAATTAGAGATATGTCTATAAGATGAACTGATGGTGATTTTGTTATTTTTGTTGCTGTTGTTGTTGTTAACGACGACGACGATGATGACAATGACAATGATGATGATGATGATGATGATGATGATGATGATGATATTAGAAGCACCTACACCTATATTTTCAGGGAATTTACTCTTGTGTTTATCACCATGAGGAAGCATGGTATGTAACTCAGTAACGATTGGGAAAGTTGATGATACTGCTGTTTGAAGAAAATGAGCCGAACGAAAATTTTGCATGAGAAATTCTAACATCTAAATTGCTTTTTGGGAAGTTCTGGAACGATTCCACCACACTAGATCAATGGAAGGCCAGCTGTCAACACTCACGTTGTGGAGTTGTGGTCCTTGATCTACAATTACTGGGGGCGCTGCCGAAATGCGTTACGCCACCACCATCAGGATATTAATTACCACAACTGTTATCATCACCATCATCACATTCAGCATAATTATCGCCAGTATTATTATCATCATCGCATCATCATCATCATCATCATCATCATCATCATCATCATCATCATCATCATCATCATCATCGTGATAATTATCACCATCACTATCATCATCACCATCATGATAATTATCACCACCACTATCATTACCACCATTCTGATAATTGTCACCACCATTATCATCATCGCCATCATTACCATCATGATAATTATCACCACAATCATCATCATCACCATCAGGATAATTATCACCACCACTATCAACACTACCGTCATCATCATCAGGATAATTTTCACCACTACTGTCATCATCACCATCATCCCCATTATGATTATTATCACCACTATTATCATCATCACCACTGCCACCGTTTTCACCATTTTCCCCAACAAGGTCACCACCACCACCATCACCATTAACACCATGATAATCACAACCATCATCATCATTATCATCACCATCATGATC
>CM065744.1:34742645-34747645 GCA_033310375.1 Conus canariensis | reverse complement strand
AGCTGATGGATAAATGAATTAACAACAAAGATGAGACAGTTGAAGAAGAGGATCTCGTGGCTACGACTCAGCGGATGTCTGACCTACGCATTAGCCCAACGCGCTGGTCAGACCTTGAGTGCCTACCTACCATGTGTCAGAATCGGTTTACACCACAACTATGTTCATCAATGAATCAGCGATGTATTCGTTTATCTATTTGTTCACTTGCTGTCTTTTCCATGTTTATTTGTTCGTGAATCATCCTCTGTATTACTCCCACGTGCCCCTTTTGGCTCTACCATCCACAGCTACACCGAGTTTGTTTGTCCCTTGGCAGTCCCCGTCCACAGGGAGCAATTGATATAAGGTCACTACAGGGCCACCCACTTGAGGAGATACCGCACTGCTGCCGTTTCACTTCAATGATGGCCAGTTCCCACATCCAATGCCACACCAAGTTTGTCCTGTCGCAGTCGCAGTCCACACATCGATACGTGGTCGTTACGAGGCAAGCCACAGAGGAGACAGACACAGCACTACTTTGCCGTTTCACTTCAGTGCTGTCCAGTGATGCCTGTTATGTACGCAGGTGACCCACTTAGGACGCTCCACCTAGTGACCGACAATGACGCCATGGTCATGGATGAACCCTGCACCTCCTTCACCCCCATCCCCCTCCCCCCCCCCCCTCCCCATCCGCCATCATCAATACAGCTCAGTGTCCAGGGTTTCCTCTGGGGTCATTTCTGATAGAGAGGGTAGTCAGTGCGGGGGGGGGGGGGGGGGGGGGGGCATACAAGAGCAAGCCCTGAGTACATAGCAGAAGCCCACAGACGCTGTTTTCATTTCATTTTCTGTGTAATGCATAACTACAAGGAACTTTTGACTCTCCCATAAATACGTGGAGAAGAAAAAAAAAAACGGCTGAGGAACATGGACGAGGAGGAGAGAGAGAGAGAGAGAGAGAGAGAGAGAGAGAGAGAGAGAGAGAGAGAGAGAGTAATGGATGGGTTAGGGGAGGGGGGGGGGGGACAAAGGAGATGGGAAGACGCAAATGGGGTAAGAAAAGGGGGGGAAGGAGCGTAGGAAGGGAGAGGGGGTGGGAATAGTGAGTTTCAGGTGGGCAGGGGAGGCAAACTGCAAATCACGGGAGATTTATGGGCCCCTGGCCCTGTGGGGAGCGATTAGCTCCCTTTGGGTAATGACTTCATTCAGTGTAAGGAAGGATCAGTTGCTGCTGTGCCTTCACTGGGGTTTTGAGAAAGAATAAGGAGAATCAGTGAGAGAGAGAGAGAGAGAGAGAGAGAGAGAGAGAGAGAGAGAGGCAGAGACAGAGGCAGAGACAGACACAGACACAGACACAGAGAGAGACAGACAGACGAAGAGAGAGAGAGAGAGAGAGAGAGAGAGAGAGAGAGAGAGAGAGAGAGAGAGAGAGAGAGAGAGAGAGAGAGAGAGAGAGAGGAGAGAGAGAAGCTTTACAAAATACCTTCGGGATTTAAGTTCGCTGCAACATCACACAAATTAGCACTCACACACACACACACACACACACACACACACACACACACACACACACACACACACACATTCAAAAAAAAAAAGCCCTGAGTACGACTTGGTAGGGAGATAATTCTACACCGACACATCAGGACAATCCATTCGTCTCCCTTGGTTACAGCCTGAATCCCACCGGAATATCCTCCCCACCTCGGGAATCCAGGCCGTTTTCTCTGGCGACCAGAAAACCCATTTGGCCACGTGAAAATGGCCTCTGAACTTTATCGTCGTCTCATTATGTCACGATTAACAAGTTGTCTCCCTTTCCCTTCTCTCGCCAGAGAGTGCGAGGGTTGATTGTTTCTGTTCACCAACACTTTGGACTTTTGCCAATTTTTTTTTTTTTTTTTTTTTTTTTTGGGGGGGGGGGGGGGGGACATGGGAAGAAAGAAGAAATGAAGAAAAAAAAAAAAGAAAAAGAAAGAGAAAAAAAGAAAGAAAAACAATCACGATATAAAATCAGAGGAGATTTCCTGTTCTGACCTTTCGCTCTCGCAGACAACATTTATCACGGGTTTCCAGATTGAAATAGATTTCAAACGGAAAGTAACTGAATGAGAGACTAGACGGTTGAAACTTTGTTTTCTTTCATTTGTGTGTGTGTGTGTGTGTGTGTGTGTGTGTGTGTGTGTGTGTGTGTGTGTGTGTGTGTGTGCGCGCGCGCGCGCGCGCGCGTGTGTGTGTGTGTGTGTGTGTGTGTGTTTCTTGCTTTTTCTTTTTCTTTCTTTCTTTTTTTCTTGCTTTTTCTTTTTCTTTCTTTCTTTCTTTCTTTTACTTTTCTTTCTTTCGATTTTTTTTCCCTTTCTCTCTTTTTTCCTTTTTTTTTCTTCTCAATTTGCCACTGTCTTTATTTACATGCGTTGATGTATTAAGCTTCTCCATCTTCTTCTTCTTCTTCTTCTTCTTCTTCTTCTTCTTCTTCTTCTTCTTCTCCTCCTCCTCCTCCTCTCTTCCTCTCTCTTCTTCTTCTTTCTTCTTCCTTCTTCTTCTTCTCTCTTCTTCTTTTTCTTCTTCTTCCTCTTCTTCTTTTTCTTCTTCTTCTTCTTCTTCTTCTTCTCTCTCTCTCTCTCTCTCTGTGTGTGTGTGTGTGTGTGTGTGTGTGTGTGTGTGTGTTTGTTTGTCTGTTTGCCTGCGTGACGTGTGTGTGTGTGTGTGTGTGTGTGTTGTGTGTGTGTGTGTGTGTGAAGTGTGTGTGTGTGTGTGTGTGTGTGTGTGTGTGTGTGTGTGTGTGTGTGTGTGTGGTGTGTGCGTGGGTGCATGAATTCCTCCTACAGGCGTGTTCATAAAGTAAATTGATCTTAACATCCTGGAAGATGAAAAGCCCGCAAATAACAATATATTCAACTGAAAGGAACTGATGGAAGGTGGAAAAAAGCAAACAAGAGGAGAGGAGAAAAAAAACAACAACAACAAAAAAAAACCCAGAGAATAATGTACATCAACAGAAAATCCTCAGATAAAAGACCGTAGTTCTGAACACAGTCATGCCGTATGTCTCCAACACTGCTTTCTGCCACAGAGTGGAGAGAGAGAGAGAGAGAGAGAGAGAGAGAGAGAGAGAGAGAGAGAGAGAGAGAGAGAGGAAGGAGGGGCTTGTAGTGGTGGTGGTGGTATGCTGAGGAAGGGAGAGAGAGGGAGAGGCAGCGTGGAAAGGGTGGGTGGAGGGGTGGGGGTGGAGCTGTGTGGGGTGTCGGGTGGGACTAATCAGAGGGTGGTCTTCTCCTTAGGTGGAAGGGGTCGGGTGGTATACAACAGGATACCAGTGTTGACATTTCCCCTGTGTCAAGTGTGGAAATGAAAGCAACACACAACAACATTCGTCTGTCTGTCTGTCTGTCTGTCTGTCTGTCTGTCTGTCTGTCTCTCTCTCTCTCTCTCTCTCTCTCTCTCTCTCTCTCTCTCTCTCTCTCTCTCAAACGTTATGTGTCTCTCTCTCACTGTCTCTATCTCTCTGAGTCTTCGACTCTCCTACTGCCTCTGGTTCTGTTCAACTGTCGGTCTGTCGGTCTGACTGTCTGTCTGTCTACTGTCTGGGTGTCTACCACTGTATCCAGGTCTGTGTTTGTTTCGGATGACAGCCCTCCTTTTAAGCATGATCTTAACATTTCAGGAGTATATTTGATGTCGAAGTTAATCAGGAAAACCTAGATTGAATTTTTGATCAGAAGAAGAAGAAGAAGAAGGAGGAGGAGGAGGGAGGAGTAGGAGAAGGGAAAGAAGAAGAAGGAGATGAAACAGAAGGAGAAAACAATTTCGAAATTAATATTAGTGATTTTCGAAATTAACAAACAGTGAAGGAGCCAAGACACAAAAAGCTTCATTCCATTTAGCTGTTTCCCTAAACCGGTCAGTACTGGCCTTCGGGCAGAAAGTGTATTTGAGCGTATCTGATGAACTGCTAAACAAGTGGACATTACGGATGGGGAAGCTTTCAAACTGGCGCTGGACGGTCCTGTCTACAGTAACTCGCCTTGGACGTACAACCGAAGCAACATATTGCGATTCACCGAGCACGCAAAACCGCCATTTTCGAAGTAAGTTGTCAGATGTTAAACAGAAAACAGTTCGAAAGAGTACATAGCAGACAAGTAGGGCAACTCTTGCTGCTGTGATGATATGAACGCCCGCCACAACGCCAAACATCTGCTCCTTACGACACCAAATCGCCCAGCAGATATACAACACACAGAGCTAGAGCACACAGAAACAACAAGGAGACGACATCCAGTTTGCTTTTCTGCATTCCTATTCTGACACCTGCCGTATATTGCGCATAACTGGAGTGCTTTGCATATTCCGGGAGAGGCAGGGGGGTGGGGTGGGACGTGGGGAGGAGGGAGGGCAGAGAAGGGGAGGGGGTGGAGAGAGAGAGAGAGGGGGGGGGGGGGTCCTTGTTTGTTCTATGTGTTCTGTGTTGTGTTTGTGCTTGGCGATTTGGTGTCGTGAGCAGGTTCGTTTGGAGAGATGGGCGTGGATTTATTTCATTACGGGAGTAAGAGTTACCCAACCTGTTTGTTATGTACTGTTTCTGTTCCTTTTCTCATTAAAGATTTCCTTTCGGTTCGGAAAAGAGCAGAATGTTAATTAACTCAAACACTTTAGTACCAGAAGGGCTAAAAATATTGACACTCTTCAACTAATCAACATTTTCACACATGATACTTTGTGCAAAAGTATCATTGAATATTCAAAACATTCCAGTCATATGTGATAAACCATCCAGAGATGCAAGAACGTAGAAAAGCGAGTTTTGATATTGACGATACTGATAAAAAACACAAACAAGCAAACAACAAACTGAAGAGCTCATGTTTGGTTTCTGAAGTAATACGTCATCTGCATCACAATATTTCATCATCTACAGATCCACACAGGTGGTTCAGTCGGGGTCATCCCGATAGATCCCCGCACGATAGATCCGCACGAACGATGATCCCCGCACCGATAGATCCCGCACG
>CM065744.1:34720145-34727645 GCA_033310375.1 Conus canariensis | reverse complement strand
GAGAACATGGTAGGTTTTTTTTTTTTATTTTTTTTTTTTTAAAGTACATGGGAACTGTCCGCAGCAATGTTCACAACTTTTTGTGTGCCACGACATTCATACAATTTATCCAGCTGTTCTTGTTTTTTTGCTAATAATCTTTCCACATGCATTCACCACTCTCTTTAAAATGTCTTTGTTTTTCACGCTAAGACTTCCAACCAGCATAAAAAGGCCAAAAGACAACACTGATTTTACAAAACGACGATAAAACATAAACCAGATGTCCTTTTCAACAGCAAGAGACCGAAGTTTCTGAAGATAATATATTCTAGATTTTTGTAGATAAATTGAATATTTGCATTAATATTCAGCTTATCATCTAAAATAGTACCCAGATACTTTTCCATTTTGGTGTTTGCGATATACAAGTGAGGGACAGAAGCTGGGGTTCTTCGAAAAGCAATTACCATCTCCTTCGGCTTACTAACATTCAAATCCAGACAGTTCTCTTTGCACCATGTACAAAAACGTTCCACCTCTTGAAATAAATGGTATCTGATTTGACAGGAAAAAACACCCAGGTGCTGGGAGACAGAGAGCATGTTTCACCTGCCTTTAGACAGTCTGTACACTTAGTGCTGTTACGATGGGTAGACCAGATCTTAAACATCAGGACATAACGCTGAAAGATAATGCTCATGAGTCATACGCTTAAGTACATCATGTGTTTCTAACGCGATCATGTGAGTACTATGCAGGGTGACAGAAGAACCAGTACAGTCATTTGCATAAACAGTAAAGAGTACAGGGGAGAGAACAGTGCCTTGAGGTGCACCAGTAAATGTGGTTCTTGCTGATGAATATTTTCCTTCAAAGCGTACGCACTGTAACCTGTTGAATAAAAAGTCCACAATCCATAAAATCAATTTTGGGTTGACCTGTAAGGTTTGGAGTTTATTTGCCATAATGTGTGTTTGAATAGTATCAAAGGCGGATGAGAAATCAATAAACAGGATGCAAACAAAAGAATCCTTGTTTTCAAGATGTGGGTATGCATGGTTTAAAAGAGTGATTACTGCATCATCTGTACTTCTGTTCTGTTTGTATGCAAATTGGTATGGGTCACAAAACTGTTTGACTTGAGGAAGAAGAATCTGAAGGACAAGGCATTCAAAAGATTTCATTACAAGAGATGTCAAAGAACAGGTCTAACGCAGACAGAGGGCACAACTCCACAATTCAAAGACCATGAGAACAACCTTCAGAAAACATATGACAATTGTTCTGAACAGGGTTTTAAAAGATTTCCACAAATATTGTCTGGGTCTGCAGCTTTACTTATCTTTATCTTTTTGAACAAACCTCGAACAGCAGAATCATCAATATGCAAAACTTCCATCATCATCATCACAGCTGTTTGAAATGTTCGACAAAACAGATTCCAAATTCTAACCAACATGTTTCATTTCAAAACGGCAATAAAAATCACTCAATTTGTTAGCAAAATCATAACATTCCTCTTCTGATAGATTACATTCACTTCGTGGTTTATTCTGTCCAGTGAGAGTTTTTTGGCCATCCGGTACATTTCACATATTTCCCGACTCAAACTGTTTTTCTACGTTTTTTTCTGTGTATGCCATCTCCGCGTCCTTTATTTCATGTCTTAGTTTTCTTTGAACTGTTTTCTTTACAAAAACTATCCTTCGATTGAAATGCGATTTTCCTTTCATTCAGTGTTTTCTTTAAGGATTTGAAAACCCAAGGCTTATTGTTTGGAAAAAAACGTTAACAGTTTTCTTTGGTGTCAACATGTTTTCACAAAAGGTAACATAATCACAGATAACATCAGCAGCTTCATTCACATCAACACACAAATGAAAAAAACACGTCCCAGTCTGTGCATCATAGCAAGTTCGCAGTTGTTCTATGCTATCGGGGGACCAAATGTTTACAGTTTTCTGTACAACGGGTTGGGTTTGAATAACAGGTCGGTAAGAGGGGATCAGGAGTACGGTGTTGTGATCAGATTTTACCTATTTCAATAAGGTCCACAGACTTATAAGCAGTTGGGATATTACCATAACATAAATCAAGCTTCTTGTTGAGACGGGTTGGACATGTGAACTACTGTTCCAAAGAGGGTAAAACCGACCTGAGATGACATTGATTAAAATCACCAAAAAAAGAAATTTGAGGCATCAGGGATATCAACTATAATTCTCGCACAAAGCCAGAGATACCATTTGAGGCACGTGCAGGGTTGGATGAATGGGGGGGTGGGGGGGGGGGGGGGGGGGGGTTAGATGACGGTGACCAACACTCTCCCGAATTCATGGGGCTGTTAATGGGGATGGAGTGACACGGCAGTCAGATCAATGTCACGAGTGCTCAGTCTCTTTTTACTGTCACATTCGGGCCGGAATAGCCCAGTTGGTAGAGCGCCGGACTCGTAATCCACGGGTTGCAGGTTCGAATCTCCACCGGGCCGTTTCGGTACAGGGGGATTTTTCCCTCGGAGTTAACATTG
The DNA here is from genome assembly GCA_033310375.1 of Conus canariensis. NCBI lineage: Eukaryota > Metazoa > Mollusca > Gastropoda > Neogastropoda > Conidae > Conus > Conus canariensis. The sequence continues at coordinate 34,725,133 of CM065744.1, read as the reverse complement.
GTTCTGACTCCATTTCCCATACAGTCCTTCGAATGAGACTAAACCGAGGTTCCGTGTGTGGACGCACGCACAACATCTTGCACACACGTAAAATCCCATCACCAACTTTCGGAAGAGAAGGCCAGTTTGGCCGTTGGTATGGATGACACGTTACACATAGCATGCACGAAATTCTCTCATCAGCCACACATTCGCGCACAATTCATCAAAAATGAAATTGGGGGCTTTTGGTCTGATAGATCGCACGTTTGACAGTATGATAGAAGGAAGTTGGGGGGGGGGGGGGGGCTGGTTTGGTTCCTCCGTAGACTAAACACACACACACACACACACACACACACACACACACACACACACACACACACACACACACACACATATGTACGAATGCATCTACAGGCATATGAACACACAACTTTAAGACACTCAAGCATTCTTCCCTCACCCCTCCCCCACTCCAAGACGTGGAAAACTATCACGCTAGAAGACCTAATTAGTCCTCAACGCCTCAAGGGCGACAACACTTCCTGGAATTCAGATCTTTGTGACAAGGCTCAAACAGACAGGAGCCATTTTGGGTATTCTATTTCTTTGCTGATGTTGATGGCGTATCTCTCTCTCTCTCTCTCTCTCTCTCCTCTCTCCTCCTCTTTGAATGAAGGAAGGAAGGAAGGAAGGAAGGGAGGGAGGGAGGGAGGGAGGAATGGAATAGAAGGATTTTCGTGTTCGGCTAAAAGGAAAATGCACGATTCCCATGTTTCTGCGTATGCAGTAGGTTGTACATACATCTATACACACTGCAAAGGCAGCTGAGAAACAAAATCTTAAATGAGGCAGGGTACAGGTTAAAAAAAAAGTAAGTAACAAATAAGTAGGGTCACTTTTGCTCCCATGATGAAATCATTACAGGCCCATAACTCCAAACGCAAGCTGCATACGAAAGCAAAATCGCCTCGCATAAATGAGAGAAATGACAACACAGAGCACAGAGAACAAACAAGCAGACATCCCCTCTGTGGTTTGTTCTGTGCGCTCTGTGTTGTCATTTCTGCGAGGCGATTTGGTGTCGTAAACAGCATTTGTTTGGAGTTACGGGCTTTGAATTATTTCATCGTGGGCGCTACAGCTAAGAAAGCCAGGACGTAGAAGAGTGGGCCAAATGCATTTTCAATTCACGTTAGCTCTATGGTATGGAATCTTTCGTCAGTTTCGCAATTAAGGTTGAGGGCAAAGTGACTTCTTACGCTTTTCATGATAGTTTTCTTTTCGTTTTTTTTCCGCCTCCAGTTGTTTTATTTTATTTTGCTTTCCTGTTTCAATCATTCTTTTCTTCCTTCTTTCTTTCTTTCTTTCTTTCTTCCTTTCTTTCTTTCTTTCTTTCTTTCTTTTCTTTCTTTCTTCTAGTTTTTTTTATGGTATGTTCTTGCCTCAGTTATGTGTTCACACACACACACACACACACACACACACACACACACACACACACACACACACACACACACACACACACCACGTACGTGCGCGAGGGTGCACGGACACGCACGCGCACACACACATACAGACACACACACTTAAACACATACACATACAAGCACACACATACAGACACACACACACAACACACACACACACACACACACACACACACACACACACACACACACACACACACACACGTGCATGCGCGCGGGTGCACGCACTCGCGCGCATACACACGCATACAGACACATACGCACACATACCCACAAACACATACACACACACACACACACACACACACACACACACACACACACACACACACACACACACACACATGGGCGCCGCATGCGCGCGCACGCACACACACATACACACACATGGGCGCGCGCATGCGCGCGCGGACACACACACACACACACACACACACACACACACACACACACACACACACACACACATCGTTTTAAGACGCTCAAATCCAACACTCTTCTCCTAAGCCCTGGGGAAAAAAAATCATTACGCCAGGGGCTGTAATCAGTCCCCGAAGCCCTAAGAGCGTACAACTCTCCCCAAGACTCAAAGCTTTCTGGCTCGGTCGTTCAGGCATGTGCCCCACTTCTTTCCTTCTCTGCTCCCTTCGTCAGCTTTATGCCATATGAACCATCCTTGCCTCTCTGTGACCATCCATATCCTCTGTCTGTCTGTCGGTCTGCCTTGTCTGTCTGTCTGTCTGTCTGTCTCTCTGCCATCTGTCTGTCTACCTGCCTGTCTGCCTGTCTGACTGTCTCTGTCTGTCTGTCTGTCTCTCTGTGTCTGTCTGTCTGTCTGTCTATCTGCATGCCTGCCTATCTGTCTGTCTGTCTGTCTATCTGTTTGTCTGTCCGTCTGCTTGCTTGTCTGTCTGTCCGTCTCGTCTGTCTTCTCTCTCACTCTCTCTCATCTCCTCCTGCCTGCCTGTCTGTCTGTCTGTCTGTCTGTCTGTCTGTCTGTCTGTCTGCTCTTCTCTCTCTGCCTGTCTGCAAGTCTGTCTGCCTGCCTGCCTGCCTGTGTGTCTGTCTGTGTGTTGTGTGTTCTGTCTGTCTCTCTCTCTCTCTGCCTGTGTGTCTGTCTGTCTATCTGTCTGTCTGTCTAACTGTCTGTCTGTCTATGCCTGTCTGTTTGCCTATCTGTCTCTCTGTGTGTTTGTCTGTCTGTCTGTCTCTCTGTCTCCCTCTCCTCTCTCTCTCTCTCTTTGCCTGTCTGTCTGCCCCCCTCTCTGTCTTTCTCTGTCTGTCTGTCTGTCTGTCTGTCTCTCTCTCTCTCTCTCTCTCTCTCTCTCTCTCTCTCTCTCTCTCTCTCTCTTCATCTAAATACGCTGTCAGATGTCTAGCCTTTGTCACACTGTGTCTCACGTCCCACGTAATGAGTCTATCAACACAAATAATGCCTCGTGTGGAAAGGAACTTGGAGAGCAGTAGGATGGTGAAGACGGCTGTATTTGTGCTAGAAGAAGAAGCTGAAAACAAACAAACAAACAAACAAACAAACCGAAGGGGGCGCTTTTGAAAAAAAAAAAGGGGGGAGGGGATTAGTGTTGGCCTGTGGTGGTGTGAGGGGTGGACAGATTTCTATTTTTGATGGAATGACACCTGCAGGCGGAAATCCTGCCTGGACATATGAGAGCATAGGGACAGACAGAGAGCCAGACAGCAGCAGACAGACAGAAGACAGACAGACAGACAGACAAGACAGATACATGCGAACCCTGAACAACGGCGCTAAATGTTAAAGTAAGCATTTAAAAAAGAAAAAAAAAAAGAAAAATAAGTACTACTTCTCTCTCTCCTCTCTTCTCTCTCTCTCTCTCTCTCTCTCTCTCTCTGTATCTGTCTGTCTGTCTGATCTGTCTGTCTGTCTGTCTGTCTGTCTGTCTGTCTGTCTGTCTGTCTCTCTCTGATCTGTCTGTCTGTCTGTCTGTCTGTCTGTCTGTCTGTCTCTCTCTCTCTCTCTCTCTCTCTCTCTCTCTCTCTCTCTCTGCTCCTCCTCCTCCTCCTCCTTGCTCCTCCTCCTAGACATCATGTTCCTGTCTAGGACGCTTCTCAGAGAGATGTATTCTCTTTGTCACACTCCATCTATTGTTCACAGTAACGAGGTCGGCTGTGCAAACGGTGCCAGACTTGAGGAGAGCAGGGAAGCACAGTGCGATGACAGAGGAGTGTCGTTTGGCAGACGAAGGAGAAAGGGGACACCACTGCTTGAAATAGATCGTGTCATAACCAGTGTGGTAGAAGTTATGGGCTGAAGAATCTTTTTTTTTTTTTTTTTTAGAAAGAACTGAATTCATGAAGACGGATATATGAATGGCAGGTGGGGGTAGGGGTGGGGAGTTTGCCTTGAAATTTTAAGGTAGAAAGGCATGTAGATAGATAAACCACGCAGGCAAACAGACAGGCACACATGAGCAGGAAGGTTAATTATAAAGATCATTCCAATCTTTGTTTAGCAGTACGTCTCTCTCTCGCTCCCCCCTCCTTTGTTTTTGATAAAGTTGATATAGTCCATGCATGCACTAGTACAGAAACGATGGATAGTGAGTCTGCTTATTGTGAAGGAGAACGTCATATTAGATTGTTTTTGGTTTGACAAATATGGTCTCTTCTTCTTCTCTTCCTTCTCCTTTTCTGTCTTTTAATTTCTCATATGTTTTGTTCTTCTCTGTATTCACCTTGCTTTCTTTGTGTTTGTTTTCTTCTCCTCCCTCCTGCCCCCCCTCCTCCTCTTCCTGCTCCTTCCTCCTCTCTTCTTCTTCTTCTCCTTCTTCTTCCTCTTCCTCTTCTTCTTCTTCTCTTCTCTTCTTCTTCTTCTTCTTCCTTCCTCTTCTCTCTTCCTCTTCTTCTTCTCTTCCTCCTTCTCTCTTCTTCTTCTTCTCTCTTCTTCTGCTCTCTTCTCATCTTTTTCTCACGTCCTCACTCTTTCTCCTTCCTATTCGCCCTTATTCTCTGATTATTCTCTTTCCTTTTTTTTCACTACTATATTCATTATTCCATCTGTCCTTCTGTGCCCTCCCCCCCCACCCCCCACCCCCTCCCTCCGCCTGTCCCTGCTTTCTTTCTTTCACATGATTTCCTTCTTCCCCCCTCATTCTCTTTCCCTTCGTTTTTTTTTTTTTTTTTTTTTTTTACCCTCTTTTTCATCTGTCATTCTCTGCTCTGCTAGCTTTTGTCCTCTTATCATTTTGTTTTTCAGCGCTGTGAGAAATGGAGGACAAACACATTGCCTTCTGGCTGTTCATGACACGGCTGTTGTTGCACATATATATATATATTTGATAGATAGATAGCTAGATAGATATACAGCCGCGGGAGCTAGAAATCAGGACACAGGAGAATTTGGCTATGCACATGCTCAGCTTAATCAACTTTCGGCTTGGAAAACTTTCCGAAGTTTGCATAAAGCTTTGGGACGGAGTGATTTTTCCTCCCACTTTTCATTCATTTTATTCCTTTTTTCTTATTTCATTCATTCAG
>CM065744.1:34687645-34690145 GCA_033310375.1 Conus canariensis | reverse complement strand
AAAAAAAAAATCCCAACCAATCACACGAGTCGTTTGAAGGAAGTCTGCAGCAGTGACCCAAATTAGCGTGGAATATCTATTATGTTCTTTCCTCAGTCTGTCACGCTTACCTGATTAATTCGCCCCCACTGGGTTTCTAAGAATCAAACCAAACGGTCTTGATTTTAGATCCTTTCCATATTTACTCAGTAGTTAATCATTAACACCCCATTTATTCTCAGTGCCTTTTGAAGCTGCTCTGCTGCTGTGACTCAAGTGCTGTGGAATATTTATTATAGACTTTCTTTAATAACCTCTCACACTTGCCTATGTAATTAACTCCCCTCCACTGTTTGTATTGTTGTTGTTTTTTCTTCAACAATAAAGCAAAAATAGTACATATTATAATTCGTTCAGTAATTATGAACGCACATGATGTGACGTTTGAAAGAGACAGACACGAAGACACACAATAAATCCACAGACTGCATCCATTCCATGGCTTCCATCAGATAGCTACAAGGCAGACTATATTCACAGGTCCAGGAATCAATGTTTCCTGGATACTCATGGAAGGATGGAGGTGGTAGAGCGTGGAGGGTAATTGGGATAGAATGGAGGAGGTGGTAGAGCGTGGAGGGTAATTGGGATAGGATGGAGGTGGTAGAGCGTGGAGGGTAATTGGGATAGGATGGAGGTGGTAGAGCGTGGAGGGTAATTGGAAGAGGATGGAGGTGGTAGAGCGTGGAGGGTAATTGGGATAGGATGGAGGTGGTAGAGCGTGGAGGGTAATTGGGATAGAATGGAGGTGGCAGAGCGTGGAGGGTAATTGGGATAGGATGGAGGAGGTGGTAGAGCGTGGAGGGTAATTGGGATAGGATGGAGGTGGTAGAGCGTGGAGGGTAATTGGGATAGGATGGAGGTGGTAGAGCGTGGAGGGTAATTGGGATAGGATGGAGGTGGTAGAGCGTGGAGGGTAATTGGGATAGGATGGAGGAGGTGGTAGAGCGTGGAGGGTAATTGGGATAGGATGGAGGTGGTAGAGCGTGGAGGGTAATTGGGATAGGATGGAGGTGGTAGAGCGTGGAGGGTAATTGGGATTGGGATAGGCTGGAGGTGGTAGAGCGTGGAGGGTAATTGGGATTGGGATAGGCTGGAGGTGGTAGAGCGGGGTGGGGGGTGGGGGGTGGGGGTGGGGTTGGGATTGGGATAGGACGGAGGATACCTCGCGGGAAGAGAGGAGAGGAGAGGAAAGGGGTATGGGATAGGGAGGACAGGCTGTTCTGGTGTGCAGCCTTCCAAATCCAACACCACGTTTCCTAAGTCAATATGTACTGGGGGCATGCTTAGAATGTGTGCCTGTGTGTGGAGGAAGGAAGATGATGTTGGGTGAAGAAGGGAGAGAGAGAGAGAGAGAGAGAGAGAGAGAGGAGAGAGAGAGAGAAAAGAAAGAGAGAGAGAGACAGACAGACAGACAAACAGACAGACAGACAGGAAGACAGACAGAAAGGGACAGAAAGAGAGACAGAGACAGACATAGAGGCAGGACGACAAGTACAGTGATTGGTAGAGAAAGACACAGAAACAAAGACAGAGACAGAGAAGGAGACATAGAAAGAGACAGACACAGACACAAAGACAAAGGGAGATAGACAGACAGACAAGCTGAGAGAGAGAGAGAGAGAGAGAGAGAGAGAGAGAGAGAGAAGAGAGAGTTTTGTAATATAATTGTAATGCCTCTGGCATGTATGCAAGATGTACATGTTTCAAGGGGGTATGACTAAGTAGATCAGAAATTCAGAGGGAAAAAAAATAATTCAATATATCAATAACGGTAAGAGGAGAGAGAGAGAGAGAGAGAGAGAGAGGAGAGAGAGAGAGAGAGGGAGAGAGAGAGAGAGAGAGAGAGAGAGAGGAGAGAAAAGAGAGAATCGAAAGTACAGATGCCGTGTTTATTTCTGAATTTTTGCCGAAAACAAATTTAATTAGTCAGAGTAACCTTTGTCAGATCCTGTCGCTTTTGCCAGTAAGTTTTCTGCCAGAATTCGTGTTTAGCTCAGTTCCAAACTCTGCGAACTTACTCCAAGAGCTGCCATTCATTAGTCTTTCTATTCTCTCTTTCTCTGTCTAACAATCTACGTGTGTGTAAATGCATGTGTCTGTGAATGAATGTCTACATGTGTGCATTCATGTGGATGCATATATGTTTGTACATATGTTTGTATGTATGTGTGTATGTATGTGTGTATGCATGTATGTATGTACGTATGCGTGTATGTATGTATGTATGTTCGTATGTATGTATGTATGTATGTATGCATGCATGCATGTATGGGTACATGTACGCATGATAACATCGTGTCTTATTCATCCTAATTTCCCAACGACCCACCATGACCCTTCCAGACTCTGGAGACCCGCTTGGATCTAACTTCTTGTTGCAAAGACTTCGCCGACTCTCTAGCATACACAAAAACTCTCTAGCGTACAGGTCATTTACCTACGAAATGTGTTGTACATT
>CM065744.1:34665145-34672645 GCA_033310375.1 Conus canariensis | reverse complement strand
TATTCACTGAGCTGATAAGATAAACTTGATCTTACGTATTTTGTGTCTTTTTGGTAAGGTCAGTCTGAAGAGAAAGGGTCAGGACTACATGCAGGGCTTTGTTTAGCTCTACTTTACATTCGACAAATGATGAAAATTAACGCAGGATCACCTATTTCCTTCCTTTATACAGGCTTTCAATACAATAATATATCTGATTTCATATACCACTGTTGTTAGCAAAATGCAAAGGACAATCCTTGTGTAGAACCAAATGCTTTTTAAAAAATGCTTAATAAATCAGTAAAAGCTAGTATAAATCACAATTCTGCATCAAATATTGTCGATAACATCGAGAGAATGAATACTCCTCTCAATCAATCCGTCCTGATGCTTATTGATAATTATGTTGTCATAGAAGCCTGTTCTCTACAGTTAATGATGCCATCACAGAGTTAGTGTTTCTGACAGACAACACATTACTTCTGTCATTAACTAAATCCAGAGGAACACCTTCACAATCCGATGGAGTCTGTCCATTTTCAGGTAGTATTCCTTGACTAAATGTCCCAAAACATGACTTCAGTAAGTAACTGCTGGCAGCATCCCCTTCGACTCATTTTCGATAATTACATCTGGGTCTTGCAGATTTTCTGGTGGGTTTTGTTTCATTTTGTTTCGTTTTGCTTTGTTTTGTTCTTGTTCTTCTCACCTGATATGGAACAGTCCTAGTAATCTGCTTCATTACTGCAAGGATCGAATCCATTGTCATCCATATGAAAATTGTCTCCCTCTACGAGAAAGGGAGATTAGCTGATGTAAGATGAAGAAGGTTGGGGCCAGGGGAGGGGGTGGGGGAAGGGGGGGGGTTGTGGAGAGAGCGGCACACCAGAATAGACACCACAACACACAGCCAAATAGGCAGACAAACACGCAGCTTTCACACAACACGCACCATCCTCAGAAAATCTCCGCAGCCTCTGGATCGATATTTCAATTGCACTGATCAGTTTAAACCTGCCTCTTAAATGCAAGAAAATGACCAATAACACGAACAGCTGTCAACACCAATTGGAATGTCTTCTCAGATTAGTTCAGCTGTTCGAAATTCTTTGTCTTAGGGGTCTGTCGTCCAGAGAGAGAGAGAGAGAGAGAGAGAGAGAGAGAGAGAGAGAGAGAGAGAGAGAGAGAGAGAGAGAGGAGAGAGAGAGAGAGAGAGAGAGAGATCTGTCTGCAGACCAATGTGCTATGAAAGCTGAGCAGCCCATGAGCTCTGTTTCTGTGTGGTTTCCCTGGAGACAGCCTGTACCTTTGGGTACGTGTGTGTGTGTGTGTGTGTGTGTGTGTGTGTGTGTGTGTGTGTGTGTGTGTGTGTGTGACAGAGAGAGAGAGAGAGAGAGAGAGAGAGAGAGAGAGAAAGAGAGTGGTGTCCGTGTGTGTGTGTGTGTGTGTGTGTGTGTGTGTGTGTGTGTGTGTGGTGTGTGTGTTGTGAAGAAGAGAGGAGAGGAGAGTGAGAGAGAGAGAGAAAGTTTTTTCTCTCTCTCTCTCTCTCTCTCTCTCTCTCTCTCTCTCGCTCTCTGCGTTTGCATTATCACACTGATCAGCATTATTCTATTTCAAAGCATAGACGACAATAGCAATAATAGTTGAAACAGCATCCCCCCTGGTACCACGTTATCATCTCCTTTATTTTGTGAACTGGTTCGTTTCCTCCCATAATTGCATTTTGCATTGTCAGATTACTCTACATGTATCTAATACATTATTTGGTTTTTTTTTCTCATGCTTTTCAATAATGTCCAAGAAAACACTTTCCCCAGGAGTGTGTGTCTGGATATACAATGATTTGATCAGAAACAAATTATTGTCTTCGTCTTCGCTGTTGATGTGTCCTTTGTTTTGCAAACATGTTCATTTCTTCCCCTTTATATATTATGTTGCATTGTCAATATACTGAATGCAACTGTATCCCAGGGGAAAAAGTTCCACAGGTGCGTTTGCGTGTGTTTGTCATGTTTGATCAGGAACAAATTACACAGACATGATATTACAATCATAGCACACACGTGAATGCAATGAGCAAATCTCAATATTGTCAAGAAGAGAATTCTGTTAACCAAAACAGAAACTATTGCTAGTACCACAAATGATTCACAATTATATCTCATGTAGATTTCGGATCATTGTTCCAAATGCCATGTTCGGAAAATAAAGCACTGAATGAATCATTCGAGTAAACTCGTGGATGTACTCCTGTCTAGTTTCTCTTAGTCTGTAATAGCCTTCAGCAGGACCAATCGACTGGTAACACGACGAACACAATTCCTGTTAACTTTCTGTGGTTCATCCCAGACTTCCACGACATACTTCACTAAAGAGAACGTGGTCTCCTTAGCCAGGTAAAAGCAAAAGCTCACCATTAGTAGTGTGTCATAAACTACGGCAACTAAGAAGGCAAACGACTGTGACGCACGATTTTCCCACAACTAAAATGTCAGGGGCGGATTGGGGAGGGAGGACAGAAGGGTTCCATGGCTCCTGTGACCACATGTTGTCCTGTGGGACTAGAAATGCGTTTGAATCATGTGCGGTTCTAACAGGAAAAAAAAAAAAAAAAACAGAGGGGGGGGGGGGATAATTACTGAGTCGAACATTATTCTCGTGTAGAAAGCACGAGCCTTTTGTTCCTATTTCACAGTTAAGAATCCAAGTAAAATATATTTTTTTATTATTCATTTTTTTTTTACAGAAGATCTGTGGTCAAATATCTGTTGTATTATTCATTTTTTACAGCAGATCTGCGGTCAAAAATCTGTTTTATTATTCATTTTTTACAGAAGATCTGCGGTCAAAAATCTGTTCTATTTTTTACAGATCTGCGGTCAAAAATGTTTTATTATTCATTTTTACAGAAGATCTGCGGTAAAAAAAAAAATCTGTTTTATTATTCATTTCTACAGAAGATCTGCGGTCAAAAATATGTTTTATTATTTTTTTTTTTTTTAACATGATCTGCGGTCAAAAAAACTGTTTTATTATTGATTTTTTACAGACGATCTGCGGTCAACAATCTGTTTTATTATTGATTTTTTTACAGAAGATCTGCGGTCAAAAATCTGTTGTTGTTTTTCTTTTAAATATCCTCGTTCCATTCTCACTTTTGAAATTGCACTTGCAATGTAAACACTTACTACGTTTGTAGCTTATTTTTTAGAAACTCCAAAACAACATCTTGTTTCATTGCCCATTCTAAACAAGAGGAGAAGCAAATTTTCAAGAAATGTTAGCGAACCGCCAAGAGAAACGTGGACAAACGAGCCACAAGACAAGAGTAGAGGACAGGCATTAATTTGCTACTTCTGTGTGATACCGAAACACGTTCTTGGTCGTTCTCGAAGTTGGAGATACGTCCATACGGATTTTTACGAGCGCAATAAGGAAATTCGTCTAGAGGGAACACAAACGTGGTCTTCTGGGCCATAAAGATCATCACCAAGGTTTCTCCTGTTGGAGTAACAGCTTATTAGGTTTGTACTCTACCGGTGTAACGATCTGCATAAACATCCTGGGAGTCCCGGGGAACTGCACAAAATGATTCCCACCCCTCGTGTTTAAGGCTGTTCAGATTAGGACATCTTTGAAAGAATAGCTATGTAGATTTGGGGAAAATAGCTCCTCTGATGTGAATCAGGAGGACTTAAAGAGATGATTTGACACCGGACACAGCTCACAACGACAGGTGAATACATAAGAGAGAGAGAGAGAGAGAGAGAGAGAGAGAGAGAGAGAGAGAGAGAGAGAGAGACAGAGACAGAGACAGAGACAGAGACAGGGACAGACCAAGACAGAGACAAAAACAGAGAAACAGAGAGAGACAGAGAGTGGCAGTCAGAGAGAGAGAGAGAGACAGAGAGAGACAGAGACAGAGACAGACCAAAAACAGAGATAAAAACAGAAACAGAGAGAGACAGAGAGTGGCAGTCAAAGAGAGAGAGAGAGAGAAGAGAGAGAGGAGAGAGAGAGAGAGAGACAGACAGACAGACAGAGAGAGAGAGACAGAGACAGACCAAGAAGAGATAAAAACAGAAACAGAGAGAGACAGAGAGTGGCAGTCAAAGAGAGAGAGAGAGAGAGAGAGGAGAGAGAGAGAGAGAGAGAGAGAGAGAGAGAGAGAGACAAAAGCAGAGAAACAGAAAGAGACAGAGAGTGGCAGTCAGAGAGAGAGAGAGAGAGAGAGAGAGAGAGAGAGAGAGAGAGAGAGAAGAGAGAGAGAGGAGAGAGAGAGAGAGAGAAGGAGAGAGAGAGAGAGAGAGATTATCGGTTTGCATGTCTGTTTATGCGGAGCTTAGAGCACATTCACGACAAAAAAGGACCTCGTAGAAACCTCACCAAACATGCAAATGGTCGAGTGTCAATGGACTTTTGCACTACACGTGCATGACTTCATTGATCAATTCATCCCCCTTCTCCTCAACCCCGTGCTCATTATCATCCTCCACCCCGTTCCTCTTTCTTCCTTTTCTTCACTTCATCATCCTCTTTCTCCTCTTCCTGATCATCATCTTCATCAACACTCTCATAAAGGGGATCATAGTAATAATAAACTGACAAATCATAAAAGTGATGTTGAAGAAAGGGAGGGAGACGAAAACAAAAATGCCGACGCTGACAATGACGATGACGATAAGACAACGAATAGGAGGTAGAGGAGGAGGAGGAGGAGGAGGAGAAGGAGAGAGAAGAAGAAGAAGAAGAAGAAGAAGAAGAAGAAGAAGAAGAAGAAGAAGAAGAAGAAGAAGAAGAAGAGGAGAGGAGGAGGAGGAGGAGAGAGAGGAGAGGAGAAGAAGAAGAAGAAGAAGAAGAAGAAGGAAGAAAGGAGAGAGGAGGAGGAGGAGGAGGAGGAGGAGGAGGAGGAGGAGGAGGAGAGAGAAGAAGAAGAAGAAGAAGAAGAAGAAGAAGAAGAAGAAGAAGAAGAAGAAGAAGATGATGATGATGAATGAAGGCCATGATCGATCAAACTATGTAATTATGTAATTAGACCCAAGAATTGGGAGGGTGAGGGTAGAACGGGAGAGAAGTGAAGTGATGAAGATATAAGATGGGGTACTTATGCCCCCCTAACACCGTTGTCCTGATGGGTGTACGTGGTGGCGGATCAATAGATCGATCAGCTGATGGCCGCCACATCGATTACAGCCAGTGTTATGTGTTGCGGGTTGATGTAGGGGTAGGGGTAGGGGGCGTGGGGGGGGGGGGGGGGGCACAGCACCTGACAAGCAAGGGAAGGGTAGGGAAGTAGATCTCTTCTTCTCTGATGGGATGTCAGACGAGTTCTATGACTGCAGTGATTAGTAGATGTCTGGCCATCTGTTTGTGTCTGTCTGTCTGTCTGTCTGTCTGTCTGTCTGTCTGTTTTCATCGTCTTTCTGCCTGATTATCTGTCTCCCCTTAAATCAGTCTTTTGCTTTCTCTATCTCTCTCTCTGTTTCTGCCTCTGTCTTTGTCTCTCTCTGTCTCTGTCTCTCTCTGCCTCCATCTGCTCCCCTCTCTCTCACTGTCTCTCTGTCTCTGTCTGTCTGTCTGTCTGTCTGTCTGTCTGTCTGTCTGTCTGTCTCTCTCTCTCTCTCTCTCTCTCTCTCTCTCTCTCTCTCTCTCTCTCTCTCTCTCTCTGCATGCTTTTGTTATCGAACTAATTTACGTTATCATATTTCACAGCAGCAGCAACATTGGCCATAATGGCTCAAGGAGCACACCCGGAATCGACATTGTCTCTCCTCCATTCTGTGAACATGTTCATTTCCTTCCCTGTTTGCATTTTGCATTGTCAGTCTAATCTACATGCATTTTTTTTCTCTCTCGTGCCTCTCAACGATATTAAAAAAAAAAAAAACCGAACTTTTCACCAGGTGTGTTTATGCGTTTATATGATTATTTGATAAGAAACAAATTGCACATATGTGGTATTACAAAATTGTACCCGCATGACTATAATCGTCAAACACCAACCTTGTCAAAAAGATGATAACGTTTAGAAAAAAAAAAAAAAAAAACAATAACAAAAGCAATGGCTAGGACCACAATTGAAACGTACTAAGATCCAATGCAGATTTCTAACTATTGTTACCATTGGTATGTCCAGAACATGTGACGTTGAGCGAATCAGTCGACCAAACTTACAAATGTATATGTCATGTTTATTTTCACTTCACTGTTTTCATTGCAATGACTGCAGGACAGGACTGGTAACACGACGTACACATTTCCCACCAACTCTTTGTGGTTCGTCCCAGACTTTGACGACATACTTCACCGAAGAGAACGTGGTCGTCTCCTTAGCCAGGTAAAAGCAAAAGTTTCACCATCAGTAGTGTGAGACATAAAGTACGACAACTGGGAAGGTCAACGACGGTGACTCACGGTCTTCTTACAACTCAAATGTCAGCGGCATCTCAGCGAGACCATAGGAGTGTTACAACTCTCATCATCACAAGCTAGAATTCCGCGCTAATTATCAGGGGCTCTATCTGGTGTTTCTTAAAATAAAAAAAAAAAAAAAAAAAAAGAAAAAAAAAGCGGTCACACAGTCAAAAATGATTCTCGTTTTAGAAAGCACAGTCTTTCGTTGTTGTTGTTGTTTGTTCGTTTTTTTTCATTAAGCTTAATAATCAAGATTTTCATCGTCTTCATTCCGGTCACACTTTTGTATTTGTAATAGCAATTTGTTTTGGTAGAATGCATTTGTGACTACCTTTCCAAACTCTAAATAACATCTAATTTCCTTGCACGTTATAAACAAGAGGAGGTAAAAAATAATTTGCTCCACCGAGAAACCTAAACACTTTCTTGGTCTTTCTGAAAGTCCAGAACTTTGCCCACATGGATCTTTACGAGGTGAATAAGAAACTGTCGCCCAGAGGGAATAGAATACGGTCGTTCGGGGCCACAGAGATCATTACCAAGGTGTCTCCTGTTACACTAACAGCTTATTAAGTCTGTACCCCACTGGTGTAATAGTTCCCATAAACATCTCAGGGGTGTCGGTGAAGTGCACAAAATGATCCCCACCCCCTCATTTGTTTAGGCTGGGCAAAGTAAGACATCTTTGAGAAAATAACTCCTCTGACATGCAGAGAGAGAGAGAGAGGAGAGAGAGAGAGAGAAGAGAGAGAGAGAGAGGAGAGAGAGGGAGGAGGAGAGTTGTGCGTGCGCGCGTGTGTGTGTGCGTTGCGTGCGTGCGTGTGCGTGGTGTGTGTGTTGTGTGTGTGTGTGTGTGTGTGTGTGTGTGGTGTGTGTGTGTGTGTGTGTGTGTGTGTGTGTGTGTGAGGAAATGGCTTTGTAGAAACATCACAAAACACACCGTGTCAATGAAAAAGAGAAGAAATGATAGAATTTTGCTCTGCACGTGTAAAAAACAACAACAACACAATGTGAATTGGTTTATCCTCCTTCTCCTCAACATCGTCGTCGTTCTCCCCCTCCTCCTCCCTTTCCTCCGCTTCCTCATTCTTTTCCTCCTTACTC
>CM065744.1:34640145-34645145 GCA_033310375.1 Conus canariensis | reverse complement strand
CTCTCTCTCTTCTCCTCTGTCTGTTCTGTCCTCTCTTTGTCTCTTCTGTCTCTTCTGTTTCTGTCTTCTCTGTCTGTCTGTCTGTCTTCTGTCTGTCTGCTTCTCTCTCTCTCTCTCTCTCTCACTCTCATTTCTATTCCTCCTCGGGACTTCTGCTCTCCTGCCACTCATTCTGGCTCGCCTGAACACACCTACACCCGAGTTTGCCCTGTCATACCCCTGTACCACAGGTAACATGCTGCAGTCGATGTCAAGTCGTCAGAATGCAGGCTTCCCACCAGAGGAGACACAGCACTGATTGACTTACTTAGACTTAGATGCTCCCGCATCTTGCAACGCATGAGGCAGTCAAGTCGCTCCACTGTGCATGTCCTCAACCAGTCTGCTGGTGTCAACGAGTTTCAGGTCTCTCTCCACTGTCTGTTGCCAGCTCATCCTGGGTCGTCCTTTTTCATTTCTCTGGCCTGCTGGGGTCCAGTTAATGGCCTGGTTTGCAGGTCTTGAAAAAGGTAATCTCAAGACCTAACCCAGCCAGTGGAGGCGCCGTCTGCTGACGATGGTTGACGTGGAGAGCTGTTTGGACCTCTCCCTGACGTCTTCATTTGGTGTAAAGTCTGATCACTTGATGCCCAATATTTATGTAGGCACTTAGTGTGAAAAGTCACTTTGTCGTTGTTCTGTGGTGCCTGCTCTAGTCTAAACTATACAGAGAGTAAGGATCATATTGATGGCAGTGGTTACTCAGTTGTAGAGCCAGTGAGAGTGAGCCTCCCGCCTCTGATAGGAGCTGCCATGTCCATCTAATTATTTTCATGAATTTACCAGTACAAGCAACTTTTGATATGAAACCATTATAAGCGTGGAAAGGAAGAAGAATCAAAACTAAGGCCACCATTACAGCAGGTCAGAATCATTTAATGAGTATTAGTCAACATGAGTATGATGTATGGGGTTCCATTCTCGGATGACTCTGCTTGACAGGTCCTTACACTACACCTCCTTTCATAATTTTCGAGGGTTGACTGCCAGAACCCAGTATATCCCTTATACATTTATATGTCAGATACTGGGAAATGGCAGTCAACCCTCGCTATCGTATCACAGTGTCAACCAACCAGGCCCGATAAATGCAGACACTTACAGCTAGCTGGTCATCTGAACACAAACAACTGACAGCGATAAAAATGACCTTGCTAAAGTGATGTCGTAAAGAAATTTTATGACATTCGGAAAACAACTTGATGTCACAATACAAAACAGAAACGGAAGATAAAGATTCAGTAAAGAAGAATTAACGAGAGAGAGAGAGAGAGAGAGAGAGAGAGAGAGAGAGAGAGAGAGAGAGAGAGAGAGGAGGGTGGGAGAGGGAGAGGAGGATGGATGGAGAGGGAGGGATAGAGAAAGAGGAAGGGAGGCAGAGACACAGAGAGAGACAGAGGCCGACAGACAGACACAGAGACACAGAGAGAGAGGCAGACAGACAGAGAGAGAGAGAGAGAGAGAGAGAGAGAGAGAGAGAGAAGAGAGAGAGAGAGAGAGAGAGAGAGAGAGAGAGAGAGAGAGAAGGGAGACTGACAGGGAGACAGTCATACATACAGACACACAGACAGACAGACAGGCCAGGAGACTACATAGGCGCACAGAGGGAGAGAGACAGAGACTGAGACAGAGACAGATACAGACAGACAAACAGAGAGACAGAAAAAAAAACAGAGACAGAGACAGTGACAAAGACAAAGACAGACAGAGACAGACGTGAGAGACAGACAGAGACAGACAGACACACAGACAGACACACAGACAGACACACAGACAGACAGGCGGACGGATCAACATAGAGAGAGGAGAGGGGGGTGAAGGGGGAGGGGGGGGGCATTGTCGCCAGCACCGTCTTTTAACATTACTCCAGTCGCCAGTAAGGTTTAGTCGGTTTTCCCCTCTTGTTTCTTCCCTTTCTAACGGTCTAGCCAGTCACCTTACTTATTCTGTTTGTTGTATTGGGAAATAGGTGCAAGTGCGCGTTGGTGCATACCCCCCCCCCCACCACACACACACACACACACAACTAGACTGAGTTTTTATGTTTATAGATAAAGCAGCTGTAAAGTACCTTTAGCACAGAGCTTACTTCCTGTATACGTCTGCGTCGGGCAGTTTACCACATAGGTTCGTGCGAGGTGGTAGCCATCAGACTAGAGATAAAACTACCAGCGACTCGTACATCTCACGCCTGGAAATCATTACTGGGGCTACCCCCCCTGAACCTCTAAAGTTGTAAATGGAAGTTCAAGCAAATTAACTAGCCGCCTTGGCAAAGTGGTTAGTGTCGCGGATTCCTGGCTGGGATGTCGTGGGTTTGATTCTGATCAGAGCCATTTAATTGTGGGATATTTCTACTCAGGGTTCATTTTGCCGTGGACAGACTGGGACCACCCAGTCGAGTTTCATCCCGTTCGTGGATGGGTCTGTGTTAGTGTTGCCCAAATTTCCTGACCAACACTGCAGGTGTCTGTATCCCTGGGGCGTGTTAACACCGGGATGGTTTACGGGAAGTAAGCGTAGAGTACATCCCTGTCATGCAGTCTCAGACAAGAATGGAAATCTGCAACATCATCTTCAACATCCTCATCAGCATAAAAGAAAACACTTGATCCAATTTTGTGGTCCTTTATACCCTGCTCTGATGATGATCTCGGTGTCGATTTCCTCTCTATATCTATCTCCTTCATGAGGTTCTGTCTGGATTACCGAGATCGACAAATTCATGGGAGCTGTCATCGGACGGACGTGGTGGCGCCCTCCGGGGAAAGAGCTCACTCACGCGGGCTCCACGATCAAGCTATAAGTGTCGTCAATACGGGGCTTAGTAGGTGATGTCTCGCGGACGCTGGGTAACAACAGGCGCCACTGAACACCACTGAAGCGACTCGGCAGCAGTGCAGCGTCTCCTCTGGTGGGTTGCTCATGACGACTTGACATTGACTGCTCCCTGTGGATTGCCGATTCCGTAGCTGTGGCGGGACAAGCCAGGCTGTGGCGATGGACGAGGGGTTGGAACGAGTGGCATGTGTATACAATGCCTCTGAAGTGCCATGGAAGATGATACAGAGTGGTGTGTGTATACAATGCCTCTGAAGTGCCATGGAAGATGATACAGAGTGGTGTGTGTATACAATGCCTCTGAAGTGCCATGGAAGATGATACAGAGTGGTGTGTGTATACAATGCCTCTGAAGTGCCATGGAAGATGATACAGAGTGGCGTGTGTATACAGTGCCACTGAAGTGCCACGGAAGATGATACAGAGAGATTGCCGTGAGAAAACAGTGCCACTGAAGTGCCATGGAAGATGACACACAGAGAGTGGCGTGTGTATAAAGTACCACTGAAGTGCCATGGAAGATGACACAGAGAGAGTGGTGTGTGTATACAATGCCACTGAGGTGCCACGGAAGATGACACAGAGAGAGTGGCGTGTGTATACAATGCCACTGAGGTGCCATGGAAGATGACACAGAGAGAGTGGCGTGTGTATACAATGCCTCCGAAGTGCCATGGAAGATGATACAGAGTGGCGTGTGTATACAGTGCCACTGAAGTGCCATGGAAGATGATACAGAGAGATTGCCGTGAGAAAACAGTGCCACTGAAGTGCCATGGAAGATGACACACAGAGAGTGG
Source organism: Conus canariensis (assembly GCA_033310375.1). Lineage (NCBI taxonomy): Eukaryota > Metazoa > Mollusca > Gastropoda > Neogastropoda > Conidae > Conus > Conus canariensis. The sequence goes on along the minus strand of CM065744.1, from coordinate 34,641,465 downwards.
CGTGTGTATAAAGTACCACTGAAGTGCCATGGAAGATGACACAGAGAGAGTGGTGTGTGTATACAATGCCACTGAGGTGCCACGGAAGATGATACAGATAGATTGCCGTGTGTATACAATGCCACGGAGGTGCCATGGAAGATGATACAGAGATATTGCCGTGTGTATACAATGCCACTGAGGTGCCACGGAAGATGATACAGATAGATTGCCGTGTGTATATCAATGCCACTGAGGTGCCACGCAAGATGATACAGAGATATTGCCGTGTGTATATACAAGTGCCACGGAGATGTCGGACCGGAACATGACTGATACAAGACGATACAAGTATTGCCGTGTGATACAATGCCACTGAGGTGCCATGAAGATGATAGAGAGAGATTGCCATGTGTATACAGTGCCACTGAGGTGCCATGGAAGATGATACAGAGAGAGTGGCGTGTGTATACAGTGCCACTGAGGTGCCATGGAAGATGACACAGAGAGTGGTGTGTGTATACAATGCAACAGAAGTGCCATGGAAGATGACACAGAGAGAATGGCGTGTGTATGCAGTGCCACTGAAGTGCCATGGAAGATGATACACAGAGAGTGGCGTGTGTATACAGTGCCACTGAAGTGCCATGGAAGATGACACAGAGAAATGGCGTGTGTATACAATGCACTGATGTGCCATGGAAGATCATACACAGAGAGAGTGGTGTGTGTATACAATGCCACTCAGGTGCCATGGAAGATGACACAGAGAGTGGTGTGTGTATACATGCCACTGAGGTGCCATGGAAGATGACACAGAGACAGTGGCGTGTGTATACAATGCCACTGAGGTGCCATGGAAGATGACACAGAGAGAGTGGGTGTGTATACAATGCCACTGAGGTGCCATGGAAGATGATAAGAGAGAGAGTGGCGTGTGTATACAATGCCACTGAGTGCCATGGAAGATGACACAGAGACAGTGGCGTGTGTATACAGTGCCACTGAAGTGCCATGGAAGATCATACACAGAGAGAGTGGTGTGTGTATACAATGCCACTGAGGTGCCATGGAAGATGACACAGAGAGTGGTGTGTGTATACAATGCCACTGAGGTGCCATGGAAGATGACACAGAGACAGTGGCGTGTGTATACAATGCCACTGAGGTGCCATGGAAGATGACACAGAGACAGTAGCGCGTGTATACAATGCCACTGAGGTGCCATGGAAGATGACAAAGAGAGATGGGTGTGTATACAATGCCACTGAGGTGCCATGGAAGATGAAAGAAGAGAGAGTGGCGTGTGTATACAATGCCACTGAGGTGCCATGGAAGATG
>CM065744.1:34635145-34637645 GCA_033310375.1 Conus canariensis | reverse complement strand
AAAATCAGTACATTTCACATACAACTTATGTTTACATCACAATGACGATGAGCAGCAGTTAATAACGTAAACAGGTGTCTATGGTGGCGTTTTTTATTTTCTTAAAGCGGGCTTGGTATTCTTCTGTACAGTTATCTTCACCGATCAAATGTGCCAATGTAATATCATGTATTAGAGATCCCCTTTTACTGTGATCTTCTCCGATCAAAATTGTGAATAAAATATCATTTATTAGAGATCCCTTTTTACTGTGATCTTCCTCGATCAGTTTGTCAATCTATCATTTCTAAGAGCATTCTGTAACGCGAGCTTCCATGACACAAATGATGCTTCTATATTCATGTTGCGCTATGTGGGCCTCTATGCACAACATCAATACAATAGACCGTTTAATTATTCTTCTATATTCATGTTGCGCTATGTGGGCCTCTATGTAAAACATCAATACAATAGATCGTGTATTTATACTTCTATGTTCATTTTGCGCTATGTGGGCCTCTATGTAAAAGATCAATACAATAGACCGTGTTCTACCAATACAATAGACCGTGTCCTACCAATACAATAGACCGTGTCCTACCAATACAATAGATCGTGTCCTACCAATACAATAGACCGTGTCCTACCAGTACAATAGACCGTGTCCTACCAATACAATAGACCGAGTCCTACCAATACAATAGACCGTGTCCTACCAATACAATAGACCGTGTCCTACCAATATAATAGATCGAGTCCTACCAATACAACAGACCGTGCCCCACCAATACAATAGACCATGTCCTACCAATATAACAGACCGTGTCCTACTAATACAATAGACCGTGTCCAGCAGTACAATAGTCCGTGTCCTACCAATACAATAGACCGTGTCCTACCAATACAATAGACCGAGTCCTACCAATACAATAGACCGAGTCCTACCAATGCAATAGACAGAGTCCTACCAATGCAATAGACCGTGTCCTACCAATGCAATAGACCGTGTTCTACCGGAGAGAAGACACCACAGCCAGGCAATGTACGGTATAGTTTAACAAGGAAACGAACGGCATGATCTGAGGAAAAATCTACTGAATTCCAAAATAAACTTGTTTGCTTGTTTGTTTGTTTGTTTGTTTGTTTTTGTTTTTTCCGGGCCCTGCTCATTCACCACGGGTTTGTTTACTGATTACAAATAGCTTTTTTTTATAATCAGACAATTACAGATAGATAATCAGCCAGCCAGCCAACCAGCAGATAGATAGATAGATAGATAGATGATATAGATAGATAGATAGATAGTAGATAGATAGATAATAGATAGATAGATAGATAAAAACCAAACAAACAAACAACAACAAAACGGAGCATCATCATTTAGTTACATAGCCTGAATCAGCTTAATGCGCGTCACATCTGATTTTGTATTTTCTCTTGATTTTTAGTTTTTTTTCTTTGTTTTCTTGTTTTTTTGTTTTTTGTTCAGCTACTTCCCCTAACTATCTTGCTAATGGGTTTCAGGTCTCTTATAGCATTTACGAATTCATTTTTTGATCTCAATATTCATTTATCATTTGTGTTACAGGTTAATGATAGGATTCTATTATTTTTTTAAATATACGTGTTAATACTGTTGTCATACCGCTCATGTAAGTCCAGTGTGGTCAATCAATACTCATTTAGGCTTCGTCCAGTATCTGAAGTATATGTTCACAGTCACCGTAACATGGTTGGCTCAAACGCGTCATTTCCGTCACACAACGCATAGTTCGACCGTGATTACCGTCCGCGTTAGGATAATGACCATGGGAACATCTCTAGTACGACATACACAGCAGTGTATTACTAAGAGCAAAACAAACATGGAAGAGAGAGAGAGAGAGAGAGAGAGAGAGAGAGAGAGAGAGAGAGAGAGAGAGAGACAGACAGAGACAGAGACAGAGACAGAGAGAGAGAGACAGAGACAGAGACAGAGACAGAGACAGAGACAGGGAGACAGAGAGAGTGACTGACAGACAGACGATAGACAGACACAGACAAAGACCGTGAAAGAGACAGGGAGACAGACACTCCGACGGGGGGGGGGGGGGGGGGGGGGGGAGAGAGAGAGAGAGAGAGAGAGAGAGAGAGAGAGACAGACAGACAGACAGACAGACAGACAGAGAGAAAGAGAGAGACAGAGAGGGGGCACAGAGAGAGAGAAGAAGAAGAAGAGAGAGAGAGAGACGGAGAGAGAGAGAGAGAGAGAGAGAGAGAGAGAGACAGAGACAGAGACAGAGAGAGGGGGCACAGAGAGAGAGAGAGAGAGAGAGAAGAAGAAGAAGAAGAGAGAGAGAGACGGACAGACAAACAGACAGACAGACAGATGGACGGATGGACACACAGACACACAGATACACAGACACACAGACAGACAGACAAAGAGGCTGAGAGAGACCACGACAGAGAAGGTCGAAAACAAAACACACACACACACACACACACACACAACACACACACACACACACACACACACACA
>CM065744.1:34625145-34627645 GCA_033310375.1 Conus canariensis | reverse complement strand
CATCGACAATTTCTTCATAATACATAGCAATGCGTTTTTGGCTCTGCAAGCAATATCTTTACATGCAAAAGTGAAACTTAATCTCGTAGAGAAATATATCCCTAAGTACTTACATACATTTACAACAGGCATATATATTGCATTATATGTCCATTTTTCTCTGGCAGCGAGATAACCGCCTTTTCTGAAAACAATCATGTTACTCTTACTCATATTTACTTTCAACTGGAGTGAATCAGCTGCCCTTTGCAAACTATTCAACTGAGTTTGGAGGCCTATTACAGTCTCTGATATTAATGCAACGTCATCAGCAAGAAGTAAAATAAATATCTCAAGAACATTATTTACAAAATGGGCACCATGTCTTCCAGAGCTTATGACTTTGGAAGTCAATTCATTAATAAATAAAGAAAACAAAACTGGGCTGCAAACATCACCCTGCTTAACACCAGATGTACAGTTGATATAATCTGTTAAAGCAGCACCACATCGCACCCTTGCCTTTACATGGTCATACATACACATAATACATTTATACATCTTTCCATGAATTCCGTTTTTCAACAAAATAGGCCAAAGTATAGTTCTATTAACATAATCAAAGGCTTTCTCAAAATCGATGAAAGCAACATACAATTTACGATTCAGACAAAACTGTTTTTGAACGGAAGCTAATAAAGCTATTGTGGAATGATTTTGTTTAAATCCAGCTTGAAATTCACCTGTAATGTTATTATCCTCAACCCAAACTTGAAGTCTTTTATTAATAATTGTACTACACAGTTTACTACATACATCACACAGCGAAATTCCTCTGTAGTTGTTTGGATTCATAACATCACCCTTTTTATATAATGGTAAAACAATTGATTCACACCAGCTTTCAGGGTATATGCCTCTATTAAACAGGGAATTGAAAAATTTAACAAAAAATTCCATTACTAAGTTTGATTTGGAAGCATTTTTGATAAATTCCTCTATAATTGTATCAGGTCCAGCAGCCTTGCGATTTTCCAGTGTCTTTAAAGCGCTCAAAATTTCTTCTGCTGAGATAGGCTGATTCAAATCACTTTCGCTATCACTATCGTCGAATTCATCACCATCGTCATCATAACAATCGTTATTGTTTATAGCACTGTAACGATTTCCTAAACCACTTTGGTTACTAATATCTTCTCTTTGAATCAGATCATTATCAAATTTGTCTTTTCTTTCTAACAATTCTTTAAAATGTACATACCAATCGTTTATGCTAATATCATTCAAAGGCTGCCTTCTTGTCTTGGAAATTTTACGCACAGATTTCCAGAATTCCTGTTGGCTATTTACCGAAGTTAATAAATCATTTAACAAAGTGTCAAAGAACTGCTTCTCTTTTCTCTTTAACAAATGTTTATATTCACGCCTTGCTATACATAAAGAAGTGCGATCGGGTGGAGACAATGTACGCTTAAATTTGTTCACAAATTGCGTACAGTTCTTTTGGCCACACGACATTCATCATCATACCAGTCGTCCTCTTTCACGCCCTTACCAATGTGTACCTGTTTCTTCATAAAGTCTGCTGCACTTTTTATACAATGATTAAAAATCTCAAGTGCCTCGTTAATATTTTTATCAATCAAAGTGATCGCCATTTCAAACTGAATTTGCATTTCATTTGAACAGATGTTGTCTGTGAACATACTGCTGTGGGCTTCGTCCCATATAAACTTTTCCAAAACTTGAACAGTACTATTATCTTTTGAACATATCTTATTATTCTTAGGGAAATGAATATATAACTCCAAAGGCAAATGATCAGATTCGATCCTGTCAGACACATTCATTCTACTGCTATCAGAAATTATTGAAAACAGATCATTCGACAGTAAAAAATAATCATCTACACTACTACCATTATCCGATATGTACGTGTAATGACCTTGAAGGTCACCCTGACACATACATTCAGAATACACAGGTTTAAAACAGTGCACATGTTGAGTAACATTTTGCCCTAGTTATTAAGCACATGGTCTTCAGAATTTCTGTTCAAGTTCAAAGGACCACTCAAATGTTGATTTTCATAATCGCACTCATTAGTTACAAAATCACTAGAAATGTTTGAGTCTCCATTTATTACTATATAATCATCATGTTCTTCATTACACAGCAAACAGTCACATAAAAAATCTTCCAATAAAGCGACACCATTTTCACAGTCAAAATGCACATAATAGGGTGAGTTTTCAGGTGGTATGTAAGCACAAACATACATAATGTCTCTATCTATACCGAAAAGACATTTAATCCAAAAGAGAAGCGTAGAAAAGAGAAGATTTCACACATACAGGTTTGACATAAGGACACAGCTCATTCCTTACAAGGCAGACAACTCTGCCTGAGCGTCTTCCGTGTACTGACAGTTTAACAGCCGGTCTACAGAACACCGTGTACCCTTTAAAAATAGACAATTGAAAATCTTCTACAAACGTCTCAACTAAACAGACAAAATCAA
>CM065744.1:34615145-34617645 GCA_033310375.1 Conus canariensis | reverse complement strand
TTATCTCCATCCAGACCACATCCATTTGCGCTCAGTTTGAGGAGGTCAGTGATTGATCGTTCTTTGTTTTCATTGTCTTGAATGTGGTTTGCCTTGCCCGAAGAAGACCACAGAGGTTTAAACGCATCATGTTTTGTTTTGTGATTTATTTGTCTCTTTTGTTAGACTCGGTTTCAAAGTGGGGTGACTGCACGTAAAAATTAAAAGATAAAAAGAAAAATTGGAATGTCTGAGCCGCCAAGCGAAGGAAAAACAAACCACAATCCAGACACGACGCGTTTGGACCTTTTGAGTCTTCTTCAGGCAGGACAAACACCATTCAAAACAATGGAAACAAAGGACGTGTAAACTCTTCGATCTGGGTGCGAAAGAGTTAAGAGATGATGCATGTTTAACAACGATCACACACACAACTCATGAAATTGGTAAATTAAAATGAAAGACAACACAATAAAAGATAACAGTCAATTAAAAATCAAGTTGATTTCACAGCGGATTGACTGCAGGCGAAAAAATAGAAACATAAAAGCAAGTAGTAAGGACAGCAAGTATTATACAAGTTGGAAAACAGCACTGCCCTCAGTAGTAAACAAATAACATTATTTGTGCCAGTCATATCCCAATTCCAATGCAAAGAGAAAATACTTGATTCCATTCAATCACTCCATATGTTGTGCTCAGTCCAAGAGCTCCTGACAATGCATCCAACTTGAAAGAAAACGACTAAAAAAATAACAACATACGAAAACAAACGAAAAGAATAACTGCCCCGACCGGCTCCTACCCAGAGTTGTGTTGCTGCGGACTCAGTTGGGAAGACTGGGACCACACAGTCGAGTTTCATCCACTTAATGGATGCGTCTCTGAGAGTGTTGCTCAAATTTCTTGACCAACACTGCAGATGCCTGTATCTCTCGGGCCTGGTTGACGCCGGGATATATTATGAAAGGAAGCGTCGAGTACAACCCCGTCATGCACTCTCAGACCAAAATGCAAATCCGTAGCATCATCTAAATCATTCTCATTCTCATCGATCAGCATAAAAAAGATGTCTCGAATTCTGTGGCCCTTCATGCCCTGCTCTCATGGTGACTCAATTTCGATGTCCTCTCCACGTCTCTGGCCTTGGTTTGGTTCCGTCGGGGTCACCGGTATCGGCGAGTCCATGGGGGTTGTCGCTGGACGGACGTGGTGGCGCCCTCCGGAGGGAGAGCTCACTCGCGCCGGCTCCGCGACTAAGCAATTATTGTCGTCAGTAGGGGGCTTAGTAGATGGTGTCCTGCGTTTGTTAGATCAGAACAGGCGCCACTGAAGTGACTCGGCAGCAGTGCAGTGTCTCCTCCGGTGGGTTGCCTCTTGACGGCTTGACATTGACTGCGCCCTGTGGATTGCCGGTGCCGGGGCTGCGGCGGGGCCGACCGGACTGTGGCTGTGGACGGGGTGTCGGAATGAGCGGCGTGTGCGCACTGCCTCTGAGGTGGCGCAGAGGTTGGGACAGCAAAAAATAAAATAAAAATAAAAAAAAAAATAAATAGAAAAAAAAGAATAAAACAAAGGTCCTATGCTTGTTGGCAAAGAAACATCTAAGTGCTTTTTTTTTTTTTAAATTTTTGCTCGTGCTTCACGTTTCTCTCCAATAATACTGATCTGTTGGCGAACAAATGCTAGACTTGGGGAGGGGGGGGGGGGGGGGGGGGGGGGGGGGGGGGGGGAGAGAAAATGACACGAAGTTAAATCACCGGACAGAGGAGGGCGTGAACAGAGACAACAAGGCCGAGTGGTAAATATCTGAAGTGTTGCACACGGAACATGTCGTAATCTGAGAGGAAAAAAAAATCTGGTGACGATATCATATTGTGAAGACTGTATTCAGAATCTAAATCAAACAAGCAAACAAACAAACAAATCTTAAACAATGACATCACTTCCTCTGATACCCGTGGTTTGGTTTGATTTTCTTGGTTGGTTGCTGGTTTCTTTGCTTGTTTTTTTTTTTTTTTTTTTTTTTTTCTGTGTCGTGCGATCTTGATGATCTTACACCCCACCCCCGCCCCTCCACGCGCTTGCGCGCGTGCACACACACACACACACACACACACACACACACACACACACACACACACACACATACACACGCACGCACACATGCACACACATGCACACGCACAAGCACACACACACACACACACACACACACACACACACACACACACACACACACACACACCACCTTGGTTCGCTTCGAAAGAGTAATGTGACTTAACAACTTGTTTTTCTGATTTTCGATCACTGTTGTTGTGATGAGAAACCAAGTTTACATGAACCTGTCTGTCTGTCTGTCTGTCTGTCTGTCTGTCTGTCTGTCTGTCTCTCTCTCTCTCTCTCTCTCTCTCTCTCTCTCTCTCTGTATGCGTGCGTGATTGCGTGATAGTATGTGCGTGTGTGCTTGTGTGCTGTGTGTGTGTGTGTGTGTGTGTGTGTGTGTGTGTGTGTGTGTGTG
>CM065744.1:34602645-34605145 GCA_033310375.1 Conus canariensis | reverse complement strand
AAGTGTTCACGTGAATGTTTAAGGGAAAAAAATATCGAACAAAACGCGCATTCCCCCAACATTTAATTTGAATTATGGACAAAACCAAGAACTTCTGATTCACGAAGGTCATTCCTGGCAAAAACTATGTAAACAACATTAGAAAGCTGTGAGGTATTCACAAAAAAAATCGCACAAGAAATGAGAAATCCCAAGAAAAAGACGTAGTGTCCTTTGCCTGTTCACCGTGCTGCACACGTCACAGCGACTTAATGGCGTCATGAACGTTTGACAATGATCAGAATTCTTCTTTATCACTTTACCATGTGTAGATCTGTGGTAAGTCAACGTCCATTTCTAATTCGCAAATCTACCATTTATTCTTTCAGTACAAACTCCGAAGCAGACGAACTTTTCGGCTCATCCAAAAAGTCTGTTTTTTCGGGCATCGCGATTCCATCTAATTTCTTCTCTGTTTTATAGATTTGAATATCAAAACATACACGCCTAGAAAGGCTGAATTAACCTTTTTTTATTTATATACGTTTTATTCTTCCAATCGAACTTAAAATCGTGACAATGCCGCTCAAAAAGAGAACCGGCTCACACGTTCTTCTTCGGCCAGAGTTCAACGTTCTCGATCAGAAGAAAGCAGTGAGGAGAGATATGCAAGACAACAGAAAGACAGAGAACGCAAGACAGCACGTAGACACCAAGAGACAACCGAACAGAGGGAAGGTAGACGAAAAAGCGACAGAGAACGCAAAGCAGCACGTAGAGAGCAAGAAACTTTAGAACAGAGGGAAGGTAGACGAAAAAGCGACAGAGAACGCAAAGCAGCACGTAGAGAGCAAGAAACTTTAGAACAGAGGGAAGGTAGACGAAAAAAGCGACAGAGAACGCACAGCAGCACGTAGAGAGCAAGAAACTTTAGAACAGAGGGAAGGTAGACGAAAAAGCGACAGAGAACGCAAAGCAGCACGTAGAGAGCAAGAAACTTTAGAACAGAGGGAAGGTAGACGAAAAAGCGACAGAGAACGCAAAGCAGCACGTAGAGAGCAAGAAACTTTAGAACAGAGGGAAGGTAGACGAAAAAGCGACAGAGAACGCACAGCAGCACGTAGAGAGCAAGAAACTTTAGAACAGAGGGAAGGTAGACGAAAAGGCGACAGAGAACGCAAAGCAGCACGTAGAGAGCAAGAAACTTTAGAACAGAGGGAAGGTAGACGAAAAAGCGACAGAGAACGCACAGCAGCACGTAGAGAGCAAGAAACTTTAGAACAGAGGGAAGGTAGACGAAAAAGCGACAGAGAACGCACAGCAGCACGTAGAGAGCAAGAAACTTTAGAACAGAGGGAAGGTAGACGAAAAAGCGACAGAGAACGCACAGCAGCACGTAGAGAGCAAGAAACTTTAGAACAGAGGGAAGGTAGACGAAAAAGCGACAGAGAACGCACAGCAGCACGTAGAGAGCAAGAAACTTTAGAACAGAGGGAAGGTAGACGAAAAAGCGACAGAGAACGCACAGCAGCACGTAGAGAGCAAGAAACTTTAGAACAGAGGGAAGGTAGACGAAAAAGCGACAGAGAACGCAAAGCAGCACGTAGAGAGCAAGAAACTTTAGAACAGAGGGAAGGTAGACGAAAAAGCGACAGAGAACGCAAAGCAGCACGTAGAGAGCAAGAAACTTTAGAACAGAGGGAAGGTAGACGAAAAAATGATAGAGAACGCAAGGCAACAAATAGACAGCAAGAAAGTCAACAGCATAGACAGGTTAGAATAGAACAAGAACATGAGAGACGTGTGAGCGCTAGGGGCTTATCACAACCAACCAAAATCAGATGGCTTAACTCAGCATTTCATGACAGCGCTTCAACCCTCTACAGCAACCACAAGGACGTTTTCATCGGCACTTTGTCAGCAGAGTGCCCACATTGCCATGCTCTGAAGTGGAGAGGGGATGGCACCAGGAATCTGCTGCAACAGTGGCATGGTCAGACTGCGACCCCTGATTGAACCGCCAGAGCCTCTTCGATCCTATCTCCTTGGGAACTCTGCAGACACCAGTCATGTCCTTTCAAACATATGAAAGTATAACTCTGCTTTCCAAATGATAGCTTCGGATGTGCACGGGAGGTAAAGCTGTCTGGATGCATGCCTACATTCAAGGTGCAGGGACAGGTCTACCACAGCATTGGGTCCCTGCTGCCGCAGCCATCAACCGAGCCACAGTTTCTCCAGATTTACTTTATGGGAGACAGTGAAAAAGAAGCTACCAGACGCTGCGAGGACCAAGCATGGCTTAGTGAGAAAGCCATTCTAGCTCCCGGGAATGACATGGTCAGTGCCATCAACCAACAGCTTCTGCACCAGCTGCCAATGCCAGAACACCTCTACCGGTCTGTGGACACAGTTGTGGATGAAGCAGAGACTGTGCTCTATCCAACAGAGTTTTTGCACTCGCTGACACCTGCAGGCACACCGCCACATCTTCTCCACCTCAAAGTGGGATGCCCCATCA
>CM065744.1:34590145-34595145 GCA_033310375.1 Conus canariensis | reverse complement strand
TTGTTGTTGTTGTTGTTGTCGTTATGATTTGTTGTTGTTATTGTTATTGCTTTGTTGTGTTTTCGTATTTCGTCCAAACACGCGTTTCACGCGATTCTAAGCAAACTCTATGTCTGTTTTTGTTGTTGTTTGTTGTTGTTTGTTTGTTCGTTTTTTCTGAAATAGGAATTCGTTTCTCTCCCTTGTTTCCTTCCAAACCAACACCGAACCCAACTATCGGAGCATACTACTTGCATGAAGCCCACTATCTTTAACTCTCCATTTTCCCCAGAGGAAAACAATGAAAGTTCTCAAGGAAAACAGTACAACAGTGAAACCAGTAATTAGCACAGGGCTTTCTAGAGAAATGGATATTGTCACTATTTTCTTGAAGGATTATTACTGTTTTCCTCCTCCTCCACCCCCCCCCCCCCCCCATTTCCCTAAATATAGCTATCATGCGCTCATAAAGTTAGTATTTCCCCAGGCCATACGTTACTACAACCTCCAACAAACACACCGCAATGCTGTCACCCACCCAGCGAACACTAGGAACAACAAACCACAAGGGTTGCATGGGAGTACACAGATTTCTACCTTCCAAGTCATGCGCAGTCTGTAGCCTCGCTTTGAGTCGATTCATCAGTGAAACTACAAGTGTGGTTGGCCGCCGGAGGAAGCGTATTGAATGAATGGATGAATGAATGAATAAATAAATAAACAAATAAATAGATAAATAAGTAATTAAATAAACAAACCAAAATACTTGAATAAATCAATAGACACAATCTAAACGAATAAATAAATGAATGAAACACCACACACACACACACACACACACACACACACACACACACACACACACACACACACACACACACACACAACAAACGCGTGCGCGCGCGCGCACGCATATATATATATTATATATATATATATATATGCATACATACATACATGCATACCATTCAAATAAATAGATGAACGAATAAATGAATAACTAACTTACTAAGTATCTGACTACCGAACTAACCAACAAACTAACTAACTTACTAACTAATTAACTAACTAACTTCCTAACTAACTTCCTAAACTAACTAACTAATTAGCTAACTAACTAATTAGCTAACTAACTAACTAACTAACTAACTAACTAACTAAGCAGAGAGACGGAAATATGTCCTAAAAGGGTGTCTTCCCTTTCTTTTTTTTTTTTGGTTCGCTTTGTTTCGTTTTGCTTTGTTTCGTTTTTTACTCGTTTTTTTTTTTTTTAACTTTATTTTTCTGCTTGCAAAGACAAAATATTTGACATAAATTCATAGCATTTCAGTTCACATCAGTATATAATTCACACCATTTATGTTTCAACAGCCAAACGCTTACATTTCAATCAAGTACCATAAATCGTTTTTTTTATTTATTGGAATAGGATATGAAAAGTAAACAGTTTCATTTTTCTTCTTTCTTTTCTTTCTTTTTTCTTTTCTTATCAGTAGGGAGTTTTGATACCGCATGACAATGAATAACTTATATAGACAGTCATCCACTAGGACACACTCACTTCACAGCATTTATGTTCAGAGTAAAAAAAAAAGGTGTAACGACTTTGCCGTTTAAATCTGCTGTTCGGTTTGGGTTTTTTTTTTTCAGTTTCGCTCTACAAACGCGTAATTTAGTCTTTTAGCGACATTGCATCCATTCACTAAGTTTGGGTCAAATCACTTGAATAGTTTGCGCGTTATCTTGCTAACAACCAAACAAACAAACAAACGGATGCACAAATATCTGTGAAAACATGATGTTCTTGGTGTAGTAGGACAAAACAATCGAAACGACAAAGTCATCTCCCGCCGGTGACCCTTAGACACCCCCCACCCCCCTCCATGCCCACAACCGCTTTCATCTCCAATCCTCCCCGCCCCATCCCCCACCCCCCACCTCTCATCCATGTTGAAGAGGGCCGAAAAAGAACAGACAGACATAGCTGAGGCAGACACAACAACAAACTCAAAGAGCTATCCTCCATGATTCCAACCCTGCTCACTCCTCCACCTCCTCCTCCTCTTCCTCCTCCTCCTCCTCTTCCTCCTCCTCCTCCTCCTCGTGACGCCATGGAGGGGTGATGAGAGGTCTGCATTTGAAGAAAGGCGATGGCGTTTGGAGAAAAACAAAACTGGCGGCTTTGAAATCAAGGAGCTGCTTTTTCTTTTTTTTTTTCTTTTTTTTTTTTTTTTAGTTTTTGGAAGATGAATGTAAGAGAGGGCCTCGCTCTCCCTCCCCGCCCCTCCTCTCCTCTCCCCGCCTTCCTTCTCCGCCGCCCCTCCCCCCCTCCACCCCCCCCCCCCCCCCCCACAACGGAGAAGAGAGGTGAGCATGAGAATCTTCACGTCAAGAGACTGGTTGAGAGATGGCCAAACGGGGGTGCGGTGTGTGTCGTGGAGGGGTGAGAGAAGCACACACGGGGCTTAGCGGCTCGCTCTCAAGCGGTTCTGTAGGGGGGCTGAGTTTGTTTCTGGAATCGTTCTCAGAGCGCAGGAAACGGAAGTTGGTCGGTGACTGCGCATGGGCACGGGGTGGGGGTGGGGTGGGGGTGGTGGGGGGTGGGGATGGGGGACATCGCAGGCTTTTTTGTTTGTTTGTTTGTTTGTTTGGTTTATTCTGTCGGTTGAAGGTCTCCGGAAAGGATGTCGTTACGCTATCTTCAAGTCTCCAGTTTAGTTCCCCACGCAGTGTCTCTCTTTCCTCTCCTCTCTCTCTCTCTCTCTCTCTCTCTCTCTCTCTCTCTTCTCTCCTCCTCTCTTCTCTCTCTCTTCTGTTACATTCATCTTCCGACAAACAAACAAAAAAGCAGCTCCTTGGTTTCAAAGCAACAGTTCATTGCGGAATTTAAAGACAGGATTATTTGTTCTTTTAAACAGAATTGGCACTCAGATATGGAAAGTAAAGAAAAATATCGCTGGTTTTTTTCATTTAGGAATGTGTTTCATTCTGAAAAAGTTTCTCAATGTCATAACAGATAAATGGCACAGAATAAATTACGCAAGATTTAGGTTGAGAACTTCAGGTTTTAATGCGAACAAAAGATGGTTTGAATGTGAAACATCCACAGAATCTCCTTGTCCTGCATGTTGACACATTATTGATGACGAAGAACACTTTCTGTTCCACTGTACTGCTTATAATGAAGTGCGGACAAATTGTTCACTTTTCCAGTTAGATATAGCGAAAAGACAAAATGTTGCTGTCGTGTTATCATCAGATGATGAACCTGTAATTAAATTAGTTGCGAAATTCATCGCAGAAGCATTGAAAATTAGAAAGATGAAGGATAGTGAAATTTAAGATAATGCATTATAAGAGATATCTGAATAAATATTATCATTCATCGCAAGTGGAAGAGATCAGTAAGATACATTGTCACCATTTGATTGAATGGATGGTCGAGTCAGTCTTAAGATTTTTTTTTTTTAATTGCATTACTCCTGTGCGTGAAGACATAAGGAAATGTTACGAATTTATTTGTTTTTGTTAACCTTTGATTTGATACACACTAGGAATGAAAGTGTACTATTTGTTTGCAGGAAAGGAAGAGGGAAATGTTATTGTTCTCTTCCCTCTCCCCCCTTGTCAAAAGACCTCTTTGATAATGACAATAAAATATCAAAGTGTCAAATTCTCTCTCTCTCTCTCTCACTCTCTCTCTCTCCTCTAACACACACACACACACACACACACACACACATACGCGCGCGCGCGCGCGCGCGCACGCACACACACACACACATATGCTCGCACGCCCGCACGTACGCACGCACACACTTACACACACTCACGTGAAAGCAAACAGAGAGAGAGAGAGAGAGAGAGAGAGAGAGAGAGAGACAGAGACAGACAGACAGACAGACAGAGACAAAGAGAGAGACATAGACAGAGACTTATGAATACAAGCATTATCTGACGTGATTTTTCTCTTCGACATTTAGATTGGCAACTACTGCTATTATTATCATTATTATTATTATTATCATTGTTATTGTTATTTTTGTTATATTACCACAGCTATATGTTTTTTTGTTGGTGTGTGATTTTTTAAACTTAAGTTTCTTGCATTGTCTTCGAACTAGTGTTGGTTGTCAGCTATATTCATAATATTTACAGCATTTCAGAAAAAAAGGAAGGAAGGGAAAAAAAAAAGAAACAGAAAACACGAGGGTGATATAAGAGAGAGAGAGAGAGAGAGAGAGAGAGAGAGAGAGAGAGAGAGAGAGAGAGAGAGAGAGAGAGAGAGAGGATTCGGATTCGGATTCGGATTCGGATAATTTATTCAAGCATAGGCCATTGCCCCTCTTGAAGGGGTACACTTTTCAATTCTCGAACATTGCAACATTTCCTTAGTATCTATACACACACAGTCATAAATGCTTATTATGAGAGAGAGAGAGAGAGAGGAGAGAGAGAGAGAGAGAGAGAGAGAGAGAGAGAGAGAGAGAGAAGAGAAGAGAGATGCGATGAGTATACAGCAGAATGAACGACGCTAATGAGTGAAGTCAAATTCGAATGGAAGAGATTAACGTGAAACGAATGAATAAACAAAGAGATAAATAAATACATGAATAGATACATAAATAAACGAATGAATAAATAAACAGATGAACGACAGCGGAGAAAGGCGAAGAATGATTTTTTTTTTTCAAAAGAAGAAGAAAACAGAAAGAGGAACAGAGAACATTACAAATGAGAAACAGAAAGGAAGGAAGAAAAAAGAAAGCAATACGGCAAAAACGGAAAGGAAAAAGAACCAGAAAAAAGCGAGAGAGAGAGAGAGAGAGAGAGAGAGAGAGAGAGAGAGAGAGAGAGAGAGAGAGAAGACAAGAAAGAGAAATCTTATAAGAGAAAGAGTTTAAGAAAGAAGAAAACAAAACACAAAGAAACAAACAAACAAACAAACATGATAAAGCGACCAACAGAAAACTGATAGAGTCATGAAGAGATGAAATGCGATCAATTATCAGAAATTGAAA
>CM065744.1:34582645-34585145 GCA_033310375.1 Conus canariensis | reverse complement strand
TTTTCAGTGCAACAATGAAAATATACATAGTAGAATGAAGTTAATGCACAACAGTACGCAGTCTTTTTTGTGCTTCATAAATATACATAGCCAGATTGCAGATAATGTTTTCTTTTCTTGACGACAACAGTAATATTACCTTGAAATGACATGGTTCAGTAAAATACTTAGGTTGAATAAGTTTGGTTCTAAGATCATGTAATACAGGACAGCACAACAAAAAATGAACTTCATCCTCTTTGGCTAAACCACATAAACGGCATATAAATTTACCTTCGGCATAGTTGTAGTATCTGAAACGATGACAAGCGATATCAGAAACACCAAATCTAAACTTTGCTAATGTGCTCATAACATAGCGATTCATTTTAACATTGACATATGGCTCTAGCTCATGCGTTGTCTTAAAGAATCTGTACTGTAAGAATCTATCACTATGATCAACATGATCATGCCAGTTCTGCCATCTACAATCAATAATTCTGTCTTTAAAACATTTCAAAAATCCAGATATGTTTTGAACGCCCTGATTATCCCAAACAAACCCAAAACCATATGAATTCAAACATAGTCGCACACTAGAAGCCCATGTCTTCTTTCCATTATTATCCAAAAACATCAACATTTTGTATGCCTTAAAGGGTAACCTATCTTCATGCATTCTAGTTAACTTCAGCCAATATTTAATACATTTTACATAGGAGTTCAGGTAAATTGGATATCTTCCGAGTTCTCCATAAATCATATCATTTGGAGTTCTCATATCAACATTTAAGAAACGCTTCAATGCATACAGGTGAACTTTCTCTGTGATCATACTTTTTTCGAAAGCCCAGATTTCAGCTCCATACTGCAGAATTGGTTGAACTTGTGAGTCAAACAGCTTCGTAAAAATACTAAATGAGTTACAGTCTAGTTTGTACAAAATATGAAGAATAACTACAATTGCTCTCTTTGCTCTGTTTGCGATATCTTGACAGGCATAATTAAAACTGAGTTTAGTTGTAAAGTATATTCCTAGATATTTATACACATTCACTACAACGACTCTCTCATTTCCATAGGTCCATCTCTCAACTTTTGCCAAGTACCCACCCTTACGAAAAACAATAATGTTAGTCTTCTTCATGTTAACATGTAATTCAAGTCCTTTGGCTGCAGAGTATAAAGAATTAAGTTGACGTTGGAGACCAATTACTGTCGTGGACAATAATACAATATCATCAGCAAACAGCAAAATAAACAATTCTAAAAAATCAAAAGTTACTCCATGCCTACCATTTTCAATTATTTTCAGGGCTAGCTCGTTTATGAACAACGAAAACAACACGGGGCTAGAGACATCACCCTGTTTAACACCACGAGAACACATAAAAGAATCAGATAATTTTGCTCCTGATCGTATTCTTGCTTTCACTTCACTGTACATATTTTTTACGCAACGAAATAATTTACCTTTAACTCCATTTTTTATCAAAATAGGCCATAAAAGTTTACGAGAGATTGAATCAAAAGCCTTTTCAAAATCAACAAAGGCAACATATAACTTCTGATTATTTACAAACTGTTTTTGCACGGCAGCTAGTAGCGTAAATATATGGTCAATTGTTGAGTAACCTTTTTTAAACCCAGCTTGATGTTCCCCAGTTATATCATTCAAGCATACCCATTCACATAACCTACTATTAATAACAGAACTATACAACTTACTACAAATATTACTCAAAGAAATACCCCTGTAATTGTTCACATCATTGACTTCTCCCCTTTTAAATATAGGCAGAACTATAGATTCTTTCCAGCCATCAGGATATATTCCAGAATCAAACAGAAAATTGAATAGCTTTATTAAAAAGTTCAAACTACTTTCTCCAGAATTCTTGAAAAACTCACCAATCATACCATCTGGTCCAGCAGATTTACCATTTTTCAATTTCCTTACAGCAAGTAATATCTCCTCTTTAGATATTGGTCTGTCAAACAGACAACCTTCCTCTCCGTCCTCATCTGTTAACGTTTCCTCTATAATGACACTCTCATCATCGTCTTTTTCTAACAAACTTCTGAAATGTTGATACCATTCATACATAGGAATATCATTTGAAGGTTGTGATCTCTTTCTAGATATTTTATGAACATGTTCCCAAAAAGACTTCTGGCTCTGAATGGAATTCATGAGTTCATTTAACAAGCTATCATTATATTCTTTCTTTTTCCTTTTGTTTAAATTCTTATATTCACGCCTTGCAATACAAAACTCAATTCCATCTTCTTTATCTAACGTTTTATTAAATTTTCTGAACAGTCTACGCATTTTACATTTATACAGTTTACATTCCTGGTCATACCAATTATTTTGAGTAATGTTTTTGTTTACTGGTATTCTTTTCACCATACATTCAGCTTGATCTTTAACAATTTTATTGAACTGATTTATTGCATCGTTGACATCCACATGTATCAGATCTTCAGCCGCTACTATCTGGTTCTGTACATCTTC
>CM065744.1:34527645-34530145 GCA_033310375.1 Conus canariensis | reverse complement strand
GAGACAGACAGAGCATGGGTATGGGATTGAAATCATTGAACAATGTTTGATGGACTTGTATGAACGTTACGAGGATTTCTACATTATAATATGTGGTGACCTGAATGCAAGGACAGGATGTATGAATGCATCACTACAGAATGAACTGTTTACGGACAATGTGTGGAAAACGGATAAAGAAGATACAGATCAGATGATTACTCGGCATTCTGAGGATAAAGAAATAACAGGTTTTGGGCGAGATTTATTGAATTTATGCACAGCGTTTGAATGTATCATTCTCAATGGTCTAAGTAATTATGATTTTGATGAATCACTCACTTTTGTATCGAGCAATGGGGGAGCACAATTGATTACTTTATAACTTCTAGTGGTTTATGTTTACAGAATTATATTAGTTCTTTAAATATTCTGTCCTCCATTGATTCATCACATTTACCTGTTTGTATCAAACTGTTAACCACCCTGAATTCTCAGGCAAACATGGACAGCCAAGGTAAGAAAGCAAAAAAGTGGATGGAAAAGCAATGTTGGGATAAGTCATTAGAGCAACAGTTCATTGAAAATGTCAATACAAAGGAAATGCAAGATATGTACTTACAAGCTCTAGCACATATTGATAATGATGTAAATCAAGCTGTAACCTTGTTTTCTAGAACTTTGGTACTAAGTAGTAACTGCATGAAAAAATGTGTCTGTATTGATAAAGAGATAAAACCTCCACAGTGGTTTGATGCTGAATGTAGACAGTTTAAGGTAAAAGCAAGGAATTCGTTGTTGATACTGAGGAAATCAAACAAAGCAAGGCAATTAACATATACTGTGTCAAATACACAACAATCAGAGGAAAGGAGGCAATTTGTTCAGAAAAGGAAGGAGTACAAAACAATGATAAAAAGAAAAAAGAGCAGCTTTAAACGTGAACAAGCTAGAAAACTTGCAAGTTTTGGTAAAGACAGTAAATCATTTTGGAAAGAAGTTAAATTCATGTCTGGTAAGAAAAGGGCTCGCATTTGTCCTGAAATTTCTGACCAGCAATGGCTTCACTACTTTAAAAGCCTATTCAATGTTCCAGAAATAAAAACATTTGATTTTAGCCTTGAAAGTTATGAATCAGAATGCAGTGATTTAAACTCACCTATTTATGAAAGAGAAGTTTATGAGGCAGTTCATAAACTGAAAAATGGAAAAGCATGCGGTATTGATGGAATTACTCCAGAAATGCTAAAACTATGTAGTGAGCAATCAGTCAAATTCATGACAAAACTATTTAATAATCTTTTCGAGAAAGGTCAGTATCCTGAGGAATGGACAATATCCATTATATTACCAATTTTTAAGAAAGGTGATAAAACAGTGACAGATAATTACAGAGGTGTATCATTACTGAGTTTAATGAGTAAATGCTATACTAATATTCTCAACAAGAGATTAGTGAACTTTATTGAAACAAATAAGAAGCTAACAGAGTCCCAAGCAGGTTTCAGAAAGGGGTATTCTACATTTGACGACATTTTTACCTTGAATGCAATCATTCAGAAATGTTTTTCAAAGAAAGGAGGAAAGCTTTTTGCATGTTTTGTGGACCTGAGAAAAGCGTTTGATTCAGTTCAACATGGATCATTATTTGAGATTCTGATAAAAACAGGAATTCATGGTAAATTTATTAAGGCAATAAGGGCTATTTATAGATCAGCTCTTTCATGCGTCAGAATAGAGGATCGTGTAACTGATTTTTTTGATTGTCCTGTTGGCGTGAGACAAGGCTGCATCCTGAGCCCAGAACTTTTTTCGATTTTTATAAATGAAATTGCTATGGCAGTGGAAGAAAATGGAATACATGGTATCCAGTTGTTACCAGGTTATGTTGAGCTATGTATACTTTTGTTTGCTGATGATATAGTCCTGCTGTCCGACACCGCTAAAGGTCTACAGAATCAAATTGATGTACTGAACGAATCTTGCAAAAAGCTATTTCTGAATATTAACAAAGACAAAACAAAGGTTATGGTATTTCGAAAAGGAGGGTTTCTAGGCAAAAACGACAAACGGAATATAAATGGAGATTCTTTAGAAGTAGTAAATGAATATAACTATCTTGGTTTTGTGTTTACAACCAAAATGAGTATACTAAAGTGTGTTGATGCTCTGGCGGTGAAGGGCAGAAGAGCTTGCATTGAATGTGTGAAACATATTGGCAGATTGCATGATATTTCAAAATCTTGTTTTTTGCAAAATATTTGACACTCAAGTACAACCTATATTACTGTATGCAGCTGAAGTGTGGGGTATGAATAGATTAGACAACATTGAAAAGGTTCACAGTTATGCATGTAAACGATTTTTACGAGTCCCATTAAAAGTACCAAATAAGTTTGTTCTTGGGGAAACAGGAAGGCACCCATTATATGTGAATAGTTATTTTAGATGTATTAAATATTGGCTTAGAATTCTAAAGATGGACACGACTAGAATCCCAAGGATGGCATATGCAATGCTT
>CM065744.1:34522645-34525145 GCA_033310375.1 Conus canariensis | reverse complement strand
TAACAGATTGTATTATAAAATTATCCATACACTACAAGATAGATAGATAGATAGATAGATAGATAGATAGATAGATAGATAGAAGATAGTATAGATAGATAGATACGCATATGACGCCCAACAAAGTATAACATTCGCACGACATACCTAACCAACTAACGTTCATAACGAAGGCTCGTTGAATTGTCGAAGCATCCAATGTTGATGACGAAGATTTCAATGGAACAATCGACGCGCTATTACCGAAACACAAGACACAGGCTCCACATGTCGTGACACAAGCAGGAAGTTGTCAGGAAAGAGGACCACGTTAAAGATCATCACAGAAGCCTCTCCCTAATCTCGCCCTCTACCCCCACTCCCCCCCCCCCCCCGCCCATCCCTATTCTCCTTCTCCTCCGTCTCCTCCTCCTCCTCCTCCTTCTCCCCCCTTCTCTCCCACCTGCGCTTCCATAATTTCCAATTCCTCTCCTGCCTGCTTTTATGGAGATGATGGAAGTCTTTTGTTGACATCGTAATATCCAATATTAAAACAAAGTCCTCGCTGTCATATCCGATGAACATGATCAATTCGCTTTTCAACCCATTTTCCTTGCTGCCTAGCTCTCTCTCTCTCTCTCTCTCTCCTCTCTCTCTCTCTCTCTCTCTCTCTCTCTCTCTCTCTCTCTCGCCCCCCCCCTTCTGCCCCCTGCCCCCTCCCACCTCCCATTCCCATCAACCCATCCTCCATCCCCCACCCATCCTCCACCCCCCCCCCCACCCCACCGTCATTCTCCCATCTTCTTCCAACCAAACATGGCAGGATCTAATTTTCTGCTTTATTTATTCAGAAATCGCCGCAGGGAAAATAACCCTATATTTCTGTTCTTTTCTTCCTACTTCTTTCTTTTTTTTTTCTTTTTTTTTTTAATTTCAAAAACGTTTTCATCAAAAAAATGCATTTTGGGTCTTTGCTGGTATGATTATGATGATGTTCAAGAAGAATTTCAACGCTTGATGTCATTATTGTCAACTTAACGAGAGAGAGAGAGAGAGAGAGAGAGAGAGAGAGAGAGAGAGAGAGAGAGAGAGAGAGAGAGAGAGAGAGAGAGACGGAGGGAGGAAGAGAGAGAGAGAGAGAGGGAGGGAAGGAGGAAGAGAGAGAGAGGTGTGGGACAGAGAGAGAGAGTGGGATGGATGGAGAGAGAGAGAGAGAGAGAGAGAGAGAGAGAGAGAGAGAGAGAGAGAGAGAGAGAGAGAGTCAGAGACAGCGAGCCAGGGACAGAGATAAAAGCTGATATGTCCAAAGGAAAAGAAAGAGAATTAATTAGAATTCCCGAAGAAAGAAGTATTGACACAGGGTTAAAAAAAAAAAGTAAAGAATAATAAAGACCAGATAATAAAAATGACATTACCAATAATGATTCTGATGACAAAACGAAGAAGCAAGCAACACTCACCGTGATTTCTATTCTGATCATGAAGAAGGCGCACATAAATTAATAACTGATTTCTTTACTAGATAAAACAAGCAAAACGATGCGAGAAAAGACGCGAATCTCATGACACTTATTTAACTGGAGAGAGAGAGAGAGAGAGAGAGAGAGAGAGAGAGAGAGAGAGAGAGAGAGAGAGAGAGAGAGAGAGAATTAAAACCGATTAGGGGATATCTTTTTTCCTTTCTTTCTTTTTTTCTTTCTGTCTGTCTTTCTTTCTTTCATTCTTTCTTTTTTTTCCATTCTTTCTTTCTTTGGTTTTTCTTTCTTTCTTTCTTTCTTTCTTTCTCAGAGAGGAGAGAGAGAGAGAGAGAGAGGAGAGAGAGAGAGAGAAAGAGAGAGAGGGGGCAAAGAGAGATAGACAGACAGAGACAGACAGACACAAAGACACACAGAGTGCAAGACCTTAATTTAATAACAGTCGGCGCCAGTGTCTTTGGAATTTCTTCTTTCTTTCGTTCTCTGGGGGGGGGGGGGGGGGAGGGGGGGAGAGAGAGAGAGAGAGAGATAGGGGGGGGGAGGGATGGAGACAGACAGACAGAGACAGACACAGAGAGAGAGACGATGAATTTTTGGGGGAGGAAGATATAAAAGCAGCATGTTTAAAGTAAGACCAGCTCAACTCTCTTTTGCCCAAGATATTTCTGGTGGTCCATCACCACTTAGACCATTTTTTTTACCTCCAAATTACAGTATTGATTAAGAATTTGGCCTGGCCTTTTGAATAGCTGGTCTTAGTCCAGTTTTAGTCTTCTTCAATGGAAAAAGAGAGATAATATATATTGGAGTAGTTAAGTTTTATTTAAAGCGGTGTTGCAATTTTTTTGTGTTTAAGATAAGATAAAGATTTGAAAAAGCGATTATAACGTCGACAGAGTGCGCTTGGGATGTGTGTGTGTGTGTGTGTGTGTGTGTGTGTGTGTGTGTGTGTGTGTGTGTGTGTGTGTGTGTGTGTGTGTGTGTGTGTGTGCGTGTGCGCGCGCATGCGTGTGTATTGGGGGTGGGGGTGGAGGTGGAGGGGAGGC
>CM065744.1:34507645-34512645 GCA_033310375.1 Conus canariensis | reverse complement strand
TCTTCGACTGAAAAACTAGGGAGAAGAAGCATTCATATCTGCAGTGGTAGATAATTCTGCCTAATTAACAGTCTGTACTTGAGTGGGTGAATGGAGAATAATAAATGCTTCTCAAAATGAGCCTTCCGCTAGCTTATAGTTTCCAAGAGGGAGACAATCTCCAATGGGGAGAAAATTCAGGAACATTTAACTCCTGGTCAGACATCGGTATTTTGAAAGCTGATTGTTTCTCCTCAGTGACTGCGGAAAGTGGTAACTTGACTCCTCTGTCTTTTCTGTTTTAAGAAGAATGCTATCCCAGAAAAAGGCTGGTGTGCAAATACTGTGGTATGGTTGTTGAGTTTTCAAAAAAACAACCAAAGCTGCCACCTAAGAAGCAAAAGGAAATCATGAAAGAGCAAAACAAGCTACATTTTCTAGTGAAAAGTAGAAAATATAAAAAGATAACCTCTTAAGACACAAGTGCTGAGGGCCAGTTCTTGGAATGAATCTGCAAGGGACTGAATTACAACAAACTAATAAATTCCAAGGATAAGTAACCGAGCACTATTCCAGCAACTTACAGAGCAGCTTGGTGTTGCAATGACTGCAAGAAATATTCAATTACAAACAAAGCTTGCTCTTATGTCTTAGATTGAAGAAATAGGGGGAGATAAGCATTCATATCTGCAGTGGTAGATAGTTCTGCCTAACTAACAGTATGTGCGTTGAGTGGGTGAATGGGGAATGATAAATGCTTCTCAAAATGAGCCTTCACCCTTTAAAGCACATACTGTTAGTTAGGCGCGTGTGATGTGTGTGTGTGTGTTGAGAGAGAGAGAGAGAGAGAGAGAGAGAGAGATGAGTGTGTGTGTGTGTGTATGTGTGTATGTGTGTGTGTGTGTGTGTGTGTGTGTGTGTGTGTGTGTGTGTGAGAGGAGAGAGAGAGAGAGAGAGAGAGATGAGAGAGAGAGAGAGAGGAGAGTACTAGCAGATGATAATCTGGTGCGACTGGCAATAACCGTTAGTTACAGACAGTTTGAGATTTTCACCGGAGCAATGAACTGGAACCTGGCAACTGCAGCAATGCACTTTGAAGCTGCCCCGTGAAAGGGCAAGAGCGACTTGTTTTGGTCAACAATGGCCCCCTGACACCTTAAAAGGGACTAATTACGACTCATAATGATGATGATGATGATGATGATGATGATGATGATGATCATCATCATCATCATCATCATCATCAATATCGTCGTCATCATCATCATCATCATCATCATCATCATCAGCATCATGATACAACGGTGTGTGTGTGGGTGTGTGGTGTGTGTGTGTGTGTGTGTGTGTGTGTGTGTGTGTGTGTGTGTGTGTGTGTGCGTGCGTGCGTGCGTACGTGTGTGTGTGTGTGTGTGTGTGGTGTGTGTGTGTGTGTGTGTGTGTGTGTGTGTGTGTGTGTGTGTGTGTGTGTTTTCTCTTCCTTTCTCTATGACAGTTGAATGATGTCAATACGAAACCGAACTCCCCCCTCCCCACTCTCACACGCACTCACGCACTCACGCACAAACACACGCACGCACGAACACGCAACACACACACACACACACACACACACACACACACACACACACGCACGCACGCACGCACGCACGCACGCACGCACGCACGCACGCACGCACGCACCACACACACACACACACACAGAATTGCCTTTTTGGCACGAGTTTCGCCATTTATCATACAACAACATGACTTTCGATTCTCCCCATACTATTTTCTGTTCAACTAGCAATCATCATCCGTATCTATTCACGACTTTCGCATTCTTTTTTTTTTTTTTTTTCTCAGTTAATACATGTTGGGATTTTATTTTTTCGCTGCTTGGTCGCACGCCTCTTACGTTTACTGTTTTGAAATTGTCTACGTTTGGTGCTACCTCCGCTACGGATGTTATATTTTCACAACCATTCCTTGATTTCCTCGTTTGTCGATCGAGCAAAATTACGCCAGAACTGTTCACTCGATGTTAACAAAACTTCAAGGAATGTGACATTTATCAGAACGACGAGCGTACGAATTTTTTTCGTTTTCTTTCTTTTGTTTGTTTGTTTGTTTGTTTTTGTCACATTTTCTGTGTCATCACTTACGCCGCTCATTCCGACCCTCCGTCCATAGCCACAGCCCGGCCCGATCTGCCAAAAACCAGGTGCCGGCAATCTGCAGGGAGCAGTCAATGTCAAGTCGTCAAGAGGCAACCCACCGGAGGAGACACTGCACTGCTGCCGAGTCACTTCAGTGGTGTTCAGTGGCATGCTTGTTCTGCTCCAACATACGCAGAACACCACCTACTAAGCCCCCTACTGACGACAATAATTGCTTTGTCGCAGAACCGGCGTGAGTAAGCTCTCCCTCCAGAGGGCGCCACCACGTCCGACCAATGACAGCCCCAATGAATTTGCCGATACCGGTGTCCCAGACGGAATCAAACCAAGGTCATAGACATGGTGAGGTCATCAACACTGAGGTTACCCTGAGAGCAGAGCATGAGAGGCCACAGAATTTGAGACCTTTTATGTTGTTTGATGAAAATGAGGACGATGGAGATGATGCTACGGATTTCCATTCCAGTCTGAGACAGCAATATGACCGGGCTGTGCGCTACGCTAACGTTCGTTTATTAACATTATTTCTGCGTCAACCAGGTCTGAGACATACAGACACCTGCAGTGTTGGTCATGAAGTTGGAGCCACACTTTCAAGAGACGCATCCATTCAGTGAATGAAACTCGACTATGTTGTCCCAGTCGTCTAAAGTGAACCCCTAGCAAATCTCAACTCTGAGTAGGAACCGGACAGAGCATAAACATCCACATGGCTCTGATGGGAATTGAATGCACGACCTCCCAGCCTGGGAGTCCGAGACGCTAACCACTTCGCCACGGTAACGAGTGCTATACTAATTTTTTTTGGAAAATGTGAAGAATCCACTTGTAGAGTTTTGAACACGTGCGCGCGCGCATGCGTGTGTGTGTGTGGTGTGTGTGTGTGTGTGTGTGTGTGTGTGTGTGTGTGTGTGTGTGTGTGTGTGTGTGTGGATTGCGTTCCCGTCTCCAGTGTTTGGAATTTGTGAACTATATTCAACTATTCGACATTGCCGTTTTCCTTGAGACTAAAACTGATGACCAAGATGTTTTATTTATCTCTGATTGCTTCAGTGACTGGGGATATGACATTAAACTGTTTAACAGAAAATGCCTGTCTAATCGACGTTCTGGTGGTATTGGAATAGCCATCAAAAGCAAGCTATCTACGTGTGTGGAGATTTTACCTTATTCTGGTGGATGTGTGGCTTGGTGTCTATTAAAAAGATCATTGTCAGGTTATGATAAAGACTGTCTGATTGGTGGCGTATACATTCCTCCCGAAGGTTCAGTTTATAGCAGTGTTGAACTGTTTGATGTGATTGAGACGGAATTGTTATCATTACAAGATAAATATAAGGATTGTTATGTTTTGTTGTTGGGCGATTTTAATGCTTATACCAAAAGTATGAATGATTTTATTGATATGAATCAGTTCACTCAGTCTGTGTTCTCTGATGTTCTCTATGATATGAGCGAAGATAATTTCCAACCTTGTCAAAGTTTATCTCAAGATAAGCAGAGGCCTAATAATTATGGTTATCGTCTCTTAGATTTATGTAAATCACTGTCAATATACATTTTTAACGGAAGAGTTGCTTCAGATGCTGGTATTGGAACATGCACATGTAAAGGAAGCACAGTTGTTGATTATATCATTGGTTCTAGACATTTGATGGAAAATGCAAGTAAGTTTAAAGTTGATGTTTTTGATGCGTTGTTCTCTGATGTGCATTGCTCATTATGCCTGTCTCTTCCAGTTAAAACCTGTTTTGTTTTCAATTAACCTAATGGTACTAAACACTCTCTGCATCAAAGGTATGATGATGCACAGATTAGAAGATGGGATAACAACAAATGTAATGAATATAAAGAACACTTAGCAAATTACAATGTTGATGAAATTGTAACTTTATTTGAACAAGGCACAATATCAATCAGTGAAATGAATAAGCGGTTTTCGTCAATTCTTGTTGATTCAGCGAAGGATACATTTGGTGCTTACTCTAATACTTACAATAATAGATATTCAATGAGGCAGAATCAAAGCTGGTTTGATAAGGAGTGTAAGGTTTCTCGAAGCCAGTACTTTAAAGCAAAACATAAAGTTAAATGTTCAAATACTGTGCCTAATCTAAATAATCTTGCTGCTAAAAGCAAAGAATATAAAGATGTTTTGAGACGATCTGAGAGAAGAGCAACGGGAAAATGGCATAGAGAATTGCGAGCTTTAAAAACTAGAAATCCAAGGGATTATTGGAGGAAAATTAAAGGCAAAAAAAGCTTCATCGTGTCCTATACCTCTTGAAGAGCTTAAAAATCATTTCCAGTCCCTCAATCAAAATACTGGATGTAATGATATCATTTTTAGTAATGAAGTATCTGAAGGAAATATCAATCTAGACATTTTAAATGATTCAATTACTGAGGATGAAATTGAAAGAGTCATTAAATATTTAAAGAATAACAAAGCAGCGGGAGTTGATTTAGTAAGGAATGAATATATAAAGAATAGTGATCCTTATATGACAGAGTTTTATTGTTTATTGTTTAATCGTGTTTTGGATTCTGGTATTATACCAGAAGATTGGGTGACAGGGTTAATTGTACCACTCTATAAAGGCAAAGGAGATCAACAAGACTGCAATAACTACAGAGGGATAACACTGTTGAGTTGTGTAGGCAAATTATTCACGTCAATTCTAAATAGCAGACTTACTTATTTTGTTGAAATAAATGGACTTATTTCTGAAAACCAAGCAGGTTTTAGACGCATGCATTCAACGCTTCACCATGCTTTTGTTCTTAAATCATTGATTGACATGTTTGCAATCAACAATGGAAAATTATACTGTGCTTTTATTGATTACAGAAAGGCATTTG
>CM065744.1:34490145-34492645 GCA_033310375.1 Conus canariensis | reverse complement strand
CTGGCGACGTTATGGTTTCTCCCACGTGGGCTGTTTTTATTTGCACGTCTCTGTGTCTGTTCACACGATAGCTCTAAATGTACTGAGCTGTATGTATCCAACGGTGGGGCCTGGAGCAAACAAGGCCCCAAAAAGGAAATCAGTTTTGGGCACGGACTCTCTCTCTCTCTCTCTCTCTCTCCTCTCTCTCTCTCTCTCCTCTCTCTCTCTCTCTTGAGGACATAAGGAAATGTTACGAATTTTTTTTTTGTTTTTGTTAACCTTTGATTTGATACACAATAGGAATGAATGTGTACTATTTGCAGGAAAGGAAGAGGGAAATGTTATTGTTCTGTTACCCCCTCCCCCTTGTCAAAGACCTCTTTGGTAATAACAGTAAAATGTCAAATTGTCAAAAAAAAGTGTCAAGTCTCTCTCTCTCTCTCTCTCTCTCTCTCTCTCTCTCTCTCTCTCTCTCTCTCTCTCTCTCCTCTGCGAAAAAGTTGTAAAGACTTTACATGACAACATAAACGACTCTACGAAATTTTGGAGCAAATTAAAATATTTATCGTGTAAAAAATCAGTTCAAAATGACATTAGCAAGAATGATTGGTACCAACACTTTTCAGAGGTCTTTCAGTCCAACTTGACTACCGATGAACAAAACGAGTCTGTTGACGAGAGAGAAGTACAAATCGATAAAGAATCAAATCACTTCAACACAGACATTCTAGAACAGGATATCTCAGAAAGTGAAATTTATGCTGCAGTACGTTCATTAAAGAACGGTAAGGCCGCAGGCCCTGATGGAATTGTGGGGGAAATTTTCAAAAATTCTATTACAGTAATTATTCCGTTTTTGATTCTTTTGTTCAATAAACTGTTTTCTACTGGAACTTATCCTTTACAGTGGTCAGAAGCCATTATCCAACCTCTGTTTAAAAAAGGTGATGTGAATGTAGCCGATAATTATAGAGGGATATCATTGCTGAATGTGTGCAGTAAGTTGTACAGCCATATACTAAACGAACGGCTGAACAAATGGATTGAAGAAAATAATGTCATCAATGAAAGTCAGGCAGGATTTCGAAAAAAATATGTACTATTGACCACGTTTTTACACTGTTCGCTATAGTTCAAAAACAATTATTGCTGCACAAGAAATTGTACGTAGTCTTTATCGATTTTAAAAAGGCCTTTGATTCCGTTGTTCGAGCAAACTTGTGGGATATTCTAAAGAAAAGGGGGATAAATGGAAAAATGACCGGGCTATTACTAGTATATATAACACGGTGAAAGCGAGAGTTAGAGTTGGTAACGATTTAAGTGAAGCCTTTTCGTGTCCTCTCGGTTTAAAACAGGGGGAAGTGTGTAGTCCCGTTCTGTTCTCCATTTTTATCAATGAGTTGGCTGTAGAAATAATTGAAAAGGGAAAGCATGGAATCCAACTTATCCCTGATTTTCTGGAAATTTTAATTCTTATGTTTGCAGACGATGTTATCCTCCTCTCTGATTCAGTTATTTGTTTGCAAAATCAGTTAAACGTCTTATACAACACAGCTAAAAGACTAGGTCTTACAGTAAATCTGGATAAATCAAATATAGTCATATTTAGAAATGGTGGCCATATCTCTGAGCATGAACAGTGGTTCTTTGGTCAGAATAAGATGAATGTTGTAAACATGTACAGATATCTAGGAATCATAATGTCAACTAGACTTTCCTTTTCTTATACCCTCTATGATATGTCAAGCAAAGCAAAGAGAGGCGTCATTAATATTTTCAAACTTTTGTGGTCTGTGGGAGAAAAATCGCCTACTGTATTCTTTAAGTTGTTCGACACTCAAATTCAGCCAATACTTAGTTATGGGGCGGAAATCTGGGGTATATATGGTAATCTCGACATTGTAGAAAAAGTGCACCTCTTTGCCATGAAAAGATTTTTGAATGTGAGCGTCAGAACTCCTAATGTAATGATCTATGGAGAATTAGGTAGGTTTCCTTTGCATGTCAATTTATTTTTAAAAAGTATTAAATACTGGCTGAGAATTTTGAAAATGCCACCTCATCGATTGGCATATAAAGTCTACAAAATGTTGTTATATTTTCATGGTACGAATAAGAATACTTGGGCATCTAATGTCTGCTTTTTTCTTCATAAGTATGGATTGGAAGAAGTTTGGGAGAATCAAGGGGTTGGGAACCAAACGGAGTTTTTGAAAGCGTTGAGAAGTAGATTGATCCAAGACTATAAAATGCAGTGGTCTGTTGAAATAAATCGGAGTGATCGCTTCCAGCTTTACAGGACATTAAGTCTGATTTAACTTTGGCCACCTATCTACAATCAGTTAGCCATTTAAAGGCTAGAATAAGCCTGATTAGAATGAGGCTAGGAGTGTCGCAATTAAATGTACACAAAATGCGTTTCAGGAGAAACCTAATGGAACAAGAACTAATGTGCCCGCTTTGTGAAAGCCAAGAAGAAACTGAAGTCCACTTTGTATTGCAATGTCCGGCTTAT
>CM065744.1:34480145-34485145 GCA_033310375.1 Conus canariensis | reverse complement strand
CCTATGATATGATGCTTCTAGAAATGGAAAAAGGTAAAGAAAACTGGGCTCATAGAGTAAAGAAAGTCCTTTCAGAACGGGGTTTTGGAATAGTGTGGATGACTCAGGAAGCAGGACATGAGCAACAGTTCATTGCGGAATTTAAAGACAGGATTGTTTGTTCTTTTTCACAGAACTGGCACTCAGATATGGAAAGTAAAGAAAAATATCGCTGGTTTTTCTCATTTGAAAATGTGTTTCATTCTGAAAAATGTTCTCAATGTCATAACACATAAATGGCACAGAATAAATGACGCGAGATATAGGCTGAAAACTTTAGGTTTTAATGCGAACAAAAGATGGTTTGAATGTGAAACATCCACAGAATCTCTTTGCCCTTCATGTAGACACAATATTGATGACAAAGGACACTTTCGGGTCCACTGTACTGCTTATGACGTACGGACAAATTGTTCATTTTTCCAGTTAGACATGGCGAAAAGACAAACTGTCGCTGTCGTGTTATCGTCAGATGATGAAGTTGTAATTAAATCAGTTGCGAAATTCATCGCGGAAGCATTGAAAATTAGACAGATGAAGGATAGTGAATTTTAAGATAATGCATTATACGAGTTATATGAATGAATATCATCATTCATCGCATGTGGAAGAGATCAGTAAGATACAATGTCATCATTTGATTGCGTGGATGGTCGAGTCAGTCTTAAGATTTTTTGTTTCAACCTTACTGCATTACTCCTGTGCGTGAGGACATAAGGAAATGTTACGAATTTATTTGTTTGTTAACCTTTGATTTGATACACACTAGGAATGAATGTGTACTATTTGCAGGAAAGGAAGAGGGAAATGCTGTTGTTCTGTTACCCCCTCCCCCTTGTCAAAGACCTCTTTGGTAATAACTCTTTGGTAAGAGAGTGTGGGAGAGAGGGAGGGACGGAGAGCGACACAAAGAGAGAGGTGGGTGGGGACTTGGAGACACAGAATAAAGAGACGGAGTCTCTGACACAAGGAGAGAGAGAAGAAGAAGAAGAAGAAGAAGAAGAAGAAGAGGAAGAGAAGAAGAAGAAGAAGAAGAGAAGAGAGAGAGAGAGAGAGAGAGAGAGAGAGAGACAGAGAGACAGAGAGACAGAGAGAGAGATGGGGAGGGGGAGAAGGGAGGGAGGTAGGAGAACGGAGAGAGAGAGAAATAAAGAGAGACAGACAGACAGCCAGGGGAAGGAGATAGACGAGAAAAGGCTGGGGCGAGAAGATGGAGCCGAACTCAATAAGCCGTAGAAGTTCATGCGATGATAATGATGAATAGAAGGAAGATCATTAAAAACAACAAAAAAAAAAAAAAAAAAAAAAAAAAAAAAAAAAAAAAAAAACGCCGAAGGAACAAAAACAACAACAACCTGCAAACGCAGGCCTATATGTTCACATCCTTAGCAGGATCTATCAACAATCCCCAGACAACAGATGGCACCAGCTCCCATTTAACTTCTAGTGTCTCCGCCGACCTTCAGCTGTTAATGCGCATTGTTCATGCAGCCAAACAATTCACAACTGGTGCTTGTTCATAATCTGTTGCAAGAGTGTAATGAATATGCTCTCATGACGTATAAAAGGATTGATTACATCAACGAAGGCGAAGAAAGCAGCGACGACTGGAAGAGGGAAGGGTTAGGGCGGGGGAAGGGGGGGGGGGGGGGGGTGGGGGTGCAGGGAGAGGGATGAATGACGGGATGGTGGGCAGTGTTAAAAATGGAGTGAGGGTGGGGATGGGGGTTGGGGGTGTTCAGGGTGAAACAAAACAGTAAAGCCATGGAATGGTAATGTTATACGGATTATTTTGTGTGTAATTCGGGTAACCCATCATCTGCAGACTGTTGAGAATAGGGACTCATTGTGTATGGAGAAAGCAATGCGTTATTTTTTTTTTCGATACTCTCTCCTCTCTCTCTCTCTCTCTCTCTCTCTCTCTCTCTCTCTCTCTCTCTCTGTGTGTGTGTGTGCATGTATAAATATTATGTTATGTTTTGTCAATCAGTGGGAGATTGCATCAGTTAGGAGATCCAAGTAAAGGGTGTTCTGCACAATTCTTATCTGTTGTCAATGCATATTATATTACAGCAGAGCTGACCACTCTGACTTTTGGAGACACTTTGATACTTTGATATTTTATTGTCATTACCAAAGAGGTCTTTTGACAAGGGGGGAGAGGTAACAGAACAATAACATTTCCCTCTTCCTTTCCTGCAAACAAATAGTACACATTCATTCCTAGTGTGTATCAGATCAAAGGTTAACCAAAACAACTAAATTCGTAACATTTCCTTATGTCCTCGTAACATTTCCTTATGTCCTGATGTTGATTTTTGGAGAGAGAGAGAGAGAGAGAGAGAGAGAGAGAGAGAGAGAGAGAGGAGAGAGAGAGAAAAAAAATTACAAAGCTCACTTAGTGACATTTTCCATTGCATGTGAAAACGGTGTTGTGAGGGGGTGTGTGTTATCGCGTGATTTTCCCGCGTCCAGTCAGGAGAGGGCGCGCGCTGTTTCCTTCCAATATTGTGCAGAGCGTCGCTGAGTCAACATCGCTGAGAACACGAAAGCCTGGTTTAGATCGGTAAATGAGAGAGAATGTTTTGTCGTGTCTGTCTGCCTGTGGTCAGTGGGAGTCCTTGACCAGTAAACATAATGAAAATTGAAGAGCAGAAAGTAGAGACCTGTATTTTTTTTAATTTCAATTTCACACTCTTATTAATAATATAAAAAGACCAGAAATTAGATACCTGTTTTCATGTCAATTTCACACTCTGATTAATAATAATTATAAGAATAACTCTTACAAAAGAAAACGTTCTTTTTCTCATAAAGTCTCACAAAAGAAAATGTTCTTTTGCTCACTTTCGAGTCGTCGCTAAGTACTGGAAAGACCTTCATGCTAACGTCAAAGCTGTACAAGATGTTAACAGTTTCAAGAATCTTCTGGACAGAATTGCAAATTTTTTAGATTAAAAAAAAAAATAATAATAATAATTTTCACTAGTTAAGTTTGGCGCACCGGTAATATTACTATGACCAGACCCCAATTTGAAATCAATCTATGAGCGGACACAGACCTAGCCTCCTGGAAGCCAGTCCCTACTATCACTACTACTGCCGGTACTGGTGCCTCTGCTGCTTAATCCCCACTCAAAGCCGCAAAGGAAGCTTTCAAAATGGACCCCGATTTTTGAATGTGGTTGAAGTGCCATTGCCACCTGATGTCTTGAATCCTCCCCCCCCTTCTTTTATTTTTTAAATAAATCAGCAATATGTACTGAGCAATCTTCCTGAGATGTCGTTTCATGCCCCTTTTCCCCTCCCCGCTCCGGTATCAACGCGTCTTCCGTCAACCGTCAAGGACATTAAGGTTAGAAATTTATTCACAGCGCTCTATCATGGCGAGGACATATGCAATGTCATTCAGTACATAAAAGGATATGGAGCTCTTAAAAAAAAAAAAAAGGGGGGGGGGGACGCGAAAGATCCCCCCCCCCTTCCCCCCATTTTTCCCCTCCCGCCTGCGGCTTTAAGCACGCATACTACTTCGAATCAATTTCTTTGAAGGTGTGTGTGTGTGTGCACGCGCGCGCTCGCGTTTGTGAGTTTGTGTCGGTTTTGGGCGAGGTGAGGGGGGAGAGGGGGAGGGATGCATTAAAATAGCATTGTAATATATTTTCTTAATTTATTTATTTTTTTTTTAATGTTTATTTTTTGCGGAGACTGTGAGGGGCTAACCGACTTTGATTTTTCAATCTTTTGTTTGGGCCACCGAGAGAGAGAGAGAGAGAGAGAGAGAGAGAGAGGAGAGAGTGAGAGAGATGGGATCCTGAAAACATCCCGGATCTTTTGTGATTAGGATTTGGCGGAGGAGGGGGAGGAGGAGGAAGAGGTGAATTTATCATATAGAAAGCAAAACTGAGCACGGATTATTACTGGTAACCTTTGGTTTGTTCCGAGATGAACTTGAATTTCATTCTTACATGTTATGGCCTTAAATGTTAAAGCAAAACATGAGAGGGGTCTAAACGGAAATCCTTTCCTTTCCCTGCCACACTACCTCCATTTAATTCTCTCTCTCTCTCTCTCTCTCTCTCTCTCTCTCTCTCTCCTCTCTCTCTCTCTCTCTCTCTTGTGTGGTGTGTGCCTTGCCTGCCTTGCTCTGTCTTCCTGTCTGCTTCTGACTTGAACCTAATCTCTGTCAAGTTCATAAGGCAGGATTTCACACAGCCACGTCCTGTAGAGTCCACACACTCGCCTACCTGATTCTCATTCGAACTAAAGAGGAGTGAAAAAGAATTCTGCCCTTCACATGCTGCCAGTCACCCAGCCAGCACCCCCCTCCCTGTCCACCCCCCTTCTCTCTCCCCCCCCCCCCTCCTTCAATTTTGCTCTTTCAGCTCATCTCCCCATCTCATCCACACTTTCCTGAAACATCATCTCTGGTGGTTAGCTCACATAGTAGGATCCACACACACACACACACACACCACACACACACACACACACCCACCCTCACATACATACACACACATACGCGCGCGTGCGCCCCCCCCCCCCACCACACACACACACACATACACACACTCACACTTATATTTATCTTTTTTGTCCGTATTATATTTGTATGTGGCGGTGATTTCGTTAAAAAACAAACAAACAAACAAAAAAAACCAAACTACACACAAATGTGCGCACGTACGCATTGGCGCTCACATGCACGCCCCCACCTTCACCCTTCACCCCATCCCCCACCCCCACACATTTTCGCCCAGCTGTGCGCGCTTCTGTTCTCTCTCCCCCCCCCCCCCCCCCCCCCGTTATATTGGTTGTGCAGGCTGATGATGCGAATTTCAAATAAGTGGCGAGTCCTCATGCACATCTACACAGATGAAAGCCGTTTTGTCTTATGCAGGTACAGAAAACTTGCCCCACTGACCCAAGTACGTCTCCTGCGCCGACCTCAAGCAGCAGCC
>CM065744.1:34447645-34450145 GCA_033310375.1 Conus canariensis | reverse complement strand
ATTTTCCAGACTACAATTAACAGTTGGAATCGAAATCACTCCATGCAAAGAATAGCCTATGTGAAGTTGATGTAAGTCGAATTGACTCCCTGGTCAACACCCTAAGTGTGTGTGTATGGGGGTATGTGGTGGTAGTGGGAGACTGGGAGGGGTGAGGGGGGGGGATGGGGGTGGTGTTGATACGTTGTCAGAACCTGTGTTTATTTAACATTTCTTCAAGGGGTGAAAGGGGAGTTGGGATAATTCTGTCTAATGTGTGTAGTAAGTAAGCCAGGCTGTTGGCTGATTTGCAGATGTTTTCAAACCCATTTCCGTCCTGTCTTTAGCTTCAATGGGATTTACCCAGTGAAAACCAGGATGTGTGTCTTGTACCGCAGTGTCTTGTTTCATTTTGTCTTTGGTGTTTTATACACGTGTCCTTTGAGAGAGAGAGAGAGAGAGAGAGAGAGAGAGAGAGAGAGAGAGAGAGAGAGACAGACAGAGAGAGAGAGAGACAGAGACAGAGGAGAGAGAGAGAGAGAGAGAGAGAGAGAGCAGTATAAATATATTTTTGAAAAATCTGAAAGGATTTCAGAACGAAACAAACCAGCAGAAAGACAAAAACACAGAGGTGCTTGATCTGACTTTTTGACCTGACCACCACGCATGCAATGAAGTGGAAACAGAGAGGGGGGGGGGGGGGGGGCGTTAATGACAGCAGGTTGGTGTCTGCTCAGCTCTGATGATTACACACACTCATGAGCCAAGCTGCTCCAAAATGCACTCACTGATACTAATGCGCTCAAGCACATGCTGGAATGGGAATGTGTGCATTCATGCGCACACAAAATATAACACACACACACACACACACACACACACACACACACACACACACACACACACACACACACACGCAAGCGCGAGCGCACGCACACATGCACACACATGTGTGCGCACACACAAAAACACACTCTCTCTGCCTGTCTGTCTGTCTGTCTGTCTGTCTGTCTGTCCATCTGTACATCTGTCTGTCTGTCTGTCTGTCTCCCACCCATCCCCCTCTCTCTCTCTTTTGTGGAAGATGGAGAAGAAGTGGTGGTGGTGGTGGTGAGTTGGGGATAAAATGTTTGTACACTAGACGTGTCTCTTAAGCATAAGTTTGCCGCTAGTGCAGTGGTGTCCGTGCAGTCAGTACGAACTGAATCAGCCCTATGACTGGCTGACACTGGGGAGGCCATGGTGTCGATCTGTTCACCAGCTGTGGGAACTCCCCGCTGATCCCCCCCGATCCCATAATGCTCCCTGAGGTTACGGCCCCTGGTTGAACCAATGCACCCCTCACCAGGTCAACACAGGCCATTGCTGGAAGCTATTTTTATATTCGGGTTGTTTTGTTTATCTATTTGATTTCGTTCGTGATTATTCTCCTTTGAATCTGCCACACTAAAAGAAATTCGTAAGGGGATGAAAACAAGATTTTAAGAAAAAACAAGGCAGCCTGAGTTTGTTTTTTTCTTTTCAGGTTCATGTAACTGTGTGGAGAAAAAAAAACCGAGCAGACTGAATATCGCTGAGAGAATCCTGTTGCAATACAGATCACTCAATACCAGCTGGCCAGGAGTGAGTGTAGGGGAGAGGAGAGACGTTTTCCTAGGTTTGAATGCTGTTTGGTGGTCTGCCAGGGACACAGGCATTTCCCATACAGTCCTTCAAATGAGACTATAAACTGAGGTTCCGTGTGTGAACGCACGCATAACATCTTGCACACACATAAAATCCCATAATCAACTTTTGGAAGAGAAGGCCAGTTTGGCCGTTGGTATGGATGACACATTACACATAGCATGCACCCTGCTTAAGAAATGGAAAGACTGAAGGAAGTAAGGAAATTGAGTGAACAATATTGAATGGCATTGACTGGGTGACACGGGAAACAACTAAATGAAGCACCAGCTAGCAGCTTTTCAGTCGGCCCTACCGGCGTAGGCAGCCTGTTGTGGAAATGAGTGTGGATTGTAAAGCGCTTA
This sequence comes from Conus canariensis, assembly GCA_033310375.1. NCBI lineage: Eukaryota > Metazoa > Mollusca > Gastropoda > Neogastropoda > Conidae > Conus > Conus canariensis. Next base: position 34,448,136 of record CM065744.1, on the reverse strand, counting down.
GAGCTTGGTCTATAACCGAGGATAGGCGCTATGTAAGTATTCACAATAATAACAATTTTAACGTCCTAAGAGACAAACTGACCACCTGTCACTAAGCAAAATGGGAGGTGGGGGTGAAGGTGGGTGGGAGGGCAGGGCACTCCGGGGAAAGCGGTTCAGTATCATTTCCTCATGTTCGAGTGGAGACTCTCCACTTCAAAAAAAAAAGAAAGAAGGACAAGTAGTAATGTGACAATGCACATGAACCATCTGTCCATTTAAGTTGCTTGGCTTGGAGTATTAACAAGTGTGAATCAGCGAGAAAAAAGTTTTTGTTCATTTCCTTTGTTATCGTTTTTCGTTTATTGAATGAATTCAGAAGAAGAAGAAGAAGAAAGAAGAAGAAGAAAGAAGAAGAAAAACGTTCGCCTTTAAAAACAAGTTTGAAGCTTCCTGAACAAACAATATCCGTGTTGTGATTACTGTGTTTTGACTAGCGGCACTTGTGCAAA
>CM065744.1:34430145-34435145 GCA_033310375.1 Conus canariensis | reverse complement strand
AGTTTGTGTCTGTCTACATGGTTGTTTCCACATTACACTGACTTTTGTGCTCACAGACGGAGGCTTTGAATTCAGTATGAAATCTGTCGATTGAACAGTTTAACCACAGACAGAAAGAGTAGGGAAGGGTGTGAAAGAAAGCGTGGACCGAAAGAAGTTTCTCCTCTTCTTCTTCTCTTCTTCTTCTGTCTTCGTCTTCGTCTCTTCTTCTTTTCTTCTTTCTCTTCTTCTTCATCGCATCATCTTCTTCTTCTTCTTCTTCTTCTTCTTCTTCTCTTCTTCTTCTTCTTCTTCTTCTCGTCTTGTCTTCGTCTTCGTCTTCTTCTTCTTCTTCTTCTTCTTCTTCTTCTTCTTCTTCTTCTTCTTTATCATCATTCTGCTTCTTCTTCTTCTTCTTCTTCTCTTCTTCTTCTTCTTGTAAACTGATGACTATGATTAGTTAACTTTGGAAGGTGACGTCTTTTTTTTCAGTGATCCATTGGAGCAAACACATCAGATTGAACTTTATATAGTAGACAGAATTATTGACTGCTGAAGGGATTCATAGGGATAATAAACCTTAAAGATCTGCCGTGTAAACAAGATGATGTGAAAACAGATTTCAGTGAAGAATGATTATCAAATAACTTGCCAATTAATACTACTTTTGTGAAATACGAACAAAGAAGACTCAAGTATGTGTAATTACTATTATTCAGCTATGAACACATTCGCATGTCTGTTGGTCTTGGTGTCTTGTGTGTACGTTTTGGCATGGACTATGGCGTGGAATATATGTATGTTAAAAGACCTGATCAACAACAATGATAAAGGTACTCCTTTGGGAAGTGTCACATGCATATTGTGCCGTGCTTTGACTCATACGTATTTTGTTAATCGTGTAAATAATCATCTGCCAGAACTGTCAACGATTGTGGTAATGCTTAATTGTTTTATCTTTATGTTTGTCATTTAACTATGCTCATTAACTTTTTTTTTGCGTTTCTGTTAAGAGAGAGAGAGAGGAGAGAGAGAGAGAGAGAGAGAGAGAGAGAGAGAGAGAGAGGAGAGAGAGGAGAGCCAAACATTGAATCTTCTGTCCATCGATCGACTCGTTCTTCTCTCTCTCTCTCTCTCTCTCTCTCTCTCTCTCTCTCTCTCTCATTCGTTCGTTCGTTCTCCTCTCTCTCTCTCTCTCTCTCTCTTCTCTCTCTCTCTCTCTCTCTCTCTCTCTCTCTCTCTCTCTCTCTCTCTCTCCCCCAAGCACAAACCGCGTGATAATTCAATTCCACAAGGCTCCATCCAACAAATGACTTCTGGAAGAGACGAGTTTGGAAAACAGTTCGTCAGAATCCATTCCCACGCAATCCGGCATTCATGTTTCACGTGATTTGTCCACACCAGCTTTTTCAAAGACATTCAGGGGAACACTTAGCACACGTAAAGTGCCATTGCTTCATGCGATTTACGGGCTGAGTGCCATACCTGCTGCATCAGAAACCTGGAAGAACTTGGTGCGCTATGTCAGAAGAAAGGACCGTATGAAAGATGACGTAATGCGATTTCACTTTAAGAAGCCAATGAGGAAGCAGCACGTGTCATGCAGGAGCTAAAAGAGATGGCGTGATGAGATGGGATACGGATTTGGTACGGGTGGTGGTTGGGGAGGGGAGGGGGTAGACAGTGTGGGAGATGGAAGGGAATGCACCATGAGATAGGAACCTAGGGTGGCAGTGATATCATGATTTTATGTACTGAAGTGTGTGGTGGCATAACACATGTGGAGGAGGGCTTAGGAAGGCGTAAATCATCAAAAAGAATAAGATGGTCAAAAAAGGAGTAACACAACGAAACTGTTGCTAAAGTAGTAAAAAGAAAATAAACCGAGAGAGAGAAAGAGAGAGAGACGAGAGAGAGAGAGAGAGAGAGAGAGAGGAGAGAGAGAGAGAGAGAGAGAGAGAGAGAGAGAGAGAGGAGAGAGAGAAGAGAGGAGGGGGGTTGGCATGGACTATTATCGGTTGAAAGCTACTGTGAAAATAAAAGTTATGCTGTTAGTTGAGCAAGCTACCCTTGAGGTAAAGAAAGAAATGGATTTTTTTTTAAATGCTGATCGATGAGAATGAGGATAATTAAGATGATGCTACGGATTTCCATTTCGGTCTGAGACTACATGACAGGGCTGTACTCTACGCTTTCTTTCATAATATATCCCGGCGTTAACCAGGCCCGAGAGATACAGGCACCTGCAGTGTTGGTCCGGAAATTTGAGCAACACTCTCAGAAACGTTAAGTGGATGAAACTCGACTGTGTGGTCCCAGTCTTCCCAACTGAGTCCGCAGCAAACTCAACTCTGGGTAGGATCCGGTCCGGGCAGAAAGAAAAACACATGACTCTGATGGGATTCGAACCCACGACCTCCCAGCCGGGAGTCCGCGACGCTAACCACTTCGCCACGGTGGCTGGTAAGAAAGAAATAGGTTTGTTTGATCCTGACAACCTGAGGCAAAGAAGAGAGTAGTGTGTGTGTGCTGCCTTCAGGTGCTACTGTAAGAGTATAGTAGTTAGATAAAGAGAGAGAGAGAGAGAGAGAGAGAGAGAGAGAGAGAGAGAAGGAGGAGAGAGAGAGAGAGAGAAGAAGAGAGGAGAGAGAGAGATCAGAGACGAAGACATTTTTCGAGACAGAGAGCACAAGACAGCGTGCAATCATTGACTTCAGGAAAGGAAGAGATAGGATCAATTTTCCACGCAATCCGGAGTAACCCGGTTTTCATCATGTTCCACGTGATTTTTTTTCCATACTGGCTTTTTGAAGACACTCAGGGGAACACTCAGCACACACATACAATGTCGATGCTTCATGCTTTGCTTGCAGATTCAGTTCCATCCATGCCTGGTGGATCAGAAATACGCTCGGACTGGGTGCGATAGAAATCACTGAAGGTATCAAAGATGACACAATCGATTTGATTTTAAGAAGCCAGGAGGAAATAGCATGTGCCATGCAGGAGTTATAACAGATGGCGGATTGGAAATGGATTTATTATTGAAGGGGGGTGGGAAGGGGTGTGTATGTGTGTAAAGATAGACAGAAAGGGAGATGAAGGGGACGCACTGTGAGACAGGAATCTAGGGTGAAAATAATAATAGGATTTGGTATATTCAAGTGTGTTGTGACATAAGGGATGAAGAGGACGTGGGAAGGCATAATTATAATCATCGGAAAGAATAAGAGCGTCAACAGAGGAGTGATAGAATGAAATTGTGGTAAAAGAAGTTTAAAAAAAAAAGCTGCAGAGAGAGAGAGAGAGAGAGAGAGAGAGAGAGAGAGGAGAGAGAGAGAGAGAGAGAGAGAGAGAGACAGAGAGACAGAGACAGGAAGAGAGACAGAGAGAGAGGACATGGACCATTACAGTTGAAAGCTGTTGTGAAAATGTCTCGTGGATGAGGTAGCTACGCTAGGGCAAACAAAGAAATGGATTTGTTTGATTCTGACAACCTGAGGCAGGACGAAGAACAGCTGTGCAATGCTGAATTCAGCTGGAATTGTTCTCACGTACTCCTCAGATTAAACACAAAACAAAAACGTGTTAGTGTATATTGTCTTTTATTTTTTTGTTTGCTCAGACGCTTGCTTCTGTGTGTGTGTGTGTGTGTGTGTGTGTGTGTGTGTGTGTGTGTGTGTGTGTGTGTCTGTGTTGTTGTTGGTCTGTCTGTCTTTCTCTCTGTCTTTGCCTCTGTCTGTCTGTCTGTCTGTCTGTCTGTCTGTCTGTCTTCTCTCTCTCTTCTCTTTTCTCTCTCTACTCTCTCTCTCTTGTTATTTTGTCTGATTCCCTTCGAATTTCTACTATTTTTTGTTATGTGTCTTAGCTGTCGTATTTATCTTCCTCTTCTTCCTCCTGCCCTGTTTCATAGATTCTTACTTCGTTCTCTTCTTTTTTTCTGTCACTGATCCTGCTGTCTATTCAACTGACACTCCGTCTTCCACCACACTCCCCCACCCCACCCCACCCGTCCTCCCATCCCCTCGTACATTAGTCAATTTCTTCCTGCACTTTCTCCCCCCCCCCCCCCCCCTTCCTTCTTCATTACGAACTGCCTGTCTTGGAAGCAACACTTTATTTTTTTTTTTTCACAGTGACCCCCACCCCCTCCTCCCTTTCCATCCCGTCCCTCCGTGTTCCTTCTACCCCTTTCTTCTATCTGACACACCACAGCTGTTAGGGATGGAGAATTGACCCTCTACCAGCATGGGAAAAACGACATGTTTATGATCGAGAAGGAATGGCCAGAGTGTCGAAGACTTCACCCAGGTCACGTGGGGGAAAAAGCGATAAATGACAGATTATGAACGAAATAGATGTTGACCAACTGAACATTGTTTTTTTTTTTCGTTTCTTTTTTCTTTTTTTTTCTTCTTTGGAGTGTTAGGTTTTGTTTTGTTTTGTTTTGTTTTGTTATTTTGGCATACTGAGTTCTAGTTTGAATTTCTTTTATAACAGAGAGAGAGAGAGAGAGAGAGAGAGAGAGAGAGAGAGAGAGAGAGAGAGAGAGAGAGAGAGAGAGAGAGAGACAGTTCGTCAGAATCAATTTTCCATGTAATCCGACATTCATCGTCCACGTGATGTTTCCACACTGGCTTTTTGAAGGCACTCAGGGGAACACTTAGCACACATAGAATGCCGATGCTTCATGCTGTTTATGGATTGAGTTCCAATCCCTGGTGGATCAGAAATCTGGAAATGCTTGGTGCCATAGATATTACTGAGTGTAACTCTAGTGCCAGAAGTCAGGACACGTATGGAAGATGACGTAATCCGATTTGATTTTGAGAAGCCAATAAGGAAACAACATGTGACATGTAGGAGTTACGAGAGATGGCGTGATGAGATGGGAAGGGGATTTTATAATGGAGTGGGGGGGTGGGGGGTGGGGGGGTGGGGGTTAGGATAGACAGAGTGGGAGATAGAAGGGACGCACTGTGAGATAGGAATCTGGGATGGGACGCAGTGAGATAGGATCT
>CM065744.1:34397645-34400145 GCA_033310375.1 Conus canariensis | reverse complement strand
ATATAAATGTATTTCCCAGCAATTCTGAGATCGAATGAAAATGATTTATCTGTGTCAAAAACTCAACACTGACATCTGGTGGAACATCCCTGAACAAGGTAAATTCGTGTAGTCTGCTGATGATAAGTATTTGTGTCGGATTCCCACAATTCTATGAGTAAAATGTTGTCATAGCGAGTGACTCAAGACAAGAGAAGGGGGGGGGGGGGGGGGGGGGGGGGGGGAACTAGCGTTTATGTCATTCGAGAGAAATGCAATCATCGAAACAACAATGACCTCCCCCCCCCAAAAAAAAAAAAAAAAAAAAAAAAAACGCGTTCTAATAAGTTGTTTGTTTGTTTGTTTGTTTGTTTGTTTGTTTGTTTGTTTGCTTGTTTGTTTGTTTGTTTTGTGTACAATGACTGTGATCACCAGACCAAACAATGAAGCCTGTGATGAAGTCACCTCACACTGTGCAGAGTAATGAAGGTCACACGAAGAACGAGACAGTCTTTGATTCTGCCCAGATCAAAGAACAGGCGGCCGCTTTGTTGTTGAATGATTGGTTAAAAGTGTTTTCTTTTAACCCCCCCCCCCCTCCAAGTGGTTTGGAAAGCCAGATAAAAGATGTATGTCGTCTGGGCACTTACATCGCCTTTCTGTGTCAAAGAGAGTATTGGTAGTAGATGACGAATATAGACTCTCTCTGTGATGGTCTTTTTCTCTTTTGTTTTTCATTCCTTTTTTCCATCTGTTTTTTTCAGTGCTGCTTTTTTTTTTTTTTTTTTTTTAGTTTATTTTTGTTTTTGTTTGTTTTAAGGAGAGCGGAAACTGTCTGACTAGAATCCCAAATGAATGAAATGAACACATGATAAGACAGTAGCCACTCCCTTCCACAACTCTTGTTCGCTGTACTAACAGACATGATAAACAACAACGGCGAAATCAAATAGAAAACAAACCAAACACAGACACACAGACGCACATAGAGACAGAGACACAGACAGACAGACAGACAAACAGACAGACAGACAGACAGACACACACACACACACACACACACACACACACACACACACACACACACACACACGCACGCACGCACGCACGCACACACACACACACACACACACACACACACACACACACACAGTGTATTATAGCAGTAAATGTAATGCGTCTACTATACTTCTTCTGTCATTACCTTTAAAGACTAACCCGTTAAGAATACATTTAAGAATCTAAAGACAGTTTTCATCATTGCCATCAGAATGGGGGAAAAAAAAGAAAGATTGAGTGCCCACACTTGCGTCCCCCCCCCCCCCCCCCCCTTTTTTTTTTTTTTTTTTTCATTTGAGCTATGGAATCATTTGATCAACAGGCAGAAGATAGCACCCCTTAAGAGATCCAAGCGCATGCTACTTCACACAAGACTTAGTCGATCCAATCTTGATGTGCCTTGGGTTATTAAACAGTAGCCTCAGCTGTTCAGATATTTTCTATTCTCAAGCGTAGGCGCAGTTATCCCCTTGATATGATGATTGTGTACTAGCTTATTGTTTGGTACCTATTTTCTCGTGACACTTCTACCCATGTGCCTGTATGTCACACAATGCCAGACCTAGGAAGCTGTGCGGATAGCTTTTGTCTCCCTATAGTCGTGAGATTGCTGCAGAATTTATTGGTGGCCTGTCTTTGGACTTATACATACGACTAAATTGAAAGAAGTCTCACCCAGCAATACTACAACAAGTTTTGTTCTTAATGTGAGGGCTCCCTTACGCTGTTAGTAAACACTTCAACATTTACACTGTAACAACCCCATTCCTTTCCTGTCTCACCCTCCCTCTCTCTTTCTCTCTCAGTCTCTCTCTCTATCTCCGTCTCTCTTCTCTCTCTCTCTCCCCTTCTCTCTCTCTCTCTCTCTCTCTCTCTCTCTCTCTCTGCCTGGAAATAGTGTTCAATTGTTACTGATCGATAGTAGAGTTATAATCCTGCCTGTCCTAATGTAACCAACTAGACAATAAGGAAGACAAGCAAGTTTAAAGTGCAACGGAACAACAAATATTAACCAACACCACACAAGTAAACGGAAAATAGAAAAAAAAAATGTACCAACCTGTTTCAAGAAGACAGAGAAATCCAATTCAAATCATTTATACAAATAAATCCAGTGAATCGCGAGCATGCACGAATTACAAAGTTGTAAATATGTAAACAGAGAACGCATGGACACACGCCATCTTGCAACGGGAAAATTTTATGCAAACGACACTGAACTAAGATATGGGGGTCACACAGGTCAACAGGGGCGGCATTAAAATAAGAGGCGCGTGCGCAGAGAAAAGGATGTACAGAGTAGGACAGACAGGATTATACTTAGAAATACACACGTAGAACGTAACACGATGTTACAATCATGCTATAAAGAAGATATTATATTATTACTAATAGATTGTGAAGATTGGTTATGCAGTGTGGAATAATGTTTGTATGACCTGAATTTATATATGCGAGTATG
>CM065744.1:34372645-34375145 GCA_033310375.1 Conus canariensis | reverse complement strand
GTGTTTATTGCCCTTCCGGGTGCTTCAGTTGCATCTTCAACGGATGACTAAGAGACTTAAAGTAGTGACTAATGTACTGCCTTTAGTAATGGAAAGTTTCTCTCTCTCTCTCTCTCTCTCTCTCTCTCTCTCTCTCTCTCTCTCTCTCTCTCTCTCTCTCTCTCTCTCTCTACCAATGTGTATTGATACTCAAGAAGGTTCATAAATAATTCTCTCTCTCTCTCTCTCTCTCTCTCTCTCTCTCTCTCTCTCTCTCTCTTGTGTGTTATGCTCTTGTTTTATGCTTACTCTGTTAAGAATAAATTTATGCTGAAAGTACTATCTAGTTACACTCATTTTTCCGACACAACAGTTTCACGGCTTACGTTTATGCTTTTCCCACTGATTAATATTGGCATCAATTATATCTATGCATACATACATTCTTAGCGCACATTTCTGCTTTTTATGTTTTATTTTTCAGGAACTGCGTTTAGTTTCTGTGAAGAAGAAGAAGAAGAAGAAGAAGAAGAAGAAGAAGAAGAAGAAGAAGAAGAAGGCCTTCAAGGGATACAACTCCAAAGGATCCCTCATACTTGCAGAAATTAGTTAGAAATTATCCCCCTTTTCGTAACACATCACAGTCCGTTGTGTCAGCGATCTCGACCTGAAAGGGTGATGCTTTTAAATCGAAAGTAGCAAGATTTGCTAGGCGTGTGGAGTGGTGAATTTAAACGCTATATAGTTAGTCGTATACACGGCATATTGTACGGGTACTATGGTTGTTAAACGCCGAATTGGCCATTGTAGTTCTTCCACGTTGAGTGATTCTAGAGTGTTCCACCAGCAGTTCATGGTAGATAATTGTAGGAGACTAACCGCGATGTAGACATGAGAGTTAACGGTCTTTCCTTTCTCTCCATTGCTTGGGATAGGAAAGGCCTTTAAAACACAGCAACAAACTAACAAAGAAACCGATCTGGCAGAGAGTATTTCCTGTCAACGTACCTGTCATGCTACGACAATTTAGGGACAGAAAACAAACATTTTCACCTGCTAGCAAAACCAGTCCGTCCAATACGTCACGTTCATTGTATGGGTCCAATCCAGCACATTTGCAAGGAGATTAATGGATGGGTTATTGCTGATGTTAATTCCTTTTACATAAAAAGACCATCATTAATTTTGTGTTTGAAAGATCTGGAAGAATTACAAAATGAGTGAACGTGGATGAACTGATCAAGAAAAAAAAACCCTGAAAGGCGATGTGTATGTGTGTATGTGTTGTTGTTCCTCAATTTAACGTCTTCTCACTAAAAGTGATATCAGACGATGTGTTAATGGTGTGTGTGGTATGCGAATGTGTGCATATGAAAAGAACGGTGGAGGGATAGGGAAAAGCGTGTAGAACGTTGAGTACTACTACCTGTTTATTAATAAATAATAATATAAATAAAATAAAATGAAATAAATAAATTAAAATAAAAAAAAACACAATTAAAGAAAAACGCCAACTGGACTCTGTAAGAAACTTTGACTAACTAATCTGAGAAATGAATAATCATTCAACATTTTAGAGAGTGATGACGTCGATCCATCGGAAGTATTACCACCAGCCATGATAATCAAGTTCTTTGTTTTGGGGCAATGAATTAACAAATGTGAAACACTTAGTGCGTTTCCACACATACATCTAACATTTCTACTGAATTTTGTTTTCAGTGAATTTAAACGTAATATGTGGATTAAGCTTCTTACATCTCTAGGTATATGAGTTAGATAAGTTTTTGCTGTTTTATTCTGTGTTCCAGAACTGTATGCAATACAGTTATCATAGTACTGAGATTCCGAGTTCTTTAAGGACTGTTGGAAGCTTTTCTCAGTCTGTTTGTCAATTAAGGAATAGCATTCTGAAAGATCTAAAGGTATATTAAGTGAAGTTGTGCTTTCCATATTTCTAGCTGCTCTTTTTGCTGCGTGATCAACCTTTTCATTTGATACAATTCCACTGTGAGATGGTACCCAATAAAACGTAACAGTGATCCCTTTAAGTGATAAATGGTGAATGATATGGTTAATTTCTAACATAATCGCAAGTCGAATTTTTGAATTTTGGGACTGGAGGGCACCCAGAACCGATCTGCTATCTGTACACACAAGAATTCGACCAGAATTTAGGGGGAAATGTAAAATAAATTCCAAAGACATCAAAATGGCAATGAGCTCTGCACTAAATATGGAAAGATTTTTACCAAGATTATAGAGTTTCTCTACATTCAAATCTGGAATAATAAAAGCAGCACCTGCTACATTATCGTCTAAAATTGAGCCATCAGTGAAAATCTTCATGTAATTTCTGTAATTTTCATCCAGATGAATATTGACAAATTCTTTTAATATATAGGGGATCTCTTTTTTTTGATATTTCATTGGAACTGATATCAAAAGAGGCTTTTTTTTTGCACCCACCTGGGAATTGGTGAAAAGGATGGTTTAGAAGCAATGTTAGTGATTTCAGAGT
>CM065744.1:34345145-34360145 GCA_033310375.1 Conus canariensis | reverse complement strand
GAGAGAGAGAGAGAGAGGAGAGAGAGAGAATGAGAGAGAGAGAGAGAGTGATAGAGAGATGGGTGAGAGAGGGCGAGAGAGAGAGAGAGAGAGAAAGAGAAAGAGAGAGAGAGGGGGAGGGAGGGATGGAGGAGAGAGAGAGACACAAATGCGTGACAGATGGAAAACCTGTGTTGCGATGCATGATCTGAGTTGAAGAACGGAAGGAAAAGAAAGATTAAAACTTGTTACAAAAAATATCCTGTTTTCACTAATTCAATTTCAACAACAATTCATAACTTTAATAGCTAGCATTGTGGAAGAAATGTTTCCTGGATCTGATTCGTTTATCTCACGAACAAAATTAAAAGAAAACCAAAATGGATAGGTTGAGTGTAACCAATTCACGTTACTCCTACTGCGCCTCTTGTTTGAAAATAATACCACAAGGTTAATATTGTGAGGCTCAGTGCCAACGTTATTGGAAGATGAGACACGTATTCCATTGCATACTGATCTGTAAGATTTTAACATAGAGTAATGACAGTACATACGCCTTACTGTCTGTGTCAAATACATTGTTATGCATGTGAGATTGAAGTGTGTGTTGTGAATCCATCTTGAGTTCTGAGATATTTCGTGAAAATTGTAATATTAAGAAAAAAAGTTAGTGACGTGATAGAAATGATTAAAATTCATGAACGTGGGCTTTGTACGTCAGAAGAATGAGATGACTGTTGTGTCATCAGAACACGATGATATAATTACACTGGCATAGAATTTGGGTGAAGTATGAAGGGGGAATGGAGGGAAAAGAGAGGAACATGGGAGAGGGTGTTGGAGGAGGAGACGTTGATACGGAGATTGCAATCAGATACACCTTGAGGCGATGATGGAAGCAATGGGAGAACTGAACTTTGCCTGGGAAGAAATGGAGCGACAAAACAGTGAATAAAGAGAGAGAGAGAGAGAGAGAGAGAGAGAGAGAGAGAGAGAGAGACAGACAGACAGACAGACAGACAGACAGGCAGACAGAGACAGACAACAGACAGACAAACAGACAGACAGGCAGACAGAAGAGAGAGAGAGAGAGAGAGAGAGAGAGGAGAGAGAAAGAGAGAGAGAGAGAGAGAGTTCAAGTCGTTCTGTACTTGTCTATCTGCCAGTTTAATCTGTCTGTCTGTCTGTCTGTCTGTTTGCCTGTCTCTCTTTCTCTCTCTCTGTCTCTCTGTCTCTGTCGCTCTCTCTCCCTCTCTGATTGTCTGTCTGCCTCTCTCTCCCTCACCCTCCCTCCTTCCCTCCCTCTGTCTGTCTGTCTCTGTCTGTCTGTCTGTCTGTCTGTCTGTCTGTCTCTCTCTCTCTCTCTCTCTCTCTCTCTCTCTCTCTCTCTCTCTCCATAAATCAAAAGTAGATGTACGAAAATACCAAACCACCGCAGGTCACACACAGGAAATTATCTTTTCTAAAGAAGGGAGTAAAAATAGTCAGAATCAATTTCCTTCACAATCTGTCATTCACAGTTTTTCTCTCACGTGATCCCAACCTGGCCTGCCTCCCTGGGCCACACGGGGCACACGGGGGCACACTGCTGGGCATGTAAACATGCCACCCATGCCCTGCTGTTTGCAGATTAATTGGCTGTCCATGGCGCCTCCCACATGTCAAAGACCGTGTGGATTACTATAAAAAATGATTGAATAAATCGTCCCTGAATCAAAGCTTGAAAAAGATTGTTTCATGATGAAATAACGAAACATGATAATCTGATTTGACCCAGTCACTTTCAATTGAATGTTAATCTCAGATTGCTCTGGTCTGATAGCAACATTGCTGTGTTTGTCTTTACACAGACCAGGTTTCAGTCTATTATTGCCATAAAGAATATCTGTTTCTGTTATTTCCTCACATCCTTTAACCCTGCCTCACCCACCTATCCAGTTCTCTCCCATCTCATTGCGCCCTCAGCACCCAAAAGCCACAATTTCGAGTAGTTCATGCATCAATCAGAAGACGTGATGATTCATAGTGCGTGAAATGAAGTAATGGCTGCAAATACTCAGAAAATGTTTAGTGTCTGGTCTTTAGCCTTTACAGACAACATTCACTCTGCTTTTAATAATAATAATAATGAATACTTATATAGCGCCTATTCTCGTCTATAGACCAAGCTCTAAGCGCTTTACAATAAAAACTCGTTTACACAACGGGCTGCCTACCTGGGTAGTGCCGACTGAAGAGCTGCCAGCTGACGCTTCATTCAGTCGTTTCCCGTGTCATCCAGTCAATATCGTTCAATATCGATCACTCATTTTCCTTACTTCCTTCATTCTTTCCATTTCTCACGCAGGGTGCATGCTATGTGTAACGTGTCATCCATACCAACGGCCAAACTGGCCTACTCTTCCGAAAGTTGGTGATGGGATTTTACGTGTGTGCAAGATGTTATGCGTGCGTTCACACACGGAACCTCGGTTTATAGTCTCATTCGAAGGACTGTATGGGAAATGGAGTCAGAACCAATGTTAACTCCGAGGGAAAAATCCCCCTGTACCGAAACGCCCCGGCGGAGGTTCGAACCCGCAACCCCAGGATCACCAAGATTACGAGTCCGACACCCTACCAACTGAGCTATTCCGGACTTTTATCAATGTTTATTTGGAATGAAGATGTAAACAATGTGAGTGAAAGTCTAGACTGATAGATAATCATCATCGTTTTTCATCACTGTCTCCTCTTGTTTTGATACATAATCTACGTTTCGTGTTACGTGATTTGTCTCATTCTGCTAATGTCGTTATAACTGGTACCTGACAGGACCGTAATTCTTGTGTTCTGACCCCCCATAGCACCTTTCACCTCTCCTCCTTCCTTTGTCCTCACCTCCATACATCATTCACTGATCACTTGTTTATCTCCGGGATGGGGCTATCGTTATTGTTCCATTTCCACCATCTGCGTTTGTCTGGAGTTGTGTGGCTGGTACCCCTCCCCCTCCCTACCCCATCCCTGGTTAGTCTGTCTGAATGCTTCCTTTGCCATGATTCTCTGTCACGGAGTTTTTTGCCCCCGCATCCCCTTCTCTGTCCCTTCATGTATGTCTGTCTCTCTCGCTTAGTTATTCCTTCTGAATCTGTCTCACCATTTTTCGTTTCTCTTCTTTAGAGTTTTTTTTTTTTCCTCTCTCTCTGTCGTTCTGTACGTTTGCAGTCTATGTCTCTGCCAGTCTATCTATATGTATGTGTCTGTCTGTGTGCCCTTCAGTCTGTCTCTTTGTCCATCTGTCTCTCCCTCCCTCCCTCTCTCTCTCTCTCTCTCTCTCTCTCTCTCTCTCTCTCTCTCTCTCTCTCTCTCTCTCTCAGCAGACTCCCGACACTCTGCTCTTTGGTGTCTGGATTAGAGAGAGAGAGAGAGAGAGAGAGAGAGAGAGAGAGAGAGAGAGAGAGAGAGAGAGAGAGAGAGAGAGAGAGAGGATAGCAGGCGACGAATGTTTAGAAACTTATAGGGAGGAAAAGAAAGCATTAAAAATGATGGGTCAATGTTCTTTTACAGAAGGATGGGGAAGCACTAAGGCAGTAGGGGAGCACAGAATAGCAAGAAAGGGGGGGGGGGGGGGGGACGTAGAGATGTTGATTTAGGGGTTTTGTTTAAAGGAGAAGGAGAATTTAGGAGAATGGTGTCTGAGAGTGTGGGGAGTCTGGTTCTGAAATTGTTTCGTCTGTCTGGTTTCAAATGTATGTTTGGTTTAAGTCTTTCAGCTAAGTAGAGCAGCAGACAAAAAAAAAAAAAAGAGTGTGTGTGTGTGTGTGTGTGTGTGTGTGTGTGTGTGTGTGTGTGTGTGTGTGTGTGTGTGTGTGTGTGTGTGTGTGCATATGTGTGTGTGTGTGCATGTGTGGTGTGTGTGTGTGTGTGTGTGTGTGTGTGTGTGTGTGTGAGAGAGAGAGAGAGAGAGAGAGAGTGTGTGTGTGTGTGTGTGTGTGTGTGTGTGTGTGTGTGAAAGAGAGAGAGAGAGAGAGAGAGAGAGAAAGTTGTGTGTGTGTGTGTGTGTGTGTGTGTGTGTGTGTGTGTGTGTGTGTGTATGTGTGTGTGTGTATGTGTGTGTGTGTGTGTGTGTGTGTGTGTGTTGTGTGTGTGTGTGTCATTCTCTGTCCATTTGTCTGTCTGTCTGCCTGTTCAACCATCTATCTTCTGTCTGTCTGTTGTCTGTCTGTCTGTCTGTCTCTCTTCTCTCTCTCTCTCTCTCTCTCTCTCTCTCTCTCTCTCTCAGATACCCATGGTTTACCCCCTTGTACATTCTTTCGTTCGCAGTCAGTCTCCTTTGGCTATCAAAGGCAGTATCCGATCTTCGTCTTCTGAACATGGCGAGGATATTGCACTGACACAGTCATTGCTGGGTGATGAGGGAGATGTTCTTGGAAGAAACATGAAGGCTTGGGTACTGACAGATGAGCACCAACGTCGCCATAAATCAGCGTGAATGGAGATTGTGGCCAGGGAAAGGACTCTGTGTGATATCATGTGTGGACTGGTCTGACTTGCAGATTAATTCTGGGGTACTTGGTAGGAGAGAATGAGAGAGAGAGAGAGAGAGAGAGGAGGAGAGGAGAGAGAGAGGAGAGAGTAGAGATGACGTATAAGGGAGAGTGAGTGAGAGAGAGAGAGAGGCTGACAGACAGAGAATGAGAGAGAGAAGAGAGGAGAGAGTGAAAAGGCTGACATAGAGAGAGATTAAAAGAGAGAGAGAGAGAGACACAGCTGAGAGAGAGAGGCAGACAGAGAAAGAAAGAGAGAGAGAGGGAGAGAGAGAGGGAGAGAAAGAGAGAGAAAGATGGAGTGAGGGGAGACAGGGAGAGAAAGGGTGGGGGGGGGGATATGGGGGTTGGGTTGGGGATGGTCTCATTTTTGGGTATGTAAGCTTATTGTTAATCGGTTACCAGCCGTTGTACAAGGCTAGCGGAGACTAAAGCAATGACCAATTGCTTGCTTGCTTCCTTTCTGTCAATACGCAAATGAAACAAGGACTCACGATGCTCAATAAAGGTTCTGCAAGAATGTGGGGCAAGTGTTGAAATTAGGGAGCATTCCCCTGTAATTAGGGAGCATTCCCCGGTAACTAGGGGGCATGTCATGATCACTATACTTACCACAGCCATGGCTATAGATATCATGACAGAGAGAGAGAGAGAGAGAGAGAGAGAGAGAGAGAGGGGGGGGGGGGGGCAAATGCATGGCAGATGGAAAACCCGTGCAGCGATTTCTGATCTGTGCTGATGAACAGAGGGAAAAGAACTATTAAAACTCGTTCCCATTATTTGGTTTTAGTTTACTCAGTTTCTACAACAGTTCGTTATTTGTACACGTAGCTTTGGGAAGAAGAGCCTCCTTGATTAAAACTTCTTCATCTCATGGAAAAAAATGAATAGGTTGATTGTAATCAACTCACTTCATTTCTACTGAGTTCCTTCTTTGACAAGAATACTACAAAGTAAGGTGTTTGAGTCAATTCTAACGTCATGAAGTCCATTTTTTTTTATAGCTAGATCAATATCGACTTGTTCTGCCTGCTTCCATGCGTGTTTTGTAAGACTTGAACTAGAGGTGCAGTGATGACTGCACCAAGGCCTTTTTTATGTCAAGAGAAAGACTTTATTGCTATTTCCAAATACAGAGTCCTGATTGTGAAATTGCCTTGTGCGTTGTGGATGCATTTTGAATTATGACATGTCTCTTTGAAAGAAGTAATATTAAGAAAACGTGGTGAATTGATAGAAATGATTAAAATGCAAGAACGCAGGCTTTATACGTCAGAAGAATGAAAGGATTGTTGTGTCATCAACAAGACGATGATATCATTGCATTTGCATAGAAATTGGGTGCGGTATGAGACCGAAATAGAGGAAAAGGAGAGAACATGGGAGTGGGTGTTGTATGGGGGAGGGGGGTGGGGCATTGATAAGGAGATTGCAATCAGATACACCTTGAAGAGATAAGGAAAGCAATAGAAGAACTAAACTTTGCCTGAGAGGAAACAGAGTGAAAAAAGAAAAAAAAAAAAAAACCGCGAACAAAAAGAGAGGTTGGGGAGAGAGAGAGAAGAGAGAGAGAGAGAGAGAGAGAGAGAGAGAGAGAGAGAGAGAGAGAGAGAGAGAGAGAGAGAGGGGTCAGTTTGGTTCAGTTCAGTTCAGTTCAGTGGTTTATTTGATGTGTTTTCAACGCCGGATGATATTAAGAGAGAGAGAGAGAGAGAGAGAGAGAGAGGAGAGAGAGAGAGTCTAATTGTCTGTCTGCCTGCCTGTCTCTTTGACTCTGTCTGCTGCTTCTCTCTCCCTACTTCCCTCTCTCTGTCTGCTGTCTGCCTGTCTGTCTGTCTGTCTGTCTGTCTGTCTCTCTCTCTCTCTCTCTCCCCCCCCCCCCATAAATCCAAAATGGAGCAGATGTTCAAAAATACCACACCACCGCAGGTCGCACACAGGAAATGATCTTTTCTAAAGAAGGGGGTAAAAATCGTCAGAATCAATTTCCTTCACAGTCTGTCATTCACAGCCTTTCTCTCACGTGATCCCAACCTGCCCTGGCTCCCTGGGGCACACAGGGCACACGGGGGCACGCTGCTGGGCATGTAAACATGCCACCCGTGCCCTGCTGTTTGCAGATTAATTGGCTGTCCATGGCGCCTCCCACATGTCAAAGACTGCATGCAATGTTGCCATAAAACTTGAAGCGATGATTTGATGTTGAAATACCTTAAAGCAGTAATTTGATATGAAGCAGTCTGTGATTATAGTGTAAGTTCATGTGATAACAAGGAGACAGGCCAGCTGAAAGAAAACAAATGGAGGAAAAGTAAATGTCTGCTTGCGCGTGCATGCGTGTGCGCGTGCGTGTGTGCGTGCGTACGTGCACGCGTGCGATCGTGCGTGCGTGCGTGCATGCGTGCGTGTGTCTCCATCAACAAGTCGAGAAAGAAACCATCTTTCTTTCAGTGATCCAAACAGAAAACACTGCCGTTGCTTTGATTTGGAATAAACAGAATATGAATTAGGGATTAGCTTGTGTATACTCTGGTTTTTCATCTAGGTCTCTGTCATTTACAGAGACTAACAATTGTACCAGGCAATGTGATTCTCCAAATTCTGTAAGCTTTGTCATGACTAGGATGTGAACCAGCAACTTAACGCCTTATGCATGTTTTAAAGTAGACTCTCTTCCTCAAATCGAGTCCAAATAGGTCACCATAGACCGTGACTGAAACAACACCAGCGCGTTTGAATAACTTCACAATGTTCTGAAAAGATAACCTTGAAACTAAAATAAAATCGCCAGGGGGCCATCGTGATGCCGGCCGTTTTAGAACACCACCCCAGAAAGCAGAGTTCTACCCTCAGGCAGGGAAAGGGTTCAGGCCATAAACATGTCCTCCAACTCATGTAGCGACCAGGATTAGTTTTCCCAGTGGAGGTGTGTGGAACCCGGGAGATGGATGGAGTGTGCAGCCTGATGAATGGAATGGGGATGCAGTGCCTTAGGTCATATTTCACTGCATCAAAGGGATGGAAACATGTTCGAAGGACAATATGAAAAGAAACTGAGGGAGAGGATGACAGGAGAGAGAGAGAGAGAGAGAGAGAGAGAGAGAGAGAGAGAGAGAGAGGAGGAGAGAGAGAGAGAGCGAGTATATACGTGCGTCCAAGCGTGCGTGTGTCCATGCGTGCGTGCGTGTGTGTGTGTGTGTGTGTGTGTGTGTGTGTGTGTGTGTGTGTGTGTGTGTGTGTGTGTGTGTGTGTGTGTGTGTGTGATAGAGAGGGAGAGAGGAATAAAGGAATACGAGAAAGACAGACAGAATCAGAAAGACAGATAGACAGACAGGCAGAGAATTAGATGAGCAATAGACAGAAATTGAGAAAAGGATCAAGTGGAGAGAGAGAGAGAGAGAGAGAAGAGAGAGAGAGAGAGAGAAGAGAGAGAGAGAGAGGAGAGATGAAGAAGAGGTGAACAGGTGACAGAAAATAGGGATTATTTGATTTCCAATGTCAAACTGAAGTAGATTGCTCTATGGGTGTGGCCTTCACCTGAGAATGCCAGCATCCAATCATTCAAAATGAAAAAGAAGAAAAGTAAAAAAAAAAAAAAAAAAAGAAGAAATACAAAAAAGAAAGGTCACTGGGTTTCCCTGAGGATATCTGCTTGATTTTTTTCCATATTCTCTGTGAGATTTTAAAACCTCTCTCTCTCTCTCTCTCTCTCTCTCTCTCTCTCTCTGTTCACATGTGTGTGTGTGTGTGTGTGTGTGTGTGTGTGTGTGTGTGTGTGTGTGTGTGTGTGTGTGTTTATGATACACACATATATATGCTATATATATATATATATATATATATATATATATAATAAAGTGATCTACACAAGACTTTCTCCTTTTCCAAACATATACCGTGCAGACCTACATACATTCATTTACTGGTTAGGTCATTCTAGATGAGTGATATATGGTCAAAATGTCACACACAGACACACACAGACACACACACACACACACACACACACACACACACACACACACACACACACACGTACACACACACATACACACATGCACACACGCACGCCTGCACATACACACGCACGCACGCACGCACGCACGCACGCACGCACGAACGGACGGACGCACGGACGCACAAACATACACACACACACACACACACACACACACACACACACACACACACACACACAGAGGCGCGAGCGCGTGCGGATGGGGAGGGGGGAGGGGGAGAGGGGAGGGTGGATGCGTAAACAAAGAAAACCAACAAACAAGCAGAGAAACAAACAACAACTGAAACAGAGTTCCACGCTCAGATGGAGAAGTGTTCAGACCATGAACATGTCCTCCAACCAATGTCGCAACCTGAAGTAGTGTTCCCAGCGGAGGTTCACAGAAACTGAGAGATGGATGGAGTGTGCAGCCCAATGAACTGAACAGAGAAGCAGAGTCGTAGGTGATATTCCACTTCATCAACGGTCAGAGACAGGGGAACAAGTTCGAGGTACAATACTGTAGAGAGAGAGAGAGAGAGAGAGAGAGAGAGAGAGAGAGAGAGAGAGAGAGAGAGAGAGAGAGAGAGAAAGAGGGGGCAGAGACAGAGAGACTGAGAGAGAAAGAAAGAGACAGAAGGAAACAAAAAAGAGACAGAGGCATAGACAGACAGACAGACAAAGAGACAAACAGAGACAGAGAGATCAGAGGAAAGAGAGACAGTCAGAGAGGAGGAGGAGGAAGAGGAGGATAAGGAGGAGGAGGAAGAAGAGAGAAGGAGTGGGGAGGAGGGAAGAAGAGTAGGTGAAAGAAAGAGAAACAGGGAGAGTGAGAGAGAGTGAGGGACAGGCAGACAGACAGACAAACAAACAAACAGACAGACAGACATACAGATGGGTAGACAGGCACTCGCGCAGTCAGTCAAACAGAGAAGAAGATTATTTTGTTCAGAGCCTGGGGCACGAAATGTATTGCTCCCAGTGTCGCTTTCACATCAGAACAATAGCTTATTCTGATTCTGAAATAAACACAATGATTTTTTTTTCACATTCACTTCAAGTTTAAATTCGTATTCTCTCTCTCTCTCTCTCTCTCTCTCTCTCTCTCTCTCTCTCTCTCTCTCTCTCCTCTCCTCCCCCCCCCCCCCCCCCCCTCTCTCTCTCATACCTGGACCATTTTGTTGATGTTATTTATTCACCATCACCACCACCACCACCACCATCATCATCATCATCATCATCATCATCATCATCATCATCATCATCACACCACCACCACAACCACCACCACCACCACAATACTCATCATTATCATCACCATTATCGCTCCAATATCATCACCATTATGATTATCTTCATGGCTGTCTTCCTTTCCTCAGATATAAACTAGAATACCATGGCACAGACCTGACCAATGTTTATAGTCTGTTGTGGAAACGAAGGGAAAAAATGTCTTATTTCGATGCAAACAATATAGTGTAACACACTGCGACACACACACACATATCAACCCAAGCCTACTTAGGTGATCAAAAGCAGTGGTACATTTACGCATTACACATCAACAACCAAGAGTGAGATTTCCTGTTATACTGAACACCAGAATTAATCTAAACTTTCCCCAAGATTCGCACGTGCACCCAGCACTTTACACACATTGCGATGCAGTCTCTTGGCCTCATATTACGCCCTCACATATGACCAAGAAAAAGAACCCAAACCCACAAGATCATTCATCAAATGAACTGTCCAGCACTTCTGTGATGCAGACTATTGTGGAAGGCTTCCTCGGAATAACAGAGCTCCACTGTCAGACAGGGGAAGGCTTCAGGCCATAAACATGTCCTCCAACCCATGTAGCAGCCAGGATTAGTTTTCCCAGTGGAGATTCACAACAACAGGGAAATGCATAGATTGTGCAGCCAAATGGATTGAATGGAGAAGATGTGTTAGGTCATGTTCCACTTCATCAAAGAGAAGAGAAAGGGAAGCATGTTCGAAGCATAAGACTGTGGTATATATGTGTGTGTGTGTGTGTGTGTGTGTGTGTGTGTGTGTGTGTGTGTGTGTGTGTGTGTGTGTGTGTGTGTGGAGAGAGAGAGAGAGAGAGAGAGAGAGAGAGAGAGAGAGAGAGAGGAGAGATGTATGTCATTTGATGAGCATTGCGTATTTGCCACCTTAGAACTTAGTATGACATCTCCTTTTCCAAAAGAAAAACAAATCCACACGAAACTTTCACAATAGATTCAACACTTTCAAAACTCTTGCAAATACTCAGTATAAATGTGTACTAGGCCATTAGCTCCTTCATAATTCTTTTCACTAATTCCCTAGGCGTTTAACATGAACGCAGTGTACTTTACTCTCTGATCCAGTGACATCTGACACCAGATTTCTAATGGAATCGCAACTTAAATTGGATCTGAACATAACACAATTAAACACACACACACACGCACACACGCGCGCGCGCGCGCGCGCGCGCGCGCGCCACACACACACACACACACACACACACACACACACACACACACACACACACAGAATTTTACACAGTTTTGTTGTCTCTTCCTCAGCTTTGGCTCTGTCTCTCTGTCTTTCTGTCTCTGTTTCTGTTTGTCTGTCTGTCTGTCTGTCTCTCTGGCTGTCTGTCTCTGTCTGTGTCTCTGTATCTGACTTTCTGTCTGTCTGTCCGTCTGTCGGTCTGTCTATCTGTCTCTCTCTCTCTCTCTCTCTCTCTCTCTCTCTCTCTCTCTTTCAAAAATTTATCTGTTTTACCTTGTTTCGTGGTCGATACGTCCTGTGTATACTTAGGGATCATGATGAAAAATGTGTGTGTGTGTGTGTGTGTGTGTGTGTGTGTGTGTGTGTGTGTGTGTGTGTGAGTATGTGTGTGTGTGTGTGTGTGTGTGTGTGTGTGTGTGTGTGTGTGTGTATGCTTGTGTGTGTGTGTGTGTGTGTGTGTGTGTGTATGCTTGTGTGTGTGTGTGTGTGTGTGGTTTGCGCGCGCGTAATTGTAAGTGCGAGCGAAATTGTATGTGCGAGCTGTGCGAGTCTGGGAGAGTGCTACATACCGGTGTGATTTTGTAAGTATCTTGCGGTATTCTCAATTTACGATTATACAGTTGGTGTGAGCAAGTTTTGTAAATGAGCGTGATCAGTAGTAATGTTACAGCGTCAGTGTGTGTGATTTCATTTTTGTTTCTTGACCTCATTGCAGATAGGTCGGTGGCCTTTGCAATTAAAATTTTCCGAGTTCCGAGTTCTCTCTCTCTCTCTCTCTCTCTCTCCTCTCTCTCTCTCTCTCTCTCTCTCTTCATATTTGTTTCTCTATTGCTTCTGCTCTCTCAGCCTCTGTATCGAGATAATATCTTCATTTGTTTATTCTCTTTCTTTCTCTCTGCCTCGCTATCTCTCTGTCTCTGTCTCTATCTCTATCTCACGCACACAAACACGTGTATACACACTCTGACAAGCACACACACACACACACACACACACACACACACACACACACACACACACACACACACACACACAGGCGTTCGTCTTATCTAATGGTTTATACGAATAATAATCAATGCCACAGAATTGTTTTGTAATAACACTCCTCACTCCTCTATACACAGGAGAAGAAACAACCATACAAACAAACAGCCATAAAACGCCTTTCTCTTCAATTTTTGTCAAGAATTTACCGAAGGACCTGCCACGTTTTGTCACGTGACCCCCATGCTCTCATCACGCGTTCTTTCGTCCTGCTAATCCCTTTAGTCCTCCAAGCTATGAATATTCATGTGACGACGACACAACAGCCAACACAGCGTGTCAGACGTGAGACAGCTTCCACACTATCGCTGTCCCATCTCTTTCTGTTGGCAATCCGAGTTAGAGCCAGGACGGACAAAGGATGGGGAGGGTTTAAGGGAAACGCGGATAGGAGGGTGGTGGCATCGCCACTCATTTTAAAAAAAAAACGTAAGCTGTGCAAAATCAGGAGGAGAAGAAGACAGTGCCAGGATGAGAAAAAATGCCACGTATTTGAAGACATTTTTCTTCTTCTTCTTCTTCTGCACACGCAGGCTGATACTCCTGCAGACACTCCCTATATGGACAAGGAAGTATTATTCCCATCTACCCTACAAAGGGAGTGGAGTTTTGTGTGCATGACCGTTTTTTTTTTTAATCCCGCCATTAAGGCAGCCATACTCCATCTTCGGGGAAGGTGCATGCTATGTGTAACGTGTCATCCATACCAGCGGCCAAACTGGCCTTCTCTTCCGAAAGTTGGTGATGGGATTTTACGTGTGTGCAAGATGTTGTGCGTGCGTTCACACACGGAATCTCGGTTTATAGTCTCATTCGAAGGACTGTATGTGAAATGGAGTCAGAACTAATGTTAACTCCGAGGGAAAAATCCCCCTGTACCGAAACGGCCCGGCGGAGATTCGAACCTGCAACCCTTGGATTACGAGTCCGGCGCTCTACCAACTGAGCTATTCCGGCCAGAGCTATTTGTAAGATGATAGTGGTAATATTGAGACACTGTACGGAATCTGCTTGACACACTATGGCATCAAGGTTTGTGACTCAGCATGTACAGCATCACTACGAGCGTGATCAGCATCATGAAACATCAATACGGGAAGCCATAAGTGCGGTCTAGCGGAATGCCAACCTCGTCAAATGGCTCACAATTAGTGTTGGGGTCGAACAAGCCTGACTACTCTCTCCCACCCTCTTCAACGACTTCTTACAAAACAATGACAGGCGGAGTGGAAGAACGTAATCGATCCGCCAACTCTTTGAATGGGACAGTCCCTGGTTTGCATTGTGGCTGATGACATTGATGGCGTGGTTGACGAGGCAAAGGCGTCCAGTCTCGTTCATCAGCTTGACAGAGCAGCTCAAGCGTATGGCATGGGGATAATATCTTAGGACACCAAAGCCATGGCCCACATCTCCAAGCGTAGGGGGAAAAAAATCAGTGTGGAGGTTGGGAGACTCAAAACTGTGGATAGATTTCTGTGTTTGGAGGTCACCATTGTACATGAAGGCTGGAAACCACGGAAACGACTGTTCTGCAGCACGGACAATAGCAACGCAAACGAAATTGGAAACCAGCTCTTGACACTGGAACATCTCCAGCACATCAACATCCAAGCTCATGAACTTATTCTCATCTCCAGTATGTCTCTGCAGGTTCAGAATTTAAACATTTATCAAATGAAACGACGAAAATGTAAACACTGAACACTAGACGCACTTGTAATAGTACAAATTGCAATGGCACATGGCAGAGCAGGAATTTCAGCTATGGTTTGGCAGTTCTTTAATCTGTTGGTACCTTCTGAAGTCCAGGGCCGGTATGCAGATACCTCCGATACTTTAACAGTCCGATAGGATCTATCCCACCGAGATCTATCGGTGGGACAGTTCATCCGATAGCTCGGCATGCATGGACATCCGACAGTGTCTCCAGTAACTATCGGGTATCCGTGGCTGCTCTAAGAATAACTTGGCAGGGATTCCCCAACTTCCGCCCTCGCTGCGCATGCGTTCATCAGTTTAGCAGCAAAATGGCTGAGGGGAAGAGGGCGCGGATAAGATTAGATAATGTTGCTTATAGCCCAGCCGACCGCAAAGGGCCACATCAAGGCTGTCGCCACGTTAAAATCAACTCACAAGTCATTTAAAAAAAAACAAAAAATAAACAAACAAACAAAAAACACCTTTCACACATCTCTTTAAATGACATCTTCTAAGAGGGCGCGGAAACCGAATTTCACGGACACTGGGTCAAGCTGCCTTGCCGGTTGGACAGTTCAATTGTCTCTGCAATTGAATCTGTCAGCTGCAGAATGTCTTGTCGCCTGGTTCTAAATTTCGAGTACAGTTCGACACCATTGTATCTGTCCAGTGGATGCAGTCTGTCTCGAAAAATACGTTCTCTTCGCAACATTCGACGTCTCCGCATTCTCAGAGCGACAAACGCGGCTGCCATCTTGTCAACATAGATATCGGACCGAAAGACGAGATATTGGAGGGAGGTACCACCTATAAACTTATAGGGGGGACAGGTCTCTGTCGTGGCTTCCTGCATGAGAATTTTTCCGCATTATCGAGCCGACTACCGCAATCGGTTCGATAGACGATTTATCGGGCCTATCTGCATACCGCCCCTGGTGTCTCTGATACACTTGCATGGTAGCTGCAGGTTTATAGTTCAGTTTCTGCTGTGCGTTGACTTAATGATTACCTCACTCCCAGTCCCATTATGGATGTTGTTGGGCTAACTGGATCCAGTTGGTCATTTGAATCCGTATCACATCCTACCAGTTGCTGAAATCAATATATCTTATCAACTTAAGCTTTTTCCATTGACATTTTCACGACCAAAGAATGCGAAGACAAAACTACAGATCCGACATTTAATTCAAACCAGCAGCAAAATTGAATGCTTTCAACCTTCGGCCATTCCATCCGTTGTAGTTT
>CM065744.1:34320145-34335145 GCA_033310375.1 Conus canariensis | reverse complement strand
TTTCTGACATAAAATCCACACACTTATCCCAGCATGTCTTCCGCTGAAAGCCAGTTTCGGCCGAACAGTCATCTATAATAAATAGTGTCTGCGTTCCCCCAAACAGTCTGTACTACCAGTCGGTTGACTGTCAGCTTTTTTGCAAGACCAAGACAACACAATTATAACGACGCAGTAAGTCAGCAGGCCGAGCGTCCTGTTTACAAACTGTGTGTCTCCCTATGTTCTGACCTAAAAATCAATAAAACACGCCTCGCGCGCCTACTGCGTTTCTTCTCTCACCGGGCTCGCGGCGCGCCTTGGCTCAACTTGAACATTCTCGAATGGGAAGCCACCACTTCGCCGTTTTCAGTGTGCGTGTCGGTTTGTTGGTGTGTGGGGTTTACGACTTAACACAGACAAGAGGCCTTTGTTTACACAGAACACAGCACACAGTCAGTTAGTTGACAATGTACATACCTTCTTCACATCCAGTCAGCTGCCACACCGGCGTGGGTTTTTAGAGCAGCATGTATCTTTGGCGTCAACGCGATGGCTTGTGTAATAGAAATTGTCAGATTTGAGAGTTCCGGATATTTTTCAGAGTTCTGTCGTCTTTCTTAGTTTATTAATCCAACGAAGGGAGTACTTCAAATGACTTGTAACAAATTTTTTGAAATTTCCTCTGTTTAGTGTAAACAACCTTCGCAGCCATTTTCCATAATCTAGATACTGTTGAAGGCCAGGGTTATTTATTAAGTCAAGTGTAGTTTGGCCTTCAGTTAGAATTCTATATTCTTCAGCGTTTTTGTTTTCATCAAAGTCCGGGATAACGCGTTCAACAATTCTTAAGCGTTTTTCTGTTTTGTGATATTTTAGTCTGTTTAACAAATCTTTACCGGACAAAGAATGTAGACTTTTATATTTGTTACATGTTTGTCTTTTTTTTATTGAATTGAAACTGGCCCAGGCGTTTTGGTAATTTTTTCTTTTTTTCTTTTTCAAATTCTTTTGCTGCTCTCTCACCAGATGTGTTATAAATGTGTTGAAAATCTTTCCAGTACTGAGCACAAGCAGAATGGTAGTCTATCTGGTTTTGAATCAATTGATTATTTCTTTCAGTAGCACTATTTGTGACTTCTTCTGCATCAATCTGTATCTCCTCCTCGTCACTAATAGTTATAGAATCCACTTCTTGCGATAGTCCAGTACTTTGAGCCATTACAAGTAGGCCACATATTTACACACACACACACACAGCAGCGCGCACACAACAGCAATGTTTAAAGTGTTGAGTCAGTCAGGGAAGGCCGGTCAACTATTCACCAAATGATAGGTCTGTCCGCACAGCGGGCGTGCGCTAACACGTTCTTTGCTATAGCGTGAGCTGCCTCTTTCTCTGTTCTTCATCGCGCTTAACTAGTAGTTGCAGGCCAGCCCGACAACGAATCACTGCACAGCGCCCACGCACATCCTGTTCAGTCACAAAGCAAGTGGCTGACATATCAAATGACAAGTGGTCCTACCAGTTCCACTTTTCACCCAAGTCCTTAATTAAGTCACCCCAAGTCCTTAATTAAGTCACCCCAAGTCCTTAATTAAGTCACCCCAAGTCCTTAATTAAGTTCTTAATTAAGTCACCCCAAGTCCTTAATTAAGTTACCCCAAGTCCTTAATTAAGTCACCCCAAGTTCTTAATCAAGTTACCCCAAGTTCTTAATCTAGTTCTTAATCAAGTTACCTTAAGTTTTTAATCAAGTTACCTCAAGTTCTTAACTTAAGTTACTTTAAGTTTTTACTTAAGTCATCCTCTATGTACAACCAAGTTCTTATTCAAGTCAATTTATAATTATTTATTAAGTTCTTGAAATATTATTCCATCTGAAATGGATCAAAATGATCTTTTGTTGTTGGCGGTTCTGGCATGCTTTTGTTTGGCTTCTGTATTTAGTGGTTGAGATTTTTTTGACTGCTTTGGTTTTTGCTGGCGTTGTTTATATATTTTATAAACGTAATAACCACCCCCAGCAGCAATGCCGCCAAAAATGACAATTGTTTTAAGTTCAATATTCCATAAAGACTTTGGTGTTGCAGGCCTTGAATCAACTTGTTCTGGTGTTTTTATAGCTGGCATTGAAACAACTGTTGGCGTTGGCGGTGTTATGTTTTCATTATGAGTTATATTCTGTGATTGCAACATTAATTTTTTTTGTTTGTTCCACTCTGCTAATTTTTTTCCTGCTGCAACGCGCCCAGGATGAGGAGGCTTTTTACTGGTCACTTTCTCCACCTGATTCAATGTTTTCTGATTCTGCTGATTTTCTGGCTCGGTCATTTTGAAGGGAAACAAAATCTATATGATTAAAAGTAATTAACCCCATAATTACTGGCGACAATAATGTTCCAAATCTGTAATATAGATCACATCCTAGAGACTCTAATGACTTTGTTAAAACTGGATCCTGCGTTAAATCATACATAAAATCTTGTTCAGAATCAATGGGAGCAAATCTACTAACTAGTTTAGTGTACAAACTAAGAACCGTTTGCCCAACACTTTTTACCATTCTTGACCCCAGTTGCGCTTCATACCTATTGTGATACTTTACAATGTCTTGTGGCGACATTTGTTGAATCTGTTCTATGCTGAATTCATTTCCAAGGTACTGTTTTGTTTTTCCACATGCTGCTAAAGAATACAGCCTTTCTTTTTGGCGCATAATAGCTTGGTCATCAACTTGATTATTTGTAATCATAAGTTCAGGAAGTAAATCATCGCAGTTCATGTTTTATTAATAATAAATTTTATTTTATTTTTAAAAAATGAGCACCGAAAAAACTGTTGCCAACCTCGTATACCATTCTGCTGTTATTGGAGGTCTAAGTGTAGGATACACAATGCTTGGTAAAAGCCTGTTAAAAATAAAACCAGCAGATCTTGGCAAACTAGACTTTGAAGACTCAGCAAAGCTGATTGCTGTTATTACAGCTTCATTTGCTACAAAAGATTTTCTAGTTAAGCAAGGAATAATTCCAGACAGTATCAATGTGTAAAATTAAAAAAATACATTTATAAAAATGGCTTCACTCGTAATGATGATTGGTGGCGCTGTGGTTAATGCGCTTGCTTTTAGCGGAAGTAATTACGCATTTAGTAAACTACGGGATGACGGCGAGAGAAAAAGACATAACAAAGCTATGGAGCAACTAGCCGCAGCACAAGCTGCGTATGAAAAGCAGAGAATTGAGCAGTTAGATTTTATTAACGATGAACTGAAAAAACAGGGACATGCAGCTTACACATTTAAAGATGTTGATCAAGCAATAAAAGAATATTATCTTGTAACAGGCAAACCAATCGAGACATTGCCCCCACCAAAATTCAGTGACTTTTATCAACCATCAGAAAAACAAAAGATGCAAGAAATATTGTTTATTGTCTTTGGCATGACCGTTGTGTATTTTGTTGCGCATAATATTGGCTGAATAAAAATGAACAAAATCTATTATTCACCAAAAGGATATTGGAAGGGAATAACAGCAATTAAAAAGCTAAGCCAAGGAGCTGGAGTCAGTGAACAAACAGCAAAAGAATGGTTATCTAAACAAGCGATTTGGCAAATTTATCTACCAGCGCCTAAACGAATACAGAGACCACACTTTGTCAACACAATACCGAACGACACCCATCAAATGGATCTTCTATATTTACCCCATGATACGATTAGACGAAAAAGATTTAAGTACGCACTTACAGTCATTGACATAGCTTCAAGATACAAAGATGCTGAACCATTAACACAAAAGAGTGCTTCTGCTGTTGCTGTCGCTTTACAACTGATATATCAACGAGGCCCGTTAACTTATCCTCGCATGATTCAAGTCGATGATGGAAAAGAATTTAAAGGTCAAGTAAATCAATTATTGTTAAAACATAGAGTTACCATTAAAAGAGGCATTCCAGGAGTTCACAGATCACAGGCTTTGGTTGAAAACTTTAACAAACAGTTATCTGAAAGACTTTTCTCCTACCAGTATCACAGAGAGCTGATTGACAATTCTCGCAACACAGAATGGGTAAAAAGACTGCCCTCAGTTTTGCGCGCAATGAATAATGAAGAATTTAAAGGGCTAAAACCAGTACAAGCAATCAAAAAACAAAAAATAAATGTTGTTGAAGGAGACGCCAGTTCATCAAGCAAACTATTACCATTTGGTTTGAAAGTAAGGTACCTTTATTTACCGGGAGAAGCAGAAGGGGACACTCGCATCAGGGCAACAGATCCAGTTTGGAGTGTTGATCCATATGAGATAAAAAAAAATTGTGAAAATGAATCCGCCAGTGTATTATTTACGAGAAACTGACACAACAAAACGACCAGCCCCCCGAAGATCTTTTGTGAAGGAAGAACTGCAGATAATCCCACCAGACACAGTTCCGCTTAATTAATTTACGTAAATATATTTGAGTTTAAAATGGAAGCTCAAAAAAAATTATTTGCGTATAAATTTATTATTAAAACAATGATAAAGAATAAACTGCCAATAGATCCTAATATTTTTGAAAAAATCAAAAATCTTGAAACAACAACCACAAATAATCCAGCTATACTGGATAAAGAAATTACTGAGTATCTAATTGCACTTGACCAAATGTCCTCCAGTGCCCAATTGCATATGAATACTCTGGATTAACAAATACTCGTTTAGTGTTTGTTCTATCTAATGACTTCTTTGTTACAACAGTTGTGTTAATCTCATGCAGATTAGATCGTAGTTTGTAATTGTCATGATGAAAAGTCTTTTTATTGAACAATGCTTCTTTGTAGTTGTCATGTGATATGTTTGACTGCACAACACTGCGAGATATTCCCTTTGCTTTTTTAACAGTTTTTGTTTGGCTTGAAAGACTGTACATTTTCGACCTTAAACCAATAAACTCCTTGATCACACCTCCAGATAATTCATCCTTCATCTTACCTAAAACCTTCTTATTAATAGTTGAATGCAAAGGTGAATCTTTAGGGTAATCAGATGTGTTGTACCATCCCGCATGCTCTTTAGCTACTTCTAATTCCATGTCTTTATAGATATCTTCAGTAGGGATGTCGATTACAAAGGAATCTGTATCTGTGTAAAGTACTTTGGACTCAGGATACAAGGGTTTAAAGTAGTCGTAAAGAAATTCTAACATCAAAAGCTTCGACAGCTCTAAAACAGTAAACCCAATAAAAACGGGCTTATCCAATTTGACTTTCTTTTTTTTCATCATTATGCCAAAAAGCTGATCATGAAATCTTCTGAAGTCCTGATAATTAGGTTTAGAAGTTAGCTTAATTGCATCGTTCTCTCTGGTGACCAATCTAACATCTTTACGCTTGTGCGGATTTTCCATAGTCTTTCCAAAACAGCTGTTGTTCATCAACTTGAAAAAGTCTTTTTCTGAAGCATCTGCGGATTTAGTTCTGAGATCAGTGTTCTTCATGATGTATGGTTTCATGAACTGTTCTTGATCAAAAGCAATTATACGATGAACAGCTGTCAACTTTAAACCATGTCTTAAATAAAATTGAAGAAGTCTGTAATGACAGACATAATTTTTTTTGTCACGAAGATTAGGCACAAGTTTAGGCGGTTCTGTCATTGCCATCTTTAGACTTTCTGCCGCTAATGGATAGTCATTATGGTAATCATGAAGTTCATGAGGATATTCTAAATCAACTTCTAGAATGAGACCTCTTTTACGATCAGCTTCTAGAGTAGGTAGCCATTTTAAAAACTTTTGAATGTCTTTTACACCTCCTGTGTACATTTTAAAGTTGCGTAATGGAAGTGATTGCGCCATTGCCCATCCATACAGATTGTTTGCATCTAAATACATAAGATAGTTAGACCTTTTACTTGGATCATAGTCGTCCAAGTATTTGTTGTTTGCTTTACAGTAATGGTGCGACGCCATACTGATTCCCCCACGCAATCCGTTTTCAATCATCTGAAGCATTGGCAGGTCAGACAATAAATCAATTTGTACTCCAGTAAATTTTAAGAAAGCGTCCAGCTCATCCCAGGCGCAGAAATATAATGCGCAGGATCCAGGCTGTAATGTTTCATGCAGGTCTTCCTATAATTTTCAAAGACGTCCGCCAACAAACAGGTGTCCGCCATTAAATAGGAATCATGATAGTCTCCCATCGTTTTACACTCTAACTTCTGCCACGCATCTTGAGCATAAGAATAATCAGAATCACTGATGTCCTTTCCTCTAAGACTACTAAAGAACGCGCCTTTAGGTGGAAGGGCTGGGTTATCAAACCTTTCCCAACTGTTCATGTACTCATAAGGGTAAACGCCCTTTCTAACAAGAGTTGGGTCAAAATATTCTTCTGTTATTGGGCAGGACTTTAAGGATCCTGCCAGTGACTCTAAACTCCCCATCAGGTGTTGCATAGAGTCATAAAAAGATAAATTATTTAAAGTGAAACACATGTACTTTTCTGATGACTGCGCAATGCATGACACCCTAAAGGCGCTAGTTACTGCTTGCATTATAAGGTGAGAGTCGTAACCTCGCAAGTTGTGAAAGAATATAGGAAGTCTCCAAGTCCTAGGATCAAACTTTAGTTGAAGATTGCAATTGTTATGCGCTGCTCCTCTAAACTTTCCGCTAATGTGATCATGGTCTCTTACTGTTGGATTTAAACTTTTAGGTGTTAGCTCTAAACCACAAATCCAACAGTGAGTGGCTGAGTCATAGCGATCTTGATCTTCGGGGGTCATCTTAAGATCGGATAAGAATAGATTATTAGAACAGGCATTACGAACTTCTTGCATGCGTTTTAAGAAATGTTTTGCTGCATGTGGTCCTCTGTATAATTCTGGCTTTGAATGTTCACCATCTGACCTGACAACAATAAAGGCAAATGAACAAATCTGGTGGTTATTCATTATAACTGTTTTTGGTAAATGTTTTGGAGCTGGCCCCTCATAAGGAACAATAAGCGATTCAAAGTCTGCGTAAACAACATATGGAGACCTCTGGAGTTTTTTGTAATTCTTAAAACTAACCTTACTGCCTTCTCTTGGCATAATTAGTTCTGTATTGCAGCCAACTGGGCTGAGACAATGTTTTACATGTTCGCTCGCAGCTTGAACGGACGGAATTCTTGTTAAACATTTTCTACAAAATTCTTGTTTGCTATGTTGTTTTGTAGTATGCACTAGTAATCTACTCATTGTGCGTATTAGAGTGTAGTGCAACCCATTAAGGCTTTGCATTAGGAGTAAGTCTACATGAGTTTTGGTTGGTTCGCCTATTGTTGGACTGTTCTTTGACACTCTAATTGGCAGAAGGTTGGTTTCTTCAGACCATGTGTAGACATTAACAGTTATTGGTGGATTTTGTTTTTCAAACTGATCAATTTTGTCTACAGCCATAGGAAATTCAAGACCGTTAAAGTTAAGATCATTGGCCCACTGTAAATAGTTAGATACTCTCTCTGCATTTTTGGCAACGTGATGCAGCCTAGCAAGAACGCACCACATAAAACATTTGTCGTCTGAATTTTTTATGTTCAAAACTGCTTTCTTTGCAACTAATGTTGGAGGCAGTGGAATGTAAGACTTGCCTACAATCGGCTCATACTTAGCCTGTCTTAATCTGATGTCTAGGACTTCACCCTCTGACCAACCAGAGCCTCTCCTTTTAGCTGCTTCAGAGGCTTCATTAAACTGTGTAAGAAGTTGATCTGCCCAACCGGGTGTTAAGTCATTATAAGAAAGAATAGTCTGCTGTTTAGTTGAGACCCAGACTTCTAGATTTTCTTCGTTTATTGTTATATAGTCGATTAAAACAACTACCCTTACTTTAACTGGAGGGTTTATTGTTAGTTTACTTGGAACTTGAGAAATAGCATGTACAACGCTTGCCTGCACGTTTGTTGGATCAATAACTTCTAAAACGACCTCATTTAAAGCTTTTGACAAACGCTCTTCCTCTTCCATTGCATCTAACCAAGAGTCAAAACTGTCATATATCTTATCCATGTTGAGCTTCTTTTCTAACTCAAAATATTTATTTAAATTAAAAAAAAAATACTTAATCAGAATCAATATCAACGGTCTTTTTGTGCTTGGACTCATAAACTAAAGTATAAACGCCCTTTGGTGTTGTTAATGTGAGCTGTTTAGAACAGAGTTTAATGTTTCGTTTACTTTTTTTAAACATTCCTTTTTTATCTGGTCGGTGTCTGGCTGTTGAGAAAAAGTTGCCCTTGCCTTTTTTTGAAGATCAAACTTTTGTCTTTTGTAGTCCTCAAAATCAGCCTGTAGGCGACTAAATTCTTCATCCGTGATGTTCGAGTCGGCAAGTGCTTTATTTATTGTCAGTTTGAAGGAACTAAGTTTAGCTGTTATTAGTTGAACCATAGCTGTGTGCTTTTGGAGTTTAGCTTTTATATTTTTGCTGACAGCACCTGCAGCTAATGAACACAGGCCAAGAGTTAAAGACAAACCACCTAGAGGTAAAGCTGCCGGCGCACCTACGCCTGTTGCTAAGAGACCTACACTTGTTCCTGCTGATAGAGCACTAGCGGTCGATGCTCCAGTATTAACATATGTAACAGCATTAAAGACAGCAGAATACCTTCGTTTGGTTTTACTGTATTTTGAAAGGTCCTGCTCTAGTTGGGTTTGCATTTGTGTTATGTTTGTTAATCTGAAAGTTTTTATGTCTACAGCAACAGAGTTCTCTTCTTTGGGCACTTTTGGATAAACCTGAACAGACATGCTTTTTTAAAAAATAAAAATAATTTAGTATTGGATATCTTTTAATCTGTTATCTTTAATATTCAGCTGCGCATCATATATTAAAAACAAATATACATTAAGTGGTTTATCACTCTCTTTTTCTTTATCAATTTGAATGTTTATTACGTCTTTAACTGTTCTCCCACTCCCATGCAACTGATTATCCTCTGTCGTCCTTAGGTCAATCCATAAACCGTATTTCGTTGTTAAATAATCATCAAGTCGAACACTGTGAAGGTGTAGATCTTTAGACACAAGGTCTACTGTTGGACTTCTAGACCTCCCGCCTCCAAACAATTTTCTTATTTCATCAAAATGATGATAAGGTTTAAGCCCGCTACCGTAGACTTGGTTAGGACTACCCTCAATTGAACATTGTACTTTAGTTATTTTAGGATTAATAAACTTTTCAGTTTGTCTTTCGTATGGTTCTTCATCTTTACACAGCAATAAAATACCTTTAAGGGATCTTGCTGCGGCACTAAAACTAAAATTCCATATAGTGTCTGCCCTGCTTTTAGGATATTTAGTATGATGAATCACTCTTTCGTAATATATTGCTAATCCTGACTGATATTGTTGCTCAATCAGCCTTGCTAAGTTAGGGTTGCTAACAATGTCAAACTCTAACGAGATGTCGAAAATGCTGTACTTGGAATCAGTGTCTGTAGATTTAATGACACGTTTGTATTCATTAAAAGTTAGTTCATATGACAATCTGTCTTTTAATGCTCCTTGAAAGTATGGCGCATGCGCGCTTAATAACTCAAAATCCAAGGGGATGGAAAAGCGATTTCCATACGCAAAATTTACAGCTTCGGGCTTGTTACCGTCTTTAGCATCTTCGGCGTCTATTCTGTGTTTTAGTGCTTCATCACTTTCGATTCCTTGAAACGCGAGGTCAGCCCTTTCATTCGCGGTTAGCCATAGATCACAATAGATTAGAAATATGTCTGCATTGTGTAAAGAAAATATTTCTTGCCCCTCAAGTTTTATAGAAATTTTCTTAACGATTGCCCGTCCCAGATTCTGGACTACTGTCCTGTTTGGGTCTGTTGCTGAATCAAGTTCTATTTTGAAAGTAAGCCGTGCAGATCCCGGCACAATCACTTCATCTGCTCCTAGGTCTGGAAATTTAACAGTAAGAATTTGATCTGAATCAATAGTAGATGGATTATTTGGAACAATAATATTCTGTTTATTTCCCTTCACGCCAAAGGGCTCTTTCAGTCTTCTATGCGGGTCAAGAATCGAGCCATATGCTTGTGACATTTTTTTATAAAACAAAATAAAAAGTTAATTATTTAAAAACATGGCAGGCATTGAAGGTGAAGAAGATTATGATGTTTTTGATCCTGGAGACGACATGAGTGAAATGACTCCTTTGACACATCCATTACAATCATTGCGGCGTGAATTAACAGAAAGTAAGGTCAAATCATTTTATCAAAGTTTAGGCCAAGAACCTCCCGAATTTATAGACCCTAATGATTTTGAAACAAAAGATGACCATTTGTTTTTTAAAAACGAGCAAGGACAACTTGTTCAGCTTACAACTAAACCAGACTCATCAAAGTTTTTAAAAAAGAGTACAATTAGACAAAGGCTCAGTGTGAGCGAACAAAATCGCCTTGGCATTACTAAACCAAAATTAGATAGGGAAGCAGTTGCTAAACTTCAAAACACACTAAAAGAACTCCCAACAGATAACCAAATACAAAACATGGAACTTAAAGATTTAAGCCCAACAGCAGACAAAATAATAGAAGCAGAAACCAGTTTTTCAGAAGAAACAGTATTAAAAACTATGCACGATCCGCCGCTACCTATGAGAGAAATAACGGCCCTTGATCATGCTTTGAGAAGCATCAGAGGCGAATTAACAAACAATTTAGCAAAACTGGGTGAACTAGATGAGCATATAAAAAGAGAAAAAGAAAAACTAGTTGAGGCTGATGACCACAACTTAGGACCTGGTGTTAAAGAAAGAATAACACAAAGACTAAAAGATCTTGAACAAGAGAGATCAGCAAGACTAGAAGTGCTGTCTACTAAACCGAGAACAATTACGAACTCAAGTGAGCAGAATAAGAGAAACTATCCAAAGAATTTTATATGAAGACACGACGCTAGCAGAACGAATAAGAACACTGTTTAGAGAGCAAGGTGTCACATTAGCAAGTGTTATAACAGCCTTAGGATTTGCAATAAGTACACTGGTGTTGGCTATTACAGGCAGTGGTGGTTGGGGAGCAGTGCCACAGGCCCGCCAACTCCGTCGTCAGATAATCATGGTAAAAAAACAACTCGATCACCTTGCAAACTTACTAAAAAATTAGCCATAAAGCAATAGATTCTTTGCCTAGTATAATAGGAGGGATCTAGCTGGCTTTTGTTGCCGCAATAGTAGTTGCTTTATGGCTGAGCACTGGCATTATTGTCTTAAGTTGTATTTGAAGATAAACTTGGGGCTTCTTTGTTAAAATTTAACTTGGGCTTGCTAATATTACTGGCCACTTTATTTATGTCGCGTTTTGTCTGTCCAACCTTCTGTTCATTTCCTGCAACAAGGATTTCATTGTTGTAGTTTATTATTGTTCCTACCTGGAGCCTGAGGTCAGAAGGTAGCATGTATAAACCAGTGCCGACAGCAAAGTCTACTTTCGATCTTGCAAATTGTAAAACATTTTGGTACCTTTTAATACTTGAAGGCAAATCAATTGCAGAATTAATGGCGTCCTCTAAATTTGCTAAATACTGTTTTTGGGCATCAAAGCCAGTAGAAGGATCAGTTATGTTAGATCTTGCCTGTGCTTGCGAACCTAGCAAACACCAAACATAAGTACGAATAGAGTCGTTTATTCGTTCTATTCCCGCTCTAGTTAGGCCCTTAGAAGTATCCAAAATAAATGTTGTCCATGCTGTTTTATGCTCTTGCTCTATGGACCCGAGGTGAACAGTTGTGCCTGAAGAGAAAGATGTGTAAGGAGGATTCCAATCATAGTTATACTTTCTGTGCACGCCCCAAAAATAAGGGGTTCCTAAACCATGATTAAGATCCAACTTTTGTCTAAAGTCTGTCTTTGGGTCAATATCAAATTCGTTACAGATCCTTTCAAAAGCCTTGTAATCTATTCTGTTGCTGAATGGATTAAACGTTTTGTCATTTGGTAATGGCGCTTGCAGTTCAGATAAAATACGTCTGAAGGTGTAATAAAAATGAAATCTATACACTGACCTCACCAAAGGATCAGGATGATTTAAATGATCAGCATACGACACTCCACACCCAGTTGATGCACAAAACACAGCAAAGTTTAACTGGTTCTGATAAAACTGCATCGGATGACTAAACCACACTTTCGGGATGTAGTCGTTTTTAATAGAAGGGTTAAGATATCTGTTTAATGGAGTACTAACCTTTACTTGAAAGGCGTCAGACTGAGTCACAGAAATGTCAAGGGTGTCAGTTGTTATATTTTTAAGATTGTAGTGCGGCCCAACAGAATATTTTGCATTAGTATATTTGAATGCACTCATTTTTAAATTGTTTTAAAAATGTTTGTAACAATAACAACTCAAGACAGTCCTTCGTTTTTAGAATATGCTATTGATAATAACTGCGGAACCCAAAGGGTCGCACTCCATGAAATTTTTTACATAGTCGTATGGTTTAATATAACTGAATCCAAGGAAAATAATAAGATTAAAAAATTTGATAATAGAGGAAACTTAGTTAGCCAGTTAACCATACCTGATGGTTATTACGGGTTTTGCTCGCTAAAAGAAGCAATGAGTAACTTCGACATTACTCTCAAACTTAACAATGCAAATTTGAAAATAATGTTGACATTCAAACCTGAAGAAGAAGTAGACCATTACCTTTTTGATGTAGAGCTAGCTAAAATGTTAGGCTTTGCAACTGACAATCATGGTTTTAGAGTTACATCAGACAAAACTACTTATGAGGGAGAATATCCGCTCGATCTTGCATTACATTCATTACTCTATGTTCATTTGGACGAGCTGAGCACTGATGAAAACTTATATGATGGAAGGCCCTCAACTGTTTTAAGAGCTCTTCCATCAGGGAAAGCTGCATATTGCGATTATGAAATTATACAATTCCCTAATTTACAGTTTAAAAGATTAGCTTGTGGGAGGGTCAGATCATTTAATATAAAGA
This sequence comes from Conus canariensis, assembly GCA_033310375.1. Lineage (NCBI taxonomy): Eukaryota > Metazoa > Mollusca > Gastropoda > Neogastropoda > Conidae > Conus > Conus canariensis. The sequence goes on along the minus strand of CM065744.1, from coordinate 34,322,175 downwards.
TCACAGATAAAACAGGGAAAGTCGTGAAATGTGATAACCTGCACATTGTTTTAGAAATAAAATAATACGTTGTTTTAAAAAATGTCACGTGGACCAGAAGAATCAGGAGTTACATTAGCGCCTGAGAGGTGTGTAACTTTAGAATTAAAAGACCTTGCAGACGTTGAGGACTTTGAACAGAACGGTGAGATAGGCACTTTGTATGGTTTTGAGTACACTAAAGATGGTTATTATAAACGCAAAGAGGTTAGCGACAGCAAAAGGTTTCCTAAACTAGAACAACTACGCAATGTAGAAGCAAATAATGCGGGTCAGTATGAATATAAAATAGTTCGAAAAACTGACAGCAAATGGCACTTAGAACCATATTTAGAATGGGACATAAAATTTGAATTCGTAAGCCCATTTACATTTTTCGACCGTCAAAAAAGTTTCAGAAAAGCATTGAACTCTGGCCCTTTACATGTAAGTCTTATGCCAGAGAACAATAGTCGGAAAGAGATCGAAATAAAGAAGTTTGGGAGCAAACAGTACATCCTCCACAGAAGAGAATCAGTTTTGAAGGAAGCTACTACAAAAGTACAGTTCTTTCCACGCACGTTATTAGGAGACACGTTCACAATGATATTTGAAATTTCTGTCTTAAAAGATGTGGGGAGGAATGGAGCTGTGGGTGTCAGTGACAACCTTATGGAAGGAATTCTTATTAGCTGGCAAAACTTAGACGTTGACAATCTTAAAGTTACTGTTGTGGTTCGTCACGATGGTGAAAATTTTAAGGTCGTAACAACAAGCAACAAAATCAATGTTAGTCTTAATAGAAACAATCTGACAAAACTGAGTTGGATTAATCTGACACATTTAGACCTTATAAGATTTTATTGTACTGATCAAATTTTGACGGATAGTATGATAACAACACTAACTGGTGTAAATTAAATTCTGTTATAAAACTATGGAGCAGACGACTTTGGTGTCAATGCCGATGTTAAACTTTATGATAAAAACCCCTCATTGTTCATTGATTTGTGGACAGACTGGTTGTGGAAAAACAATATTTGTCCTCGACCTATTACAAACAGTTTATCGTTATAATTTTGATCATATAGTAATTTTCTGCCCAACACTTAAATGGAACAAAGCATATAATGATAGAAGGTTTATATGGACGGATGATAATATATATTTGATTGATCCCAGCAATAAGCTGAGTGAGTGTTTAGAACACTTTTATAAATTGTTTGAGGGAACGCAGACACTATTTATTATAGATGACTGTTCGGCAGAAAGAGACATAGTTAAAAAGAGAAACACTTTGTCAAAACTAGCTTTCAGTGGAAGACATGCTGGGATAAGTGTGTGGATTCTTTGTCAAAAATATAACTCAGTTTTAAAAGACTTTAGAGAGCAATTAAAGACAGTGGTTTTATTTCACATGAAAGATAGAGACGCATTTGATGAATGTATGCGTGAAAATGATGTTATTGAAGACGATCAAGAAAAACGAAGGATTAAGCAAAAACTAAAGTCTCAAAAGTTTTCTAAATTAGTGTTAAAAACAGATAATCCTACACATTATGTATGTTTGTAAAGTGTTTACTATTAGAGAACTATAAAATAGGCATTCTGGGTAAGCCGGCGGAGCAACAGCGAAACCGGCTTTAGCCGGTTGGAGCTGGCGGAGGTGGGTGAGCCAGAATGCCTATTTTATAGTTCTCTCCCTCTCTCTCTCTCTCCTCTCTCTCTCTCTCTCTCTCACGCGATTCATAGCCATGATTGCCGTCAGCATAATGATCCCATGCTGACCCCAAAGAAACAACAAACGGCCCTCAATCTCAACACTTGTCATTTAGCATCGTGAATCCGTGTTTCATGTGCATGTTGACCAACAAGTCACATGCGGACAAATAACCCCCACCTCATCCTCCCCTTGCCTGGTATAACGGCTGGTGGCTGATGAACGCCCGAGCATCAGAGTGTGAGACTGAGTTCTCTTTCTTGTTCTACCCATCGCTCCCCCGTCCACGTCC
>CM065744.1:34315145-34317645 GCA_033310375.1 Conus canariensis | reverse complement strand
TCAGCGAAACTAATCTAGAATTAAAGTAACCATACATAAACGCTATAAATAGACAGAGGAAATGGTTAACACAAAAGAACAGAAGACAATCAATGCCTGGAAGAGAGAGAGAGAGAGAGAGAGAGAGAGAGAAGAGAGAGAGAGAGAGTGAGAGAGAGAGAGAGAGAGAGAGAGAGAAGGGTGGGGTGGGGGTGGGGGCAAAAGACAAACTCTAAGACAGAGAATTATGGCGAAGGAAGCATTCAGATAGACTAACCAGGGAGGGGGCAGGGAGGGGGAGGGAAAGGCACCAGCCACACCAGACAAAAACAGAGAGTGGAAATGGTACAATAACGATAGCCCCATCCCGGAGATAAACAAGTGATCAGTGAATGATGTATGGAGGTGAGGACAAAGGAAGGAGGAGAGGTGAAAGGTGCTATGGGGGGTCAGAACACAAGAATTACGGTCCTGTCAGGTACCAGTTATAACGACATTAGCAGAATGAGACAAATCACGTACCACGAAACATACGTTGATTTATATAAACAAGGAGATACTGTGATGAGAAACAACAACGGTTATTTAACAATTTAGACACTCACTCAGACTCTTTACGTGTTCAATCCACATAATCTTCAATACAAAGAGAACAAAATGTTGTCTTTATAGGCTTAAGATCAGACAGTAAATCTTTTTTCTGAGTATTCGCAGCTTTTATTTCATTTCAAGCAGTACGAATCGTCACCTCTTCTGATTAATGCATGAACTGCCGGGTATTCCGGCTTTTGTGTGTTCAGGGGGCCATAGGATGTGAGAGGGTGGGTGCTGCCGACATCTGATGGACTGCTTGACTCATAGAGACTAGAGCAGCAGTAGCAAAACAACAACAACAGCAATGACAACAACGACAACAAAACAAGGACAACAACCTCCAAAAAGCTAAGCACATGTTTGATCTGCACTTGTCCGTCCCCAGCAACTAAACAAAAACAAAAAAAAACAAACAAAACAAAAAAAAGCAAAAATCCACCTGCACCTACATCTCACCTACTCTCATGTATTCATTGAGTAAATGAATCTTAAAAAAGGTCAAAAAACAAAGAAGGACAAAAAAGCGATAGAGAGAAGAGAACCCACAACGACACGTGAAGATGATGGAGATCCGGGGTTGGGGGGAGGGAATGACAGGAATCGCGAGGCATCCACGAAAGATTTGTCTTACATCATGATGCCTCCAAGTCAATGTGCCATGCTGTGCATCTACACTCTCCTTCAGAAATTTCGAGCCAGATGGGCTGGCCACATCGTCAGAATACCAGATAGTCTACTGCCGAAACAACTGCTGTACAGAGAACTGAGTCAGGGCAAGCGCAAAGTTGGGGGGCAGAAGAAACGTTTCAAGGACTGCCTCAAAGTGTCCCTCAAAGGCCTGGACATCATCCTCAACACCTGTGAGTCGCTTACCCTGGATCGCCCAGCCTGGCGAAGCAGCATCACAAAGGGTGCATGTATATCAGAGAAGAGACGCACAGCAGAAGCTGAGAGAAAGCGAGCCGCGCGCAAGGCCAGAGCTACCTCCACCTCCACTGTAGCACCCACCCACATGTGTCCCACATGTGGGCGTTCCTTCCGGGCCCAGATCGGCCTCACCAGCCACCTGCGGACCCACACTCAGCGATCTTCCATCTGAGATTGAAGTCATGGTCATCTTCCAAATCGAAGGACGAACAACAGCATCTACTAATTTTCCTTCTTCTGTACAATGTGCTCTTGCTTGGCATGGCTTTGTCCATCTGAACGAGATGCATGGTGTAGACACACCTTTAACTCTAGGTCTCCCTTCACCATCAGGAATACAGTTACACACTCACATCGTAGCTGTCGTTGTAAAGGGAGAAATGGAATCATACATATTCTATCCGGGGAATGAACGGGATGTATATCACTATACCCATGTCCCTGCTCTGCCCTTCGCTGGATGGCTCAGGAGACTATTGAGTTCATATCCTCTCCCTGTGGTGGTGGGAAAACCACAGTTATGAATGATTTATCTCTCTGATATACTAACGATGGACTAGTGAAACCAAACAGTTCTACAGATGCATCACAGTCAGAACACATACGTAGAGAGTTAACATACCAAAAATTATTATATTTGTTTAATGAACCTTACCCCTTGTCTGAAGGACTCAGCTGCAAAATGGAAAATAGGATATGTGAGTCCCTCTGTCTGTGTCGCTCTGTCTCTCTGTCTCTGTCTCCCTCTGTCTCTGTCTCTGTCTCTTCTCTCTCTCTCTCTCTCTCTCTCTCTCTCTCTCTCTCTCTCTCTCTCTCTTTTGTTTTAAACATCACCACCTCGTCTCTAATCCTCTCTCTTCTTTTTTTTTGTTTTTTGTTTTTCTTTTTTCATTTTTTTTTGTTTTGTTTTGCTGTCCCATCTTCTGAGCCACCTCAGTGGCAGTGCACCCACGCCACTCATTCCGACACCCCGTCCACAGCCACAGCCCTGTCACCGGCA
>CM065744.1:34285145-34297645 GCA_033310375.1 Conus canariensis | reverse complement strand
TTCAAGAACGGAAATATTTTTTTTTTTAGAGAGCATTGAACTCAAAGCATCCCCTCTATTGTTCCAGCGATGGTACCATCAGAAGAAGGGCAAGCAGAGACCTCTGATAATGTCGGACAGAATAAGGAGTTGCCCTTTGATGTGTGAGTGCATGATTTTAAGGCCAGAAGGAAAAACAGATTGGGATGCTCACTGTAGCATGGAAGAGAAAAAAGTAGCGTCTGTATGTCAACATTAATTACCATTTGCTTTTCTTCTGCAAACGGTTCGGTTCACGAGTGAAAACAAACTTATTTTCTGATGAGTGAAGTAATAATACTAAATAGCTAAAGAGGATGCTTTCCATACACTTTTTTTAAAAAGAAAAACAGTATGGAACATTCCAAATATCAATCTTGCTTCCAGTGGACGATTTATAAGTTCATGGACAGTTGTCCATTCCGAACGGATGTTAGGACGGCTGTTTGTTTTAAAAGCCCTGCAGCAAACCCACTGCAAAGTACAATGGCTTCGTTCCTGTGTGGTATTCCACCCTTCCGGTGAGTGTCGTTAAGGCGGGTTAATTAGGGCTGGCATAATGACGCTGACAGTCAGATAGACGAACAAACAAGGCAACGGATGCAAGTAGAACTATAATCCACATGATGCAGGAAAAGATGGAATATAACAAAGAGCGGTGAGGTGTGGAGAAACACGAAACCAAGAATGCATGATTACATTAAAGAAAGAATACAAGAACAATAATAGATAGATAGATAGATAGATAGATAGATATGGATAGATAGATAGATAGATAGATAGATAAAAACAAATACATAATACGTACATACATAATAAAAAAAAAAAAAACATAGTGTGTGATAGTACATGTGTGATAATAGATTGAGCATAAATATATGCAGTAGTGTATTAATAGTGCATTTTCGTGTGTGTTGTGTGTGTGTGTGTGTTGTGTGGTCGTTGTGTGCTGCGTGCGTGTGTGAGTGTCTTGTGTTGTTGTTCCCTAAGTGTATTGCAAGGTGTGGGGGTGGGTGTGTGGGGTGTGGGTGTGTGGTGTGGTGGTGGGGTGGCGTTGTGCGTGCGTTCGTGGGTGGTGCGGTGCGTGGGGAGTTCGGTTCGTGTCCCCAGGGAGGGGGGGGGGGGGGGGGGGGGGGGGGGGATAGGAGAAATAAAGGTATGAAAGAAGAGATTGTTTATGCATGCGTTGATATTGTTTAGAGAGTGTGTGGTAGTAAAGATTATGTGTTTTTCCTACATACCTACACCTACAATTCTATATAATGAGCAAGCTTTATATGGGGTATGAATTGTTGAAAATGACAGAATTAGTAGAAAGGAAGTGAGGTTTACCATCTATATCAAACGCGACTTAACAATTAACAGAAGATTAGTATAACAACAATTGAATCGAACAATAAATTAACTATTCAAAGGAAAAGACCAATAGGACTAAGGTGTAAAACTTCTGAAAAACATTTAAGAAGATGGAAGTCATTTAACACTTCCTGAACAGTTAATGGTATTTGACGAGTCAGTAAATCCCCTGTAGTTTTCGTCATTAATTCTTTGATACTAGGACAGTGTAAAATCAGATGGCTAATGGAAATTTGATTTCCACATACACATTTAATATCTTTAGAAAATTTTGTTTTAAAGGCATTTAAACGAATTTTGAACATCAGAGAACTAATATGTCTTGAACTTGTATCAGATATGTGATTTAAAATTAATTTGGAATTTATTGTGCTGACGCTTTTTATACAATTGTGTGAATATTGGCTATCTGATGTCTTCAGCATGTTATCAAACTTATCTCTCGCTAGTTTTTCAATGTGATTATAATACTCGTGCAGATCTAGATTTATGTTAATTAGAATTGCCCCTTCAGTATTACGTCCTGCATTTTTAGCTGCTCTGTCAACCAGTTCATTGGCATATATTCCGCAATGGGAAGGAACCCAGTAAAAAGTCACACTAATGTCTTTAAATGCCAATTGATGAATTACATGTCTGATTTCTAGTATCATTTCAAGACGTTTTTTGGCATTTTGATGTTTGATTGCTTGTAATGCCGATTTAGAATCTACACAGAGTAAAATTTTACAACTATTCATAGGTAACTCCTCAATATGCTGTAAAGCCATTAAAATAGCTAACAACTCTGCAGTAAAAACTGAATAGTGATTACCTATATGATATTGTTTGACTGTTTTCATAGTAGGAATTACAAATGCTGAACCTGCATTGCCATTAAGTACAGATCCATCTGTGAATATTTTAATGTAATCACTATAGTAATTTTCCATGTGATCATTAACTAAATTTTTCAGAACGTTTGGAGATTGACTTTTGCTCAATTCTGTATGATCAATATCAAAAGTAGGTTTAATTTGTTCCCAAGATGGTACAGGTAAAAAAGATGGCTTAATTGCTATTTTTTTACTTTTTAATTCTGTAGAATTAATCATGTCGGAGACAAACGAATTAATTGGTTGCAAACAGTGTATTGTCTTAGCCCTGTTAACAAAGTCATGCTTAGAATTCATCTTTGTTTCTTCATTACAGAATGAGTTATGTGCAAAGGATTTTAATACAAACTTAGCTGCAGAGATTTTCCTATGTTCATCAAGAGGAAGAACTCCTGCTTCTTTATATGACCCAAGATTGTAAGCATGAGTCGGCACTCCTAGTGCCAGTTTAAAGGCTTTACAATCTATACTTTGTAGCTTGTTTAACAAATGTTTTGGTGCACTAAAGAAAGATTCCTGGCCGTAGGTTAAACGCGAACGAACTAAGGAATTAGCAAGACATAAAAGTGGTTTTGTGTCCTGACCCCATCGCTGTTTACTAATAATTTTGAGAAAATTTAAAGCTTTTCTGGCTTTATTTAATATATAGTCTATATGTTGATTCCACGTAAGTTTGGATGATAAATATACACCTAGAAACCTTACGCTTTGCGAATAATTAATGACACTGCCACCAATAGTGAAATCAGGCAGTTTTTCTGGGTTATGCCCCGAATTAAAAAGTACCATATGTGTTTTTTCTAATGATAAAGAAAGTCCATTTTCCTTCATAAATATATCAATTTTATTTAGTTCGCGTTGGTACACTTTTTTGGTATAGTTAAGTGCTCTAATTGGAGTTTTACGCTTCATTGTCACCTTCATCAACATGCATATATCATCTGCATACTGGGCTAAAACTGTATCTTTTGATAGATTATTTGGAAGATCTGCTATAAGTATATTGAATAAAATAGGTGAAATAACCGAGCCTTGTGGAAGACCCATCTGAAGTTCTCTGGACTTAGAATATGTGCTTCCAACTCTTACCTGTATGAAACGTTGTGATAAAAAATTTTGTATATAGTTATACATATTACTATTTATATTGTAGTTTTGAAGTTTTTGGAGTAATCGGTAATGCCATACTTGATCGTAAGCTTTTTTCACATCAAAAAGGTTGCTAGAATATTTCTCTGTCTGCCAAACTGCTGTTTAATTTGTGTCGTAAGTTTGACTAAATGTTCAGTAGTGGAGCGACCTTTGCGAAAAGCGGCTTGATTTTTTGGAATAATGTTTTGTTTTTCACAGAAATGAACTAGTCTACTTGATACTATTTTTTCCATTAACTTGCATACATGAGATGTTAAGGAGATGGGTCGATAGCTATTTTTATCAGTCCGAGGTTTTCCCTGCTTGTGTATAGGGACAACAATTGAGTGTTTCCAGATAAGAGGCATTTCACCATTAGACCTGCATTTTTGTATCAAAGAATGTAAAAATTGAACTACATTTTGTGGTAAATGCTTTAACAATTTATAAGATATCCCATCTAGTCCAACAGACGTCTTATTTTTACCCATATGAGAAATGCATTCAATTACTTCATCGAGTGTTATATTTGAATTTACATAGTTTTTTAACTGAGGTTTATTAAAACTATGATCTGATGTGATATTACTTTCCTCCTCCTTTTTTCTGTATTGTCTACTTTCAGTTGATAGTCCAGTAATTCTACTGCAATTTGCATACAAATCAGCAAATGCTTCCGCTTTTTCTTGATTAGAGGGTATATCTGAACTCTCCAGTTTGATTGGGCATTGAGGTAAGTTTATCCCATTCTTCATCGTTTTCATTTTTTCCCATACCTTTTGCATATCTTTATAGTTATATACTTCATTAGTACAAAATGATGACCAATACTGTCTTTTTGCTTCTGCGTTAACTCTATTTGCTTTATTTTTTGCTTTTTTGGATTCTTGGTGATTAGGAATCGAATTATCCTTTAAGTAATTTTCAAATTTTATCCATTTTTCAGCTTTGGCCTTTTCACAATCATCGTTCCACCAAACATTGCCAGAATGTTTATATGATTTCTTTGTTTTAGACATAGGAATTGATTGGTTAGCAGCACTTAGGACTGCATTAGTAAATATAGAATACAATTCATTGATATCTTTATCATTGACGTCTTCAACATGAAATGTTGATAGAAGTTCTGAAAACTTGTCCCAGTTAGCATGTTTGTAATTATACTTCGGGATTTTATCTTCTGTTAGATCCTTGTTTTTTGTGCTAGAGAGTTCAAAGCTAGTAATAACAGGAATATGGTCACTATTAAGGCTATCATTTAAAGAATCCCATTTACAAATTGGTGCCAGATCTGGAGAAACAAGAGTTAGATCAATAGCCGTTGCTCTATGATAAGGATTATCAGGGATTCGCGTTATTCTACCGTCATTCAGAAGATACAATGATGAATCAACAATATTCTCAATGAAACGGTTGCTAGTAATGTTTTCACAGTTCTTCTCCCAAAATGGTGAATGCGCATTAAAATCTCCTGTTATTAGTACCTTTTTTCCCTTGTCCGCTTGAAACGTACGAATCCATTCTGTATTATTATCATCTGGACCCTTTGGTAAATACACAGATATGACGGTTAATAAAGTGTTATTAAACTTAACCGTCACTGCACAAGAATGTATACCAAGTAATTCCGATGGAACTGGATTTGGGCACAGAGTGTAATTTACCCCTTCATGCACATAAATGGCAGTATTAATTTTCTCGTTAGTGTCTGTCTTTTGGATGATAGGAGGAAAATAGTAATTGTCTAGTTGGGGCATGAGTGCGTGTGTGTGTGTGTGTGTGTGTGTGTGTGTGTGTGTGTGTGTGTGTGTGTGTGTGTGTGTGTGTGTGCGCGTGTGTGTGCTGGGAAAGAGAGGATTTAGGCACTGAAGACACTGTACAGGCATGGTGGAGACTTCAATCCTCGAACCCAAGGATCATTAGAAGAACAAGTCCGTCACTCTACCAGCCAAGCTGAAACGGCCGACAGAAATGAAAGTACTTCCTCACGCTTTACCTTCTATTACCTCCCCTGACCTGAAAACCTGACTTGATCTCGTAATGTTTAAACAACAGAAAAAGGTCTATTAATTCATGACTGCCACATCCATCCTTTCATTAGGTATTAAAGGAATTATACTTTTTTGTGTATGCGTGTGCAGATAAGAGTCAAAAAATCGAATGCAGAATTCGTTCATTTTGGCAGAGGAGGACCGCTGTATTGTGAGTGCCCTTCATGCCTCCCTGGTGATCTGCTTGTCGGGGGTTGCTGGGTGCACTTTCAGCATGAATGGTCGGCTCACAGACGTCAACATGGCCAACAGGCTATCTGGCGACGTTCGATTAGCCATCTGCCATTCCCTTGAAAGGAGCGTCTTTCGGTGGATCTTGAAGGGTTATGTTTGTTTGTTTGTTTGCTTGTTTTGGTTTGCTTTATCTCTTTGTTTGCAGGTTTGTGTGTTTGTTTGTTCAATTGTTTATTTTGATTTGCTTCAATTTGTTGATGCGTTTGTGGTTGTTTTTTTTTTGTTTGTTTGTTTGTTTGTTTACGTGTTTTCATTTTTCATCTGTTCAAAAACAAAGTCCAGCAGCTTGTTACATTGTTTTGTTTTTGTCTCTGTCTTTCTGGCTCAGTCTCGGTCTCTGTTTCCCTCTGTGTCTCTGCCTCTCTGTGTCTCTGTCTCTGTCTGTCTGTTGTCTGTCTGTCTCTCTCTTTCTCTCTCTCTGTCTCTCTCTGTGTGTCTCTCTCTGTCTCTCTCTTTCTGTCTCTCTCTCTGTCTCTCTGTCTCTCTGTCTCTCTGTCTCTCTGTCTCTCTCTCTCTCTCTCTCTCTCTCTCTCTCTCTCTCTCTCTCATCGTTTTCCCATTCTGTCTGTCTGTTGTCTGTTTGTCTCTCCCAGCTACTTTCTGTCTGCCTGTGACATTTATCATTAACCAAGAATGCAACTCAATCGTTTTATAAGTACCCGACACAAAATCACTAGTCTAGTAATTTCATTTCCCTGATTTCATTTTTCATTGAAAGACAAGAAGAAAATCCATTTGCGATAAGTACTGTGATTACCAAAACATAGAAAAATAATTTCTTTTTAGTTTGCTGTTCATCAAGTACACATTATTCCAGCAAACTGAGGCATTTTCTTAATAGGTTCACGTGAAGACAGCGAGTTTTAACAATTAATGTAATTATTCCAATTTGTATATTGACATCTACAAAGTATGGATTCTACACCCATCATATAAGGCCTTTTTATGAAAACAACCAAACAAGCAAACACACAAAGGTCTGTCATTTTCTGTCTTGAAGTAGACACACCTTCAAGGGAACTGTTTACTCTTTCCATACCATTTCAGAGTTGATAAGATCCATATTTTTACAGCAACAGTAGAATGTATGGTCACTCACTTAAAATAGCCTTAAGCTTCTAATTATCTAAGCTATCCTCTCGTGTGTTTGTGTAAAAAGGTTGCAAATATATTGTAAAGCGGTGCATGTCAGTTTCCCTCCTCCTGCACCCCCCCTCCCCCCCATACACACACACAGCAGAAAGGGCTTATTTGTACGTGGCCTTGCTTCAGTTGGGGCAAAAAATGCGGTATCACCGGTGACCTTTGGTGTAACATCAACAGACAGGAGTCGAACATGATGGCGTACATTTCTCATCATGGTCAACCACGTTCAGAGAAAAACGGCGAAAATGTAAGAAAAAAAAGACGAGGGTGAGGTGGGGTGAGGGTGGGGTGGGGATAGGTTAAGACATTTGAAAGAGACATTAAAGTAGATGCGTATAAAAGAAAAAAAAAACATGAGTGAAGAAGAAGAAGAAGAAGAAAAAGTTTCGGTTTCAGTTTCATCAAGGAGGCGTCACTGCGTGCGGACAAGTCCATATACGTTACACCACATCCGCTAAGTTTTGAGACCACACTACGCATGATGTTTAGCTGATGAATAAATGAAATAACAACCAAGATGACAAAATTGAAGATGGAGAAGAAGATAATGATGATGATGATGATGATGATGATGATGATGATGATGATGATGACGATGATTGATGATGATGATGATGATGATGATGATGATGATGATGATGATGATGGTGTAGAAAAGAAAGAAAGAAAGAAAGAAAGACAAAAATGTGCAAAAATCTAAATCACATCAACGACGGCCACAAACAAACAACACACCTCCGAAATACAAGAAAACAAACTAATTATTTCCCCAAACCATGACAAGTTTTCTCGCTAAGGAAAGAGTCAGGGTGCCTAATTGTTATATGAGATTTTTCAAACTTCGACATTTCCACTGTCGCTTCGTCTTTAATCCGCAGACCAGAAGACGTAGACTGTATCTGATACACATTATCCGCAGTTTGACACAGTGCACTATTTTTGTTTTCTTCCACAGCGGCAGAGAGGTCACCTCAAAACATGAAAATAGCACACTAATTGCGCACATCAAAGTAGATGGTGTGTCTTGTGGAAAGAGTTCAGCGAGCGGGCTAGCAGAGAGAGAGAGAGAGAGAGAGAGAGAGAGAGAGAGAGAGAGAGAGAGAGAGAGAGAGAGAGAGAGATGCGCGGATGCACAAACAGAGGCATAGTCACACACAAATTGTGCTTAAGCAAGTGCATGCATGCTCGCAAGCACGCACGAACCGGCGCGTGCGCGCGCGCGCGCGCCACACACACACACACACACACACACACACACACACACACACACCACAACACACACACACACACACACACACACACACACACACACACACAATGCACGCAGAAGCATGATGGTCACTGTCAAATCACCTTACAACAAACCCCACCGAAAGCAGCATTAACTGCAGGATATTTTGAATCCTCAGTTGGAAAAAAATAAACGAAGGGAGAGTAGATATTATTGATCACACTCTCCGTCTTCCCCTTCCTCCTCCTCCCTTTCTTCCTTCCCCCTTCCCCAGCCTTCCTCCCTCTTGCAAGCCCTACTCACCGCATGTACCATCTCCCAAGCTGAGTTTGTGACTTTTTTTTTTTATTCTATAACAAACTGGAAATGAAAAAATAATAATAGAAATGCTATTTCTTCTTCTCATGCAGAATTCTTCTCCATGGCCATAACAGCCAACATTGATCAAACAAACCAGCTAAACCTCTCCTGCAGTTTCAGCCCGAGTTGTCTGTCCCCAATCCCCCCCCTCCCCCCTCCCCCCTTCCCCCCCCCCCCTTCCCAGCAAAAAATCGCCCTACATCAACCAGCTATTTCTTCCACAGATACAGTCCTCTTCATTCATTTTACCAATAGTGAGAAGCAAACTTAAAACAAACTAAAGAGACCAAAAAAAAAATAAATAAAAAATAAATAAATAAATATTACAAGAAAAAGACACCACGCGTTTCGATCTCTTTCGTCTTTTTCAGAAAAGACAAACAATAACCTTCAAGACAATGAAAATGAAGAACGAACAATCAGTTATCTCCTCAAAGTAAACGCAGCTTGGATGTCAATGTGTTTGTCTCTTTCGTTTGGAGCAACATATTTGTTTTTTCTTTTTTTTAAGATTGTTTATATTTGAGTCTGTTGTCAGCTCAATCTAACACCATCAGGGAGAAAGTTTATCGAACTGGGTGAACCAGGTAACCTGATTCACATCGCCATATTCGAAAAATGAAAATTAAAAAAAAAGAGCAGAATTAAAACAAAATACAGAGTGTAAACAATGAAAAAAAAAATACAGAGCACAAACAATGTAGAGTCTGATCCAGTGTCTTTCAGTTTGAATTAATTTTCCATCTGCGAAACAAACCAAATTCTTATTGTCTGTAAAGGTTAGGAGGGCGAAGAGTTGGTCTTTTCAAATGGTGTCTCACCATTTTGTTTTAAACATCCTAAGAAGGTAACATCATCTTAAATGTGACACAACCTGATCAGAAGTTTTCCTCTTCTTCCACATGTATGGTTATCTTCCCATTGAATCCGTGACGGTGAGAGAAATCAGCTTTGCTGGATGAATGCCCAGAACAGAGGAAACCTGAATGACGGAAGCTGAAGACCGCTGGGCAGACAGAGCAGGTGTCAGATATGGACAGACATGCTGTCAGGTGTGATCTTTCACTCTGTCACTCCGTGTGAAAAAGAGACAAGGAAAGTTAGTGTTGAGTAATATGTAGGTTGGATTTTCTTTTCCTCTGTGTGTGTGTGTGTGTGTGTGTGTGTCTTTCTCTCTCTCTCCTATTTTTCTGATTCCCTCTCTCTGTCTGATGTGTGTTTGGCCTCTTCTAGTCTCTATCCCTAAGCCTGTAACGGTTTTCATCAAACAAGAACGCAACACTTTTGTTTTAAAACTGACCAAAAGAAAATCATCACTCTCATTATTTCATTCTATTGACATTTCTTGAAAAATTCATCAAGTTTCCGTTAAACGCGCGCTGCAATTATCAGAGAGAAAGAAGAAAAAAAGAAACATCAAAGATTGAAAAACAAATAAACACACACACACACACTTGAAGTTTATCGAGTACAAATCAGTTAAGCAAACGGAGATATTTTTTTAATAAGTTCATATTAAGAATGAGTAAAAAATATTCAGTATAATGTCATATTTATGATTATTACATTATAGCTTTAAAATCTCTTCTGTCACAGTGGAATATCATATTAAATATCATTTTCATATTATTATTATTATTATTATATTATTATTATTTTCATATACTACCTGCTACTACTACTACTACTGCTACTATTTTTACTTCTGTAGGCAGCTTGATTCATGAATCTATTTTCGGACAAGGGAACTAATAACATTACATGACTGATAAAGTTATTTCCCATCCCCCTTTTTCAAAAAAAACAAAAACTATGGGAATTCCGAATAGCAATCTTACCTCCAGTAGAAGATCTATAACTACATGGACAATTGTTCATTCTGAACGGATCTTAGGACGGCTTTTTGTTTCAAGTGATTAATGCCAATCCGCAGCAAAGTGCAATGTCTTTGTCTTTGAGTCACGTTCCAGCCTTCCATCGAGTGTCGTTAAAATGGGTAAAATGACGCTGACCATCAACGAGACCAGTAAGGCGACGGATGCAGGTGAAAACCATAACCTACATCATGGAGATAGAGATGAAATTAAAAAAAAAAAAAAGCAGTGAAGCGAGTAGAAACAGAAGCCCAAGAAAAAGACACATAAATCAATAGATAAAACAATAAACAAATAAATACATGAATGAATAACAGAAAGGGGAAAAAAAAATGTTGAATGCTAGGAGGGATTAGGAATGAAGTGAGTGCCAGTAAGGCGACGAAGAGGACACCGTGACATCACGGTGGAGATTCAAACCCCCAATCCCAGGATTACCAGGATCACAAGTCCGGCACTCCGCCAGCCAAGCTATAACAGCTAATGGGAATTGATGTACTCTTTGGCACCTTTCCTGCTATTACCGACCCTGGTGGGAAAAGCGACTTGTCCACGTGGCTTAAGAGAGAAAGAAAGAAAGAAAGAAATTCAAATAAAAAAACAACACCTAAAGCATTTTACAGAAGCGCTTTTGGTTTTTGCAAACCTTCCTCAGCTGACCGTGGAAGTCGGCGTCAAAACTAGTTGACGTAATGTGTTTTTTTACGTCATTAATCCCCCCCCCCCCACCCCCCTCATTACTGTATGATAAATAGTGATGCCTGGGTGAAGTCTTGATTCAGTGAAGGGTAAAGTTCCCAGGGCAGATTGTTCATGTGAGACCAACTAATCCCACACATTGAGACCAAACGGGGGTAGTTGGTCTTCAACTTGTGTCTCCACATCCTCTTTCTGTCTTTTCTTTTCTGTGCATCTGTGGTCTTTATGAGTTCGATCACACAACATTTCAAATCTGACAGCTGGTGTCCAGGTCCACAGAAATGGCGTGCCACGAGTGTATCTTGCTTTCTGATGATGTCAGAGCGATGACCACTGAAGCGTGTTTGCAGGGTGTTTCCCGTCTCAGTCAGACAGAGAGAAAGAAAGAAAGAAAGAAAACTGCATTAAACGTCATTTAAACACTGCCTTTCGGCTCCATAGTAGTTTCACTGCATATTACAGGAACCACATTCCTTTTTTCTTTCCTTCTCTTATATTTTTAGTGTGGACAATGGTCAAAACGTCGGATGCAGAATTCGTTCATTTTGGAAGAGGAGGACCGCTGTATTGTGAGTGCCCTTCATGCCTCCCTTGTGATCTGCTTGTCGGGGGTTGCTGGGTGCACTTTCAGCATGGATGGTTGGCACACAGACGTCAACATGGCCAACAGGCTATCTGGCGACGTTCGATTTGCCATCTGCCATTCCCTTGAAAGGAGCGTCTTTCAGTCATGTGTTTTGTTTCTTTGCTTGTTTGTTTAGATTTGCTTTATCTGTTGGGTTGCTTGTATGCTTGTTTGTTTGTTTGTTTATTCCATTATTTGTTTAATTTTCCTCATTTTGTATGTGTGTTAGCGTGCATTATATTTGGTTGTTTGTTTGTTTGGATTTGCTTTTTCTGTTGGTTTGCTTGTATGCTTGTTTGTTTGTTTGTTTGTTTGTTTGCTCAATTTTTGGTTTAGATTTGCTTCATTTTGTATGTGTGTTAGTGTGTATTATAGTTGGTTGTTTGTTTGTTTATGTATTTTCATTTTTCATCTGTTCAACAACAACAACAACAACAAAATCCAACAGCTTGTTAAATTATTTTGTTCTTTGTCTCTGTCTTTCTTTCTCAGTCCCTGCCTCTGTCTCTGTTTCTCTCTGTGTCTCTGTCTCTGTCTCTCAATCTCTCTCTCTCTCTCTCTCTCTCTCTCTCTCTCTCTCTCTCTCTCTCTCTCTCTGTATGTCTTCCTCTCTGTCTCTGTCTCTCTCTGTCTGTCTGTCTCTGTCTCTGTCTCTCTCTCGCTCTCTCTCTCTCTCTCTCTCTCTCTCTCTCTCTCTCTCTGTGTGTGTGTGTGTGTGTGTGTGTGTGTGTGTGTGTGTGTGTGTGTGTGTTCTCACTGTCTGTCTGATGTTCGTTTACATCTCTCAATCGTTTCTCTCTGCCTGTGACATTTATTATCAGACAAGAATGCAGCTTATTCGTTTTGTAATTGCCCAACACAAAATAGCTAGTCTAGTCATTTCATTCTGTTGGTTTCTTT
>CM065744.1:34275145-34277645 GCA_033310375.1 Conus canariensis | reverse complement strand
ATGACATCTCTCTCTCTCTCTCTCTCTCTCTCTCTCTCTCTCCTCTCTCTCTCTCTCTCTCTCTCTCTCTCTCTCTCTCTCCCCACCCCATCCTTAGTTTCTCATTCTGTCTCTCTGATGTGTCTTTTTGCCTCGTTCAGCCGGCATCCCTATGCCTGTGACGTTTTTTAATCAAAGAAGAATGCAACACTTTTGTTTCCTAAGTGTCCAGAACAAAAATCAT
This sequence comes from Conus canariensis, assembly GCA_033310375.1. Lineage (NCBI taxonomy): Eukaryota > Metazoa > Mollusca > Gastropoda > Neogastropoda > Conidae > Conus > Conus canariensis. The sequence continues at coordinate 34,277,422 of CM065744.1, read as the reverse complement.
CAGTGGAGCCATTTCATTCCATTGACATTTCTCAAAACCTTCCTCAAGTTTCCGATTAGTGTTGCAATTATCAACAGAAAAGAAGAAGAGATCAAACATAAAATTAATACAAGTCATTTGCAGTTTATCGAGTACAAATCATTTCGGCAAACTGAGACATTTACTGAATAAGTTCACGATAAAAAAAGAGAGTATAAGCAATCAGTACAATGTCATAATTGTAATTATTCTAGTGATGTCTGTGAATTCTACATCTATCACATCTTTCATCATCGTGATCAACCACTTTCAAAGAACAAGTGATCATGAAAAATGGGGTGGGGTATGGTGAGAGGGGAGGACATCAGAAATATAAATTCAAACAAGGTAGGTGAGCATAGAAAAGGAAGGAAGAAAGAGAGAAGAAGAAGAAGAAGAAGAAGAAGAAGAAAAGAAGAAGAAGAAGAAGACGATTGATGGATTGGTTGATTGATTGATTGATTGATCTGTAATACGCAAGGATGAAGATTTCAGGCTAAAGCCAAGTTCTACAATCTGTCCTTGTCATGCATACACTATTTCAACACATATCATTCATACTGACAATTCAACATAGCAACCCTATAATCTAATTCTACAATGACAAGCAGACTGTTCATAAAAGTAATAATGACATGGTGGGTAGTCAAACAGAAGGCAACTTACAATTAAACAAACAAACAAACAAGTCAAAAAAATCCACGAGAGAGGTCGAAGGAGGAGGGCGGGGTGGGGGGGGGGGGGGAGGAGGGGGGGGGCAAGTATGGGAAAGAGAAAAGGGGTGGTAGACAGAGTGGGAGTGGGGATGAGCGATTTAACGGAGTAAGTTATATGTTTAGACGATGTATTCAAAGCATGTTTTTTTTGCGAATGGACGCTAATCATTTTAATCGAAAAATTCAAATTACTGAGACATAAAATGTTCATGAATTACAAAATGTTTCATGAAAGTTTTGGTTGGCCATTAAGCACCACATACTGAGTCCTATCGTTCAAGCATGATTGGAATAATGAGACTGTCGAGGAATGGTTCAAGGAGATAGATAGTTTCTTTAAATGAATGGAATGATCAACAATACCAAACGCCTTTTTGAAGTCAAGAAAGACAACCCCTGTCATTTGTGATTGGTTCATATTTGGAAGCCGTGAATCACACATTCGCTGTGTGGCAGGAGTGATTAGATCGGAGTCCTGATTGTGGTAGGTAAAATCGTTTTTGTTGTTGTTGTTGTTTTTTCTATGAGCTGTGATGCATGTGCGTGTATATGTCTTTCGAGGCGTTTGGATCGACTTGATAGTAAGGATATGGGTCTGAAATTATTTGGATCAGACATATGATTTCATTTTGGAGGGGGGGGGGGGGGGGGCACTTTGGCATCTTTGAACGCTTGAGGGAAGATATTTGTTTCAATGGATAAAGAAGAAGAAAGAAAGAAAGAAAGACAAAACGAAAGAAAGAAAGAAAAGAAAGAAAGAAAGAAAGAAAGAAAGAAAAAAGAAAAAAATAACAAAAACCAAGACAACGACAACAAACGAACAAAAAAAACACCTTAAAGATACATGAGAGAGAAGAGAGAGAGAGAGAGAGAGAGAGAGAGAGAGAGAGAGAGAGAGAGAGAGAGAGAGAGAGAGAGAAGATCTGTCAAGACAAAATTACTGTAACGCTCTTCTCCTTGGTGTACCCGCAGCCTTACTCCAGCCACTACAACGTGTTCAAAATTCAGCCGCTCGCCTTATCTTCAAGGTGCCAAAACAACATCATACTTCGTATCTCTTGAAGAAATGACACTAGCTCAAAATCGAGCACAAAATTCGGCGTGTCTATGTTATAAGGTTATCTATCACAGGTGAAGCGCCTACCTATCTCTCTGATCGCTTAGAAATATGTATTCCTACACGTCCCCTCCGTTCCTCCTCTGATGATGCTTCGAATTCCCTCATATAACCGAAATCAGCACGGCTCTAGAGCATTCTCATTTTCTGCGGCAATGCTCTGGAATTCACTGCCTTTCCATCTATGTCATGCCCCTTCCTTCCCAACTTTCAAGTAAGCACTTATGTGTGTGTGCGTGCGTGCGTGCGTGCGTGCGTGTGTGTGTGTGTGTGTGTGTTGTGTGTGTGTGTGTGTGTGTGTGTGTGTGTGTGTGTGTGTGTGTGTGTGTGTGTGTGTCCTGCATATCTTTTGAGATGTTGAATTGTTAAATCTTGTAAAGCGCTCTGTAGCCTACGTTTTTAGGATGTGCGCTATAGAAATTGTCC
>CM065744.1:34247645-34250145 GCA_033310375.1 Conus canariensis | reverse complement strand
AGGGTGGAAAAGGTAATCCAAGGAAAAGATTAACCAAACGTTTCGGGCCTTAAACCCCTTTTTTTCAATGGTAAAGAACTATGAGAACATAGCAATTTAAAACATGGAAAGGTGAACATAAATCATGGTGACAGCAAATCCAAGAGAGTGGCTGCAGGGCGAGTAGAAATCAGATGTGTTAGGATAAAGGAAAAGGAAAGTGAAGTTGAAAAGAGAGAGAGAGAGAGAGAGAGAGAGAGAGGGAGGGAGGGAGGGAGGGGGGCAGGGGGAGAGAGAGAGAGAGAGAGAGAGGAGGAAAGAAATTATTCTTTGATGTCAAGTCCAGTTGGTGTTGTGGTGCCAAGTCGTTTGATCAGACAGGATTCATGAATTTTCATAGGTCATGCTAGCTTTATTCTGCCAGACAGCAGCAAATTTGGCGCGAGAGTACGTGTGCATGGGGCTGTTAAAATGAACTCAATAGGGTTCTTGCACTGAAGTTTCATGGATCTAAGATGTTCAGTGAACAGCGTTTTTGACCAACAGCGTTTTAAGCCCGCGCTTCGATTCTGGTGACGTCAAAATACTTTGCTGCTGACGTCTCATCTGACGTCATTTCGGCTTTAGGACAGGGGTTCGTTTCACCAATCACAAATCGTGTCTTATTAAGTTTATGCTGAGCGAAAGTCATCTGTGTTTTTAGACCTATGATAATAATAAAGGAAAAGCTAAAAAGAGTAAGATATCGCTTGTGCACCACTGCTTTTTTTTTATTATTTTTTTATTTCTATACATCACTAACACATGACGTTCTCTCCCCTCGAATGGTAACCCTTTCCCACACGTCCTTCACACACACACAAAACACACACACACACACACACCCCACACCAGAGAGAATGAGAGAGAGAGAGAGAGAGAGAGAGAGAGTTATTCATACATGTGCACAGAGAGAGAGAGAGAGAGAGAGAGAAGAGAGAGAGAGAGAGGAGTTATTCATACATGTGCACAGAGAGAGAGAGAGAGAGAGAGAGAGAGAGAGAGAGAGAGAGATGAAGCAATGTGATTCTTAAGCGTAGTTCTGCTAGTTTCAGTGCCATCAGACGCAGGCTCAGAGTAAAAAACACCGTGGGGGTTGCAGTGACAGGGGGGGGGGGGGGGGGGGGGGGGAAGGCTTCACTTGAGAAACGACAGGAGATTCCCTCTTTTCACCGCTCTATACTGGCCCCCAACACTCTCCGACTGACACTGTTGTCTCTGTAGTCTCTCTGCCTGCCTGTCTGTCCGTCCGTCTGTCCCGTCTGCTGCTGTTGTCTGTCTGTCTGTCGTCTGTCTGTCTGTCTGTCTGTTCTCTCTCTCTCTCTCTCTCTCTCTCTCTCTGTCTCCAGAGAGAATAAGAAATAAATTGATTGACTGACTAATAATCTTTATTTCCAAGAACAACCGACACGCAAGAAGACTCTCTCTCTTTTCTCTCTCTCTTCTCTCTCTCTCTCTCTCTCTCCTCTCTCTCTCTCAAGAATAAGAAATTAATTGAATGGTAATCTTTATTTCCAAGGGTAGAAAGATCATCAAAAGGATGCTTGAAATAAAGGACAGAAGAAATAAAAACATTTAAAAAGAACCCAAAAAAGTGAGCGAGGTTTTTTTTTTTTTTTTTTTTTTTTTTTTTTTTTTTTTTTGTTTGTTAGAAAATAACAAATTGTCCATTCCCACCCCCCCCAATGTACATACGGTTTTGTTAACAGTACCTGGAACACTATCCTTATTTGTACTTTTAAAAAAATTTTTCACATATTGGGTTTTGTGTTGCATGATAGAGCTTTTCTCATTGAAGTGAAATTATTTAAAAGGAATTATTGCAAACGAAACAATCATTTTGAAATGAGTAAAAAAGCATATTATGGTGTAAATCAGTAATAAAAAACTTGTGGAAAAGGGTGAGGGAAAGAAAATTTCATTTCATATCTAGATAACTGTGAGATTGTGTAGTTGTAAACTTTTTTTTTTCCCCCCAAAAGGTAAGTTTTAATTGAGACATTTAAAAACAGGATGTACAGTTGTCTTGTTGCTAACTGAGGTAATGAAAACATTGATAAATTTCTAGATACTAGTGAGATTTTGTAGAATTTTGTAAACTTTTTTTTCTTTTTTTTTGGGTAAGATTCTTAATTCGAAGACTTTCCTTTTGGAAAAAGTGAGTTCCCCGAGGAGACAAAAATCACAAAGAGTGTTGAATGCATCGTAGGGGGGAATGGGGTTTTTTAGAATTTTTGAACTCCTGTAAAACTGAATTGAATGGTTTGCTGTGCTAATCCCCCGCACAGTTTATTGCACGAACACTTTGTTTGGAGCAAACATACCCTTTAGGGAAAAAAATCCCCCAAATTGGGAAAGAATTTTAGTTTTTACACCTCGATTTTCAAAACCATACTAACAAGATTAATTTTTTTTTAAAATTTCTTTTTTTTTTTAAAATTTTTTAACCCCTTATCAAGAGAGGTATTATCACTTTTCACAA
>CM065744.1:34215275-34217775 GCA_033310375.1 Conus canariensis | reverse complement strand
TGCTGGCAGTGGCGTGACGGTGATCTTGCTGGCAGTGGCGGTGCGGTGATCTTGCTGGCAGTGGCGGTGACGGTGATCTTGGGCAGTGGCGGTGACGGTTGTGGTGACGATGCTACCCTTTAATTTCGTTAGTGATGATGGTGATTTCATTGTGAACGTCGAGCTTGTTGCATTCGATGATTGCGACGAATGTTTCCAATGGTTTGTTTAAAGGTCACTTGGCAGCATTCATTGACGTTCAATTCTGGTTTCCCCTGTTGCTAATGCACCTTCGTAATTCCATGTCGTTTGTAAACGCTGACAGAATTAGTGCTATGATCAATATATCTAAACTTATTTCCTTTGCATTTTTTTTTTTTTTTAGTTATTCCTCCGTAGATTCCTCGATGATGGTGACAACACTGGTTTTACGTCTAGCATGATTGAAGAGTTCCTGGTTCAATGAAATAAATAAATGAACGAAACAAAAATCAGTAAATGAATAAATCAGTATATAAATAAATGAATAAATGAATAGATAAATAGATAAACACATAAATATATACGTATATAAATAAACAAACAAACAGATAAATAAATAAATAAGTATATAAATAAACAAGCGAACAAACAAACAAATAGATAAATAAGTAAATGAATAAATGAATGAATGAATGTATGAATGAATGAATGGCTGACTGACAGACTGACTGACTGACTGAATGAATGAATGAATTTATCTATTTCTTTCTTTCTTGCTTTATTTCTTTCTTCATTCATGTATTTCTATTTGTCTGTCTATCTATCTATCTACCTATCTACCTATCTATCTATCTGTCTGTCTGTCTATCTGTCAATCAATCTATCTATCTATCTATCTATCTATCTATCTATCTATCTATCTATCTATCTATCTATGGTTACACACATACATTAATGGGTTTTATGTATTTATATAATCTGGTGGCAACAAGCCTGTATTCAGCGGGCAATTGCCTTTTTTAGACTCACACATGATGCAGGCACGATAGAGAGAGGGGGAGAGAGAGAGAGAGAGAGAGAGAGAGAGAGAGAGAGAGAGAGAGACAGAGACAGAGACAGAGACAGAGACAGAGAGAGGCAGAGAGAGATAGACAGAGACAGACAGAGACACAGACAGAGAGAGAGACAGAGACACAGAGAGAGAGACAGAGACAGAAACAGACAGGCAGAGAGAGAGAGAGAGAGAGAGAGAGAGAGAGAGAGAGAGAGAGAGAGACAAAGACAAAGACAAAGACAGACAGACAGACAGACAGACAGACAGACAGACAGACAGACAGAGACAGGGACAGCGAGACAGAGACAGAGAGAGGTGTTCAAATCCTAACAACCTATCGGCCGTGAGGGTTTTTCAAACTTTCGTCAGTTCACCGTGTCCAGTGCACGGCACAATGGAAGACGGAGCCCATCCATGTCCTTTCCACCGCCTTCCACCTCACCCTCCCCTGAACTGAACAAGGTACCCAATCATACTGCTATGCGACCGTTTGAAAGCAAAATAATTGAATAAATAAATGCGTAGATAAATGCGTAAATGAATAAGTAAATAAATAAATAGATAAGTACATGCATAAATAAATAAATAAATAAATAAATAAATAAATAAATAAAAGAAAGAAAGAAAGAAATACACAAATAAATAAATGAATAAATAAATAAATAAACAAATAAATTGCTTATTTTTAAATGAATCAATTATTAAATAATTATTTGATTGATTGATTAATTGATTGATTGACTGATTGGTTAATTGATTGATTGATTGATTCATTCATTCATTCATTCATTCATTGGTTGATTGATTGATTGAGTGAGTGAGTGAGTGAGTGAGTGATTTAAAAGCCAATACATGACTGAACATTCCAACCCGACATAAAGTTGGAACTCACGACCCGTCTGTGCCACAGGGAAACGCTCTACACCGTTAAAAACTACGTGTCGCTCGCTACAATAGAAGGATGAAAGGTAAAGAACGTCTGAAACCAATGAGGAACAAGAGAGAGAGAGAGAGAGAGAGAGAGAGAGAGAGAGAGAGAGAGAGAGAGAGAGAGAGAGAGAGAGAGAGAGAAGAGAGAGAGAGAGAACGGAAAGTTTAATCATGTATAGGCCATTGCCCCTCGTGATGGGATACATATATACAAACATTTTCTCAGAACTGACAATTGTGAGCAGTGAAATAATCCAAAACTCACTTGGTAATAAGTTTAAGAAGTAAGAATGGAGCGCAGCTTAAAGACTTTAGAGAGAGAGAGAGAGAGAGAGAGAGAGAGAGAGAGAGAGAGAGAGAGAGAGAGAGAGAGAGAGAGAGAGAGTCATAGGCAGGTCTCGTTTCCAGGACGACCTGTCTTATGTGGCATTCCATGACACAGTCCCAGAGCGTGACCTTCCTGGATGGACCGGTGCTGAAAGACACCACGCACTGTATACATACATCACCGCACATTGCTTACAGGGCAGGACGGGTGTCGGAATGGGTTGGAAG
>CM065744.1:34177775-34182775 GCA_033310375.1 Conus canariensis | reverse complement strand
TCTGTCTGTCTCTGTCTCTCTTCTCCTCTGTCTTCCTTCCTCCCCCCTCTGTCTCTTTCTCTCTGTCTCACCTCTCTCTCTCTCACACTCACTCACTCTCTACCTCCCATCCTCTCTCTCCCTCCCTCATCTCTTTCTTCTCTCATCCTCACTCTCCCCCCCCCTTCTCTCTGTCTCTGTCTCTGTCTGTCTGTCTGTCTGTCTGTCTGTCTGTCTGTCTGTCTCTCTCTCTCTCTCTCTCTCCTCTCTCTCTCTCTCTCTCACTCTCTCCGAACACCAATCCCAAACTGAAATGAACAAACCATACGTGAAGCCGAAGCTGAGGTTGTGTGGAAATGATGTTGATGTTTCATTTACGACGCTCAGTGGGAGCTACGTCAGCTGTCGATCAGTCAGCTGATTGTTGATTGGTGCTCTCTCACGATGACGTCAGCACGGCTAGCGTCAACACACTCTTCTATCTTAGGAGACGAAAGGAGTAGGAGGGGTGGGGGGGGGGGCATGATGATGACGACATTGAACGAAACACCAGGGGGGGGGGGGGGGGGGGGGGGGGGGGAGAGAGAAAGAAAGAGCACGCCAATACATATAGCTGTGCACATGCATATGTACGCAAGCATGCGCGCGCGCGCGTAAACACACACACACACACGCGCGCGCGCGTGCGTTCGTGGACTCTAGTTAAGCCTCAGAGGCCCAAGGAGTCTTTCAGTTGAAAGAAAAACGTTGTTAGCAGGCCACTGTCTCTGAACAAGACAAGAAACTGATATTCATCATCAAATTCATATTTTATTCTGATTGACCTACTTTTTTTTATGTTCCACCGGTGACCCACTGCGTCTTCATGGCAAACAAAAGCGTCAAAATCATGAATGTATAAAACCTGACTAGAACTTAAAAACAAGTGTTATTGTTGGCGTTTAAACAAGTTTTTTGTTTGCTTTATGAATACCCTCGACCCCCCACCCCCCCACCCCACCCCCACCCCCACCCCCCAAAAAAAGATTCATTTCAGAAAATGTCATTCCCTGGTTGTCACCATGATCAACAACGGGCGATGCGCTCCTACGATGTTTACAATCAATTCAAGAAATATGCAAATCACATGCATGTACTTCATCTGTGATTGCTGTGATGTTAGTTCAAACAATCATGTGTTTTCAGCAGACTAGGCGACGTGAAAGTCTCAGAAATAATTTCTATGTTCTGTGTAGCACAGATGCACTTTGCATTTTTCGCAAATGTTGTTGCACTTCTTCTGACACTTCCTGCAACGCTGGTGCTGTTCACTCTTGATGGGGAAGTGGAAATACCCGTCTGCTCTTACTTCTGGCTCTGGCATGGGTTGAACAGGCTTCTTTTTTGGACAAGGAGGTGCTGCTTCCTCAAGGGATGGGCGACCGCGCTTTCTGCCGTTGGGGGCATGCAGTTGGATGAGAAGAGTTGCAACCTTTGCTTGGAACTTGCGCTGATTTAGGGTGTCACGTTTTGGCACACCAAGACGTGTGCAGACACGGCGGTAGGACAACCATGCATTGACCAGCATTATCCTCAGGGTGTGCCAGAAAGAAAGAGAGATGCTTAGCACATGACATATGAACACTCTACACATATCTACTAATACGCAGAGCGGACCATGTGATTGATAATCACAAGTAAAAATTTGGCGAAAAAGAACCAGTGACGCTCCCATGTAAAGAACAACACACCCACCTGTGAACTAAAAAGTCATACCTCGAAGACCCAGTGGGTCACCGGTGACACATCACCATTACAGAAGGCTGGCGTGTTCTGTAATCGCCCTATATCTACTCATCTGCAAATCAGAACTCTTCATAAACACGTTACAAGTAAAAATGCCAAAAGATATGTCAAATTCTAATCTTTCAAGGGTGTTACCAGCGTTGAAAGCTGAAAGATCGAGACGCGTGTTTTGGTCAGCAACAAAGCAGTCATATGTAGAAGGGAGATCGGTCGTTTGAAATATGTCAATACAAATGCGGTCACTTCCCTTTGTTCCTTGAGCTACCCACTGGGACTTTGAGGCAAAAAAAAAAAGGAAAATAAATTAGTTGACTGATCTGTCGAGATCAATTCATTTGTTTGGGTCACAGGTGACCCAGTGGGCCTCTGAGGGTTAACACGCTGGAATAACCCCACTGATGAACACACACCAGCGCGCACACGTCTACAGTATGCGCTGGGGGCCCTGAGAGATTCAGTCTTATCTCAGTTGACATGTGTTTCACTTTTGTGTCTGTTATTGGAAAGGCCCAGTATGAATTTGCCCCAATCTCTAGGAGTCTTCTGTGTTGGCCTTGAGTTTATTCCAATGTTTGTTTGGTTGGTGATGTTTCTTGCTCTTCCCTTAAGTCTGGATGTGCGGCCACTTCCTCTCTTGATGTTAAGATCTGAAAGATGGTCTATATATAGTGGCTTTGCTCTTGTTTACTTAATTGATTCTTCAGATTTCTTATCACATCAGATCAGCCAAGCTGTAATCCAGTTCTTATCGTTGCCTTGCCAGCCAGTGTATCTGCTCTCTCGTTTCCCTTAAATCCAGCATGTCCAGGGCAGTACATCCATATGAGTCTCTCCAATGGAAGGCTGCGCATTAGTTCATTCCAAGCAGGGCTTCCCATTCCACTTTTCACTTTCTGAAGTAGTTTCATGGAATCAGTCAGTATCATGGCTTGTTGAGTTTGAAACTGGCTTATGGATGTAAGCCAGTGGAGTGCTTGTGTCACTGCTTCTACCTCCATTGTTAGACTTGAAGTTGTTAAACCGTGCGCACCATTGTCTTCCTGAATAGTTCGGCCATTTTGCTTCACTGTGTATCCCCAGCCTGACTTACCTTTGGTGACAGAACCATCAGTGTATATTAAAATATCATCTTTTGTGCAAAGGTCTTCTACCTCCATCTTAATTTTTGCGTTGGTTTTGTCTTCTGGCCATTCTCGACAATATCTTCCAAGTTCTAGAGCGACTGCAATTTGGTAGACGTGTTTCAAGTGGTCCGGATATTTCTCCCATTCCTTGGTTTCTTTGAGTTCTGCTAACTGGCACACAAGCTGTATACTGTCTTCTGCCTGTCCCATCCATTATTCTCCACGTCCTAGCCGAGTGTCTTCTGGGGTTTTGTTTGTTTGTTTTTACCCCCACATGAAGTGGGTTTTGGGGATTTCAAGTGCTCTGAAATATGCCTTCACCTGTTCTAGCTTGTGTCTTGTCTGCATCGAAGGAAGGTCGATCAGGTATCGCATAGTTTGAACTGGTGTGTCCGTCGTGGTTCCCAGGATCGAACTCATTGCTTCATTTTGAATTCTTTCTAATTTGAGAAGGTTGCTTTTGGACAGTGTTGTAAGCTCTAATCCATAATCAAATCACACTGAGTACAAGTGCGTGATACAGTCGGCACAGATGGCGTTGTTCAATACCTTCAGCTGCCATTTCTTTCATGGCGGATAGGCCTTTTTTGCATTTAAGAACAATATTCTCAACATGCTTTCTAAAGGTTAGCATTCTGTCAAAGCCTACACCCAAATAGCGTAGGCTGTTAGTTGATTCAATTGGTATTCCATTGAAGGAAACTGGTAAGGGTACTTGTCCTGATGTCTTATTGTTGAGAGTGCAGACTAATGTCTGGGCTTTTGTAGGGTTGATGGACGATCCAGTTTCTTGACACCACTGAGCAATGCTGTTCAACTGTTGCTGAACTGCTTTCGTTCTTTCTTGAGCAAACTTTGATGTTTTGTAGGCCGTCATCTGCTAATGTCAACACTCAAGCAATTCCGTTTTTGTTGAGGTCTGCAAGGCCTTTAGTGTAAACATTGTACAAAACAGGGGAAAGAGGAGAACCCTGAGGTAATCCCATAGAACGTTTATGAGGCTCAGACGTCCAATCTCCAAAAGTAGGACGACGGTTCGCTCCTGAAGTGCCGCTGCTATCCGTCGTGTAAGTGTTTTGCTCACTCAATAGTCAAGGAGTAGTTCCATGAGAAGCGAGAACTGGACTTTGTTGTATGTGTCTTCCAGATCTATTGCAACAGCTAGTGTTTCTTCCTTTCTTTGGAATCCTTCGTATGCTTCATAGGCAAAAGCGGCCGCATTTCTCCATGTACCTGTTCTGTAGCCTCCTTAATTTGATGGGAGTATTTGTCGACTTTCAGGATCTCTTGCGAGTTTCTTGCTATGATTCGTTCTATGAGCTTTCCTGCTATATTTTGCATAGTGAGTATGCGTTAGCCATTTAGCCGATGATGATCTTTTCCTGGTTTTTGGTAAAGCTTTCAGGTAGCTGTGCGTCCAGTCTTCTGGGACATAACCCTTATCAAAACGCTCCTGGTAGAGACTGAAGAGTTGGGCTCTCTCCTCTTCTGAGAGCTGTTTGATATCTGCATACCGTACTTTGTCTGGACCTGGAGCACTATCCTTAGTGCATCTAGCTATTGCGTCATCCAGTTCAGATGCTGTAATTTCATCATCAATGCCAGTCTGAGCTAGGAGTTGGTTTAACTTGGTCCGATATTTCTTCTTTTTCTCCAAATTTCTTTGATCACTCTGTTCTGTGAAACGTTTAAGTAGAGCCGACCCTTTCTCTAAATTTGTCTTGAGTTTTGTGATCGCATCAGCGTCTAAGATATCTGGGGTTGCGATTGTTTTGTGTTTTCCTTCCATGCGAGTATAAAAGTGCCAGAACTGAGTCAGCGTTGTGTCATGATTAGGTGACAGACAAAACTGTTGCCACTTGGTTTCTTTTGCTTCTTTAGCTACTCTTTCGAGGTGGTCAGTTTTCTGATTCATGTCTGTTTTAATAACTAGATCAGGGCAAGGTTTTCTTCTTTCTCTCTGCCAAATTCTTACAGCCTTGCGTTTTTCTTTCAAAGCTGTTTCCGTGTCTATATTCCAGCAAAGGGGTTGAACGATTTGTTTGGTTGTTGCATTGTTTCTTTTCCATCTTCTACTTCTTAACGTTCCTATGATATCCCCTACATTGTTGG
>CM065744.1:34172775-34175275 GCA_033310375.1 Conus canariensis | reverse complement strand
TCTCTCTCTCAATCTTTCTCTCTCTCTCTCTATCTGTCTCTCTCTAAATCTCTCTCTCAGTCTCTCTCTATCTCTCTCAAATCTCCCTCTCTATCTCCCTCTATCTCTCTCTCAATCTCTCTCTCTCTCTCTCTCTTTCTCTCTCTCTCTCTCAATCTCTTTCTCTATCTCTCTATCTCTATCTGTCTCTCTCTAAATCTCTCTCTCAGTCTCTCACTATCTCTCTCAATCTCTCTCTCTCTCCCTCTCTCTCTCTCTCAATCTCTCTCTCTCTCTCAATCTCTCTCTCTTTTTCTCTCTCTCAATCTCTCTCTCAATCTCTCTAGACATGAGTAGAAAAGGTAAATTGGGCGTTATTGAAATTCTAAAATCACTAAAGAAACTACATACAATTGATCCTTCCCTATTCTGGAAGCTTTTTGATACTCAGATTGAGCCCATATTGACTTATGCAGCAGAAGTATGGGGGTTAGAAGATACAGGGTTAATAGAAAAAGTACATACTTTTGCCATTAAACGATTCCTGGGTATACCACTACACTCTTCAAATAAAATGAGTTACGGAGAAACAGGAAGATATCCTTTGCTCGTTCGAACTGCTGTAAAATGTGTTAAATACTGGCTGCGGCTGGTAAAACTACCAACTAATAGAATGTGTAGGCAAGCCTATGATATGTTGTTATTACAATTAGAAGCAGGCAAATACAATTGGGCATCAAAAGTTAGGAACACTCTAACAGAAAATGGTTTTGGTGTAGTATGGTTGTGTCAAGGTGTTGGCTCGGAGGAGGGGTTTATATCAGAATTTAAGGAAAGAATTGTTTCATGTTACAAACAAAATTGGCACTCAGAAATTGAAGATAATGATAAATATGAGTGGTACCGTTCTTTTAAAATTACGTTTGAAGCTGAGAGGTATCTAACTTTGATAACGAATAAAAAGATGAGGGAAGATCTGGTAAAGTTTAGATTAAGAGTGCATGGTCTAGGCGCTGCAAAACACTGGTTTATGACCAGCGAACGAAGTGTTGACTGCCCAATGTGCGGTCACAGTAAGGAAGATGAAGTGCACTTTCTTTTTCATTGTTGCTTCTTGTCAGATATTCGCCGAAAATATTCTTTTTTCAATATGACTCATGTTGAGCCTACAGTAAGTGGTTTAATTAATCTTTTGGCAACAGATAATGATGCAACTATCATTGGTCTTGCTAAGTATTTAACTGATGCTACCAAGACGAGAAAAAAGAAGCTAGAACTTAATGACAACAGTATTGTAATCTAATGTTCCTTGTTTTGTCTTAGTATGTTCTTTTGTAATTAGTGGATGGCCACGTAGTCTCAGTGCGTGTGTGTGTGTGTGTGTGTGTGTGTGTGTGTGTGTGTGTGTGTGTGTGTGTGTGTATGTGCGCGCGCGCGCACAAGAGCTTGCGTGCGTTTGGAACAGCAAGGTCGGGAATGGAGAAGGGTAAGGTGGGGTGTGGAAGGGGAGGGGGGGGGGGGAGGGCGATCGGGCGGTCGGGGATCTTCGGATTAGAGGGTGAGGTTGGGAGGAGGGATGGAAGAATGTGAGCTTGCGTTTACTGTTTATGTTTGTTCGTGCAAGGTGAGAGAAGGGATTGGGAACTGGGTTTTGGAACTAAAGGGACGGGAACGGTTGCGTAGGAAAGGACGTTCTGTACGGAAGTCTTTTAATCAGATTTGATCGTTTACGTGTGAGTAGTTTGATATAAATATCTGTACCATCCTGACAATGTGAGCGATCCTTTAATTCTTTACGTTATGATGTTTTTGTTTATTTCATCATTTAGTTTCCTTTTACTTTAATGATACAATGTGTATTTTCTTTATACTTTCATGATGCAATGTGTCCAGAAGTATGTATACCCCCCTTGCCTTAATGGCCCCTATAGCTGAAGGCAATAAATCATCAAAGCGTCAAAAGCGTCTCTCAATCTCTCTCTATATATCTATCTCTGTCTCTCTCTCTTCCCTCTCTCTCAATCTCTCCTTCTTTCTCTCTCTCAATCTCTCTATCTCAATCTCTCTCTTTCTCTAATCTATCTCTCTCTCTCAATCTCTCTCTCTCTCTCAATCTTTCTCTATCTCTCTCTATCTCTCTCTCTCTAAATCTCTCTCTCAGTCTCTCTCTCTCTCTCTCTCTTTCAATCTCTCTCTCTCTCTCTCTCTCTCTCTCTCTCTCTCTCTCTGTCTCTCTGTATGTGCGTGTGTCCTTCTGTGTATCTATCTGACTCTATCCATCTGTCTATCTGTCTGTCTGTCTGTATGTCTGTAGGTATGCATCTCTCTCTCACTCTCTCTTTCCTCTCTCTCTCTCTCTCTCTCTTATCTTCTCTGTCCAATCTGTCTGTCTATCTGTCTGTCTCTCTGCCTCTCTGTCTGTCTGTCTGTCTGTCTGTCTGTCTGTCTGTCTCTTTCTCTCTCTCTCTCTCTCTCTCTCTCTCTCTCTCTCTCTCTCTCTCTCTCTTCATTTCGTCTCACT
>CM065744.1:34165275-34170275 GCA_033310375.1 Conus canariensis | reverse complement strand
ATCCTGCAATCTGATCTTCATCAATGTGGATGAATACAGGGGGGGAAGACAGAGGCCGAACAAGCCAGATTATCGTTGATCTCCTGAACGAGCATGATCCATCAGGCAGCTGGAGACACCACGACATCGTCAAGGCCTTCCGACTGGGGAAACCCAGGCCTCCGGGAAGTGATCCCAGACCTGTGCTGGTACAATTCAGCACATGGTCCAACAAGATGGCGATACTAGGGAACAGTCAGTTCAGGGACAGTCTCAGACAGAGTGGCGTCAGAGTAGCTTCCGACCTCACCACTCGCCAGAGACAACTGGTGGACTTTCACCGTAGTCAGGGAAAGATCGCCTACATCTACAATGGCAAACTTCAGGTGACGGACCGTCAAGATTCGCAACATCGGTCACCGCGTTACGCTACTCAGGATCGTGGGAATGGTGCCAGGGATATGCTCGACACTGAGATTTCGCCACACCTCCGTCAGAGGAAAGACAACTGGATTTCCAGAGGCCAATTCAGCAGACAGCCACCCTCTGGTTATTTTCGCAGAAGTGTGGCGTCTAAGAAGTCGTTTCCCCACCAGGAAAAAGTCCTTGAAGCTCCATCGTCGCCTGTCAAAAGCCGTGTCCATCCACGAGACGAGGTGGACCAGGAAAACGAGACTATGGATCATTGCCCAGCCCTAGATAGTCTCAAAGACTGTGACCGTCCAAACAGCCCGAGTAATTCTGGCTTCCAAGACTACAGTCAGAGACCAGTGGTGCCGGGACATCTCTCCTACAGCCAGGCAGCAAGAGGCGGAGATCCAGTGACATCTTACCACCGGAGACTGGTCCTAGTCAAAAAGGACATCCAGAACCACAGATCTACCACCAGCAGTTCAGTGAGGTCTATCGGCCACGGTGGCTTCAGAAAGGATGACAACGTTTGCCATGCAAACTCTGACATTAAGAACAACATGTCAGGTTTGGCTCAGGCCCAGAATGCCGGTCTTTGTATGAATGTTACAGTAAATAATCAGGAAGGCAGAATAACAGGCCAAGAAGAAGGATGTGGGGTTGACCAGGTGGACAAAACTGAATTTACAGAACAGGAAAACGAATGTGTCGGTGAGGATGAAGGTGAAGGCTGTTCGGCTGATAAAGAGTTAACAGATGCTGTTGATGATGATATTCAGGGTGAACTGGGATCGACAGTGACGGATCCGACAACGACAACAGAGAGTTTAACTCAAAAGTTGACTGACACTGACCTCGACACACAGACGCAAACAGTGAGCAAGGACACTGATGCATGCGGCTTATCTAGCTCTAAATCATTAAGTGTCACGAATGTACCACAAGACAGTGATGGTCAGGACGGAAATTCGATCCTCAGACAAGCACTTGCGCAGTCTGTTTGCTCAGAGAATGCCCAAGAAAAGGTTGTTGACTCAGAGGCCAATCCTGGTAAGACAGAAGTGGAGGGGACTTTTATCTCTCCTCCATCTGTGCCTGTAGAGCAGGAGCGGCATCCCATAAGTTCCACTGTTCGGAAACAGTCAGGGAACAAAAACACCCACACACTGGCTCGCAGATCGGTCAGCCAGAGTAGCATAGTGGACGTTCTTAGACAAACTCCTGCGCAAGGCCAGTCTAAAGAGAGGGAGGGTCCTTCATCCGATGTGCGAAAAGTCAGTAAAAGCTGCTGTCGTAGCAAAAATAAATAGGAAATAGGCCGGGCCACAATATCAGACAATGATACGATTAATTCCAGCAAGCCAGAAACAAAGCGGACCAAGTGCTCTGTGGGATCTGTTGTACATAATGTAATTACGTCTCAACTGAAATTTTTGAATTATAATGTTAACGGGCTACTTCCAAAATTAGAGAATAAAGAGTTTGTTGATTTTTTTTTGTTGCATGATTTTATCTGTTTAACAGGAACGTTTTTGTCAAATGATTTGCATTCCTCCTGGTTTGATGATTATGTGGTATTCACCTTAAAAGCTATTAAATTATCACGTCAGGGTAGACATTCTGGTGGAATTGTTGTTATGATTTGGAAAAGGTATGCGAGTTTCATTGAACATGTACAAGTGCAAAGCAAAAATGCAATAATTGTAAAACTTCACAAAGATGTGTTTTCAACAACAAAACACATAATGATGGTATGTACATATATACCCCCACATGATTCTATTTATTGGAACCATCAACAAGATGGATATGGGTTGGAATTACTGGAACAATGATTTTTATGGTGACTTCTACATTTTACTAACTGGCGACTTTAATGCACGGACAGCAGACGAAAACTATTGCCTCTTCGATAACGATGTTGAGGATGAAATTATAAATGCTTTGGGCACCATAGAATTTCGTAGAAAATCTCAAGACGGGCATTGTCACCGATCGGCGGTACTAAACCAGTATGTCCATGTGTTTAAGAGTAGTGGTGGTTCAAGATAGAGAGCGTGTGCGCGTATGCGTGTGTGTGTGTGTGTGTGTGTGTGTGTGTGTGTGTGTGTGTGTGTGTGTGTGTGTGCGCTCGCGCGTATGTGAGGTTGGGGTTTAGTTAGCTAGAGTTAGGTCAAGTTCCTCAGGGTTAGGTAGAAAGATTAGGCTAGGTAGGAGGCTGGGAAAATAGGACATACAGTATTCTTTCATTCCAGTCTTCACTTATTGAAGGAATGGAATGGAAGCGGGAGGTTGGTTTCGTTCCCGATTGTTACCCTTTTGTTACTTTGGTTCTACACCAGAGAAGGCGGGGCAGGATATCGGCTGTTGTTGTGTTGTCAAGTCTGTGAGTAGTTGTGGTAAATTGTCGTGTTGTTGCACGAGCAACAACTAGTCCGTTGGTCAGGCGTGTCAGCTCTGCGGAGGGGTACACTGCTCTGACCAATCGTTGTTTTGTGTGGTGAGTAGAGTTCGCTTGATTCCGACCAGGGCGGAATGCGTTGGGGTAGCTTCACTTCGGTCCCTGGTGTTCGTCGGAGTGGACGTACTCCTTGTAGGTGCGGCGGCAGCGCCGTTAGTTTTGAAGAGTGACTTCGAGTCATAGTTAGTGCCAGGTCCTCGTCGGGGTTGGGTGCCCTTGGCCTGTGCTGAGTCGGTGTCGTCCTTGTTGGCAGCCACTTCAGCCAGTTGCAGAACTGGTGTGGTTGAACGTCTGTCTGTCCAGTTGTGTCAGCAGGTATCCTGTTCCGTCCTGAGGCTGGGGCCAGATCACCGCAGTCTACTGCCGCGTGCCGGCAGGTGAGCGGCGCTTTCCAGTACCTGTTGTTTTCCCGGGAGAGGGAGACCACCCAGGCCGTCTGCCTTCTGTGGGGCAGCTCTCCTTCGGCTACCGGTGCTCTTCCGGGAGTTCTCCGGCGCTGGTTCCTCGTCCCTGTTCAGGCGTCCCATGAGAGGGCGCTGCACCAGGCCTTTTTCACCCTTGGTGTCCGGCGGGGCCTTCAGAGGAGGAAGCGTCCTACGAGCCCCGGACCCGTCGAGAGGGCGTCGGGTGTGTGTGCGTTGGGTGTTGTGCCCATCGCGGGGAGGAGTCAGACTGCGGGAAGCCACGGTCAGCACCGGGGTGCAGAGTCTTCGGGGAGGGTGTCGGCCCGCGGAGGAGCCACGGTCAGCGCCGGGGTGCAGAGTCTTCCGGGGAGATGTCAGCCTGTGAGGGGCCACGTACAGCGCCGAGGACTGGAGCTTTCCGGGCCGGGATGGGTTGTCCCATGTTTGTGGTAGAAGGGGTGTAGCGTTAGGCAGTAGGGTTAGGGGTGTTAGCTACTGCCTCCTTTTAGGACGTAGTGGCCGGCACAGTGTAGGGTACTTGTCGTTGCCTCCCTTAGGGACGCAGCGACCAGTTTGGTAGTGGTCCCGGGTTGAAAGAGAAGGGTGAGTCCTGGGGAGAGGTGTGGGTGGTAGCAGTAGTTAAGAGATTAGAGTCCCTTTGGTAAATCCTTGTCCCTAGTAGTTAGTCACCACGTGTGCGGGCTATCGCTGTGTCCCCAGGTCACAGTGATATACCGCAACTGGTGTTTCAGGTTAGGTTAGGGTCTTCCAGGTCATAGTAGAGTAGGGTGAGTCAGCGGGAATTGGGATACTTGTGTGCAGTTGTGGATGTGCGTGGGTGGTGGCGCCATGGAGTGTGTGTGAAATAAAGAAGCGTGCGTGATTGTAAAACTGTGTTAGTGTGCTGTGTTGTCTGACCTAGTGTGTGATAGGCGTGGGTAAGGGTGGTAGGGCCGTCCGGCTTAGCGACCGTGACAGGCATAAAAATGTATTTGGCAACCAATTGTTGGAAATTTGTCAAATATTTGATTGTTTTATATTGAATGGTTTATGTGAAAGACATTTTGATGACAGCTGCACTTATGTTTCATCAGCGGGGTCAAGTACGGTAGATTGTTTTATTATGTCATGTGAACTGTTTTACGAGGTTAATGTATCTTCCGTAATCATTGATAATGTGGTAGAATCAGATCACCTTCCAGTTATTATGACATCCGTTTGGAAAACAGTGGATACTGGAGAAAATAAACGTAAAGAAAATTCAGATGGAAATAAAATGACAGAAACATTAGTTTGGGAAGAAGATAAAAAAAAGTAATTTCATTAACTATCTGAAGAGCAGTGCAATACAGAGTAATATTTATGAGGCTATGATTTTAATAGACAGTGACGTTGACAGTGCTTTATTGACATTTAACCAATGTTTACACGATGCTAGTAAATGTATGTACAACAGGTGTCATCAAGGTCCGAAAAAGAAGTCTGAATGGTTTGATGAGGAATGCTCCATGGTTAAAAAGGAAACTAGAATGAAGTTAAACCAGTTCAGGAGATCTAGAGATGAAGAAGATAGACTTATATATGTTGCAGCGCGGAAGAATTACAAACAGTTACTAAAATTGAAGAACAAAGCATATTGAAAACAAAAAGCTGATTCTCTTGCAGATTACTTTTCTAACTCGACACTTTTTTGGAAGGAACTTAAGAAATTGGGCTGTGGAAATAGAGAAAGAGTTGTAAATAGT
>CM065744.1:34145275-34147775 GCA_033310375.1 Conus canariensis | reverse complement strand
TAGAGAGACGGACAGGTAGAGACAATGTACAGATGAACTATACATCTATGTGGCTCTCCTTTCTCAACCCACAATGAACGCTCAAATGCCTTGTGGTAGCAGCAAAGCAAATGAAGCGTGACCATAGGTAATGAAACGGAACGGGCAGTAGATGTTTTCTAAATCCCCGCACCCGTCTCTGTTTGGGGTGAGATGTTGTGAACTTGTTCGCTACGTTAAATAAAATGGTACTCGAATTTGTCCGGTTTTGGTCAAGCATCAGAGAGAGAGAGAGAGAGAAGAGAGAGAGAGAGAGAGAGAGAGAGAGAGAGAGCAGAGAGACAGACAGACAGACAGACAGAAGACAGACGGACAGAGAGAGAGAGAGAGAGACTCACATTTGACCGGTTTTGGATAAGCATGAGAGAGGAGAGAGAGAGAGAGAGAGAGAGAGAGAGAGAGAGAAGAGAGAGAGACAGAGAGAGAGAGAGAGCAATTTACCAGAACTGCAGACATGAACGAAAGTCTATAAATATACAGTAGACATCAACAATTAATGCTAAACAAGAATGGTAGGTTTTGTCTTTAAAGTAGAATAATTAAATGCTCACAAACTCAAGAATGAGAATCCCTGTCCTTTCTCTCCAGAGAGAGAGAGAGAGAGAGAGAGAGAGAGAGAGAGAGAGAGAGAGAAAAGAGAGAGAGAGAGAGAGAGAGCAACATTTACATCTACAACAACTGCAAACACGATCAAAAATATAGAAAGATACAGAAAACATGGAGATTAAACACTAAACAAGAATGACAGGTTTTGCCCTTTATGGTAGAATAATTACATGCACACAGCTATAGTATAAGAATGCCTATCATTATGTCTACTAATCAGGAATGCTTCTATTTAGAATGCCTGGGAAAAGGTGTCTGGTACATACTTAGTGATCAGCAGACCTGTTTCAGATATGTATGTCGTCTTTACAGGTAACGATCACTTTGCGTTGCACAAGCAGCGGATTTTCAAGGGAAATAATCGAGGTCTTAACTCATTTCTTTAAACCTTGTATTCGTTCTTCATTTCGTTTTCATGTGTTTTATTAAGGGATACGTCGCGCTACGATTGGCGGGGTTTCGTAAACGTCTTAGCGATTGGTAACGAAGAATAGCGAACAGCACCTGGTGATCTCGGTCGTGCTATGTACACATACCCACCTTGTCTATAAGCAGATAAGATCACACATATGAAGTGTATGTGTGTGTGTGTGTGTGTGTGTGGGGGGGGGGGGGGGGGGGGTGCGTTCGTGCGTGCGTGCTCACGCTTGCGTGTTGCGTGCGTGCGTGCGTGCGTGCGTGCAGGTGCGTACGCGCCAAGCGCGCGCGCGCGTGTGTGTGTGTGTGTGTGTGTGTGTGTGTGTGTGTGCGCGTGCGTGTGTGTATGTGTGTGTGTGTGTGTGTGTGTGTGTGTGTGTGAAAGAGAGAGAGAGAGAGAGAGAGAGAGAGAGAGAGAAAGAGAGAGTGTGTGTGTGTGTGTGTGTGCATGTGCGTGCGTGCGTGCGTGCGTGCGTGCGCGCGTGCGTGTGTGTGTGTGTGTGTGTGTGTGTGTGATCGGATGAATGAATATCGAAGGAAACATTTTTCCCCACATTCATTTTGCGCCCTATTTCTCGAGATAAGTGACTGTTCGTTATTTGTGTTCATTGTCGTGAATGTTGTTTGTCTTGTCTGAAGAAGACGAAAGAGGTACAGAAACGCGTTGTGTTGGTCTTGTGTCATTTGTTTGTTTGTTTCTTCCGTTCAACATTAAAATGTGTGTGTGTGTGTGTGTGTGTGTGTGTGTGTGTGTGTGTGTGTGTGTGTGTGTGTGTGTGTGTGTGTTTTTAACCCCGAGTCATGATCATTTCTTTGTGTCACCATGTAAGCAACATGTCAAGTCTTGATCTATTCGTTTATAATTTATTCTTTTTTTCACATATTTACGTATTTGCTGATTTTGTTACATTTTTTATTATTGTAAAGCAATGTGTCTGCCTTCTTCATAAAAGATTTCCGTTCAAAGGAGCCACACAGCAAAGCTATCTGTAGGTATTTGTTGGCCTCGGGATCAGTCGGATACCGTAACTCTGGAAAAAAAAAATGGCAAGTTGAGTTGCTCTTTGCTTTCCTTTTCATTTCTTTTCTTTTTCTTTTTTTTTTCTCCTTTTTTTATTTATACACGAGTCGCGCGTGTTTCTATAGATACAGCTTAGAACGTCTTATTTATTTAAGGTACGTTTCATTTCTTGGTCGTTGAGGCGTTTGTCTGCGCGAGCGATAGAAAAAGCGGGCACTGCATGCAGCTTATTTTTTTTGTAGTTTTGGGGTATAACTCGTTCAATAAGGAAGCAAAAGTTGAATACCCTGATCTTTTTTAAGTTACTTTTTTCTGTGGAGAGAAAGAGAGATCTTGAATGACTCACGTGCTGGACACCTGTGAGAGATCTCTTAGGGAGTACGCCAAGGTATTTTACTGAGTCGTTTTTCGTTCAAC
>CM065744.1:34135275-34137775 GCA_033310375.1 Conus canariensis | reverse complement strand
TAATGCAGAATATGGATCTCATGCATCAGAAGAAGCTCTCGACAGCGAGGATTCATACCACCTGGGAAGTGACTCGGAAACTACTGAATCCTACTGGTCTTCAGGCACAGACAGTGAACAGGGCTCAGTAGATGGAGACATGCATCCTCCACCTGCTGCCCACAGGGACAGCACCAGTGCAAAACGTAAACGTGCTAGAAGTGGAATGGCAAATAAAGACAGCTGGCCACGCAGGGCAAACAGGAATCTCCGCATGAAAGGAGAAGCCTACCTTAGTCGCGTGAAAGGCCCAGATGGTAAAGTCACAACAAAAGAAAAAGGGGCTAGACAGATGGGGCCAAAAAGCACATCTCCCTACTGCAGCAAGTCCAAGGCCAGAAGGTGTAATGATATTTCTGAGGATGACAGAAAAAGCATGTTTGACTCATTCTGGACCAAGCTTGACTGGAATCAGAGGAAGACCTACGTTGCTTCCCTTGTGGACTACAAACCTACAGAAAGAGGAAAAAAGTGTGGGCACAGTCGTAGACAGGGTACATTTCAGTATCACTTACGCATCAGAGATGAAAGGGTTCAGGTGTGTAAGACAATGTTTATGAACACTTTATGTGTTAAAGAATGGAGTGTCCGGAACTGGGCCATGAGTGGATCGTCTTCACATGGCATGCAGGAGAGTTCACATCACACCCCTCCCAAGGCAGCTGATGATCCAAAGAGTGAACTGGCACGTTCTTTTTTGGAATCGCTCCCAAAGTTGCCATCACACTATTGTCGCAGAGACTCGAACAAACTTTATCTGGAAACAACTGTACAGTCCAAGAGTCAGCTAGTTAAGCTTTTCCAGGCTTACTGTGACAGCAAAGGTGTCAAACGGGCATCGAGACAGGTGCTCATCCGGGTATCAAAACAAATGAACATTGCTATATTTAAACCCAGGAAGGACCAATGTAACATTTGTAGCGTCCTACATCTTAGGACAGTACTCAGCAGAACAGTTTGATTGTCACATCAGGCAAAAGAGGAGGCTCAAAATGAAAAGAAAAAAGACAAGAGAATGGCACAAGATGACAGCAGTGTCCTTGTTCTTACCATGGATTTGCAGGCAGTGCTTTTGGCTCCTAGGCTGTTTGCCAATGCCTCATACTTTAAAACCAAACTTTGCTGCCATAATTTTACCCTCTATGAACTTACGTCACGTAGGTGTGTGTGTTACTTTTGGCATGAATGCAATGGTGACGTCACGAGCAATACTTTTGCCTCCTGCATCATGGACTACATTCAGGACTCGCTCGCCAGTCACACACTCAGTACCATTATCATCCACTCGGATGGGTGTTGCTATCAAAATAGAAATACAATTCTGTCCAACTGTCTCCTGCACATTGCAGTGGAAAACAAGACAATTATCATACAAAAGTACCTGGAAAAAAGGCACACCTGGATGGAGGTTGATTTGGTACACTCCACCATTGAACGCCGACTACGTCATCGCCAGATCTACTGGCCACCTGAGTATTCAGAGGTCTTCACTTCTGCCAGGAGCAAGCCTCATCCTTACATTGTGAAGAACGTGGACTTTAACTTCTTCAAGGACTTTTCAAACATTTCCTACTACAGAAGCATTCGGCCTGGAAACTGTGCAGGTGATCCTCAGGTGGTCGACATCAGGGCACTGAAATACTCACCAGATGGAGTGATCAGCTACAAGCTTGATCACACAGACGACTGGGCTCCACTTCCCCGCAGGTCCAACAGAGGGGCAGCAGTGCAAATCACACAGCTATACAGACAGCCGAGATCAATCAAGAAGTCAAAGTGGGACCACCTCCAGCAGCTGAAGACTGTGATGCCCATGGAGTACCATGGCTTCTATGACAATTCTCTCCATGACCGAGTCTGATCTGAGAGACCACAGTACCATTCCTCTGTTGCTTTCACAACACATAGTTTAACTGTTGGCTAAATGCTCTCTCAGGATGTAAGTGAGACGTCAAGTGTGGATTTAGAAACGAAATTATATCCACACGTCCACATATCTTGACGTCTCGCTCACAACCTGACAGATCATGAGGGAAACGTCAAGTGTGGAAGTAATCTTTTTTCAAAGTCATACTGAGAAACACTTGACGCGGTGTAGAGTAGTGTACTATGTTGATATTTCTGGCGGTATACACGAGATGTGTAGTATAGTACTAAATTTATTTCTAAACATTTCATTTTGTTACTGGCCGCAGTTTTGGCGGTGCAAGCTGAGATGATTGTGTTGTTCTATATAAATTTCTGACAATTTCATCGGTTTACTGACCGCAGTTCTGGTGGTGCACAGATGTGGAGGGTAGGTGGCCCTAACACCCGGACAGTTGCTAGGGGCATAATTCCCGGACAAGACAAGAATACTGTAGCTGGTCCGGGAATTACGCCCTTAGCAACTGTCCGGTTGTTAGGGCTACCTACCCTAGTTCTATATTAATTTCTGAAAATTTCATTTTTTATTGACCAC
>CM065744.1:34117775-34130275 GCA_033310375.1 Conus canariensis | reverse complement strand
GGGAAAATCAGTGTCCGATTTAATATTTATTTCAGGGCCTATGTTGTTGTCTATAGTAGAACTTCTTATAACAAATTTGGTGCATGCAAGATTCCTATATTCTTCCAGTGGTAATATTCCAGCAGCACTGTATGCTTTTGTGCAAGAGGCATGTACTGGTAGTCCCATGGCTATCTTATATGCTTTGGAATCAATACTTTGAAGTTTTTTCAGTAAGTATTTGGGTGCACTGAAGAACACCTCTTGTGCATACGTTAATTTTGATCTAACCAGTGCAGTAGAAAGGTGCAAAAGAGTAACTGTGTCCTGAGCCCAAGCATGCTTGCTAATAATCTTTAACAGATTTAAAGTTTTTCGAGCTTTTGTTAGAACATGCTCTATATGGAAATTCCATGACAACTTTGATGTTAAATTTACTCCAAGGAATTTAACTATTTTTGTATATTTGATGGGTATGCCATTGACTTGAAATAAAGGCATATTAACTGGATCAGATCCAGTATTAAATAACATCATGTGTGTTTTTTCAGTTGATATTTGCAAACCATTTTCAGTCATATAATCAGAAAAGGTATTTAGTTCTTTCTGATATAACTTTTTAATATAGTTTTGTGATCTGACAGATGTACTTTTTTTTAATGTCACTTTCATCCATATGCATATGTCATCTGCATATTGGGCTAGTTCTATATTTTCAGCAGTTTTTGTGGGTAAATCGTACATTAGAATACTAAAAAGTAAAGGGGCAATAACAGACCCCTGAGGAATACCCATGTGTAATTTTCTTCTTGTAGAATAGGAGTTCCCTACCTTCGTTCTAATATATCTATTTTCTAAGAAGTTTTTAATAAAATCATAAATGTTTCCTGACAATCCAATCTCTTTAAGTTTACAAAGCAAACGAGAGTGCCATACTTGATCGTAAGCTTTAGTGATATCAAAAAAGGTTGCTAGTAAACATTTTCTCCTGGAAAACTGATGTTTAATTTGAGTGGTAAGTTTGACCAAGTGTTCAATAGCACTTCTACCCTTTCGAAAACCTGCTTGGTTTGTTGGGATAACTTTGTTCTTTTCACAAAAGTAGTTTAGTCTATTTAAAACAATTGTTTCATAAAGTTTACAGACATGAGAAGTTAATGAAATAGGCCTGTAACTGTCTATACTTTCTTTCAGTTTACCTTCCTTGTGAATCGGTACTATTACTGATTCTTTCCATATTTGTGGCAAATGACCTGAGCACCAGCATTTTTTAAATATAGTAAGTAAAATGCTTATCCATTTGTCTGGAAAATGCTTAATCATTTCATTTGAAATGGCGTCAATCCCAACAGCTGTCTTTTTGTTTGGGAGAGAATCTATGGCGTCTTTCACCTCTTGTAATGAAACTGGGGCGTTGATGTCACTCGTGTCATTATCAGATACATCATTAAAGACATACGTACATTCTTTATCTTCTCTGAATTTTCTTTGGTTTTCAGACAACCCATCTAACTTGCTTACTTTAGCAAACTGGTCGACAAACGCTTCTGCTTTGTCTGCGGATGATGGTAACTTGTTATTATCAAGAATGATAGGATATTCTGGAGTTTGATTCCATTTTTCATCGTTTTTATCTCTTTCCATACCTTTCTACTATCTTTATGATCGAATGTGTTTCTTTGGCAAAAATTATCCCAATAATCCTTTTTGGCTTGTTCCATAACTCTATTACTAAGTACATTTGAGTGTTTCATTTCCTTAAATTTTTCATCTACCATTTTCTTATCTTGACTTTTCTTAGTGTGCACGTATTCCTTGTGTGTGTGTGTGTGTGTTTGTGTGTGTGCGTGTCTCTGTGTGTGTGTGTGTGTGTGTGTGTGTGTGTGTGTGTGTGTGAGAGAGAGAGAGAGAGAGAGAGAGAGAGAGAGAGAGAGAGAGAGCGCTTAGTCTTCAATTTAATGTCTATTCACGTTATGTGGTCTAGACACACAAAATAGAACGCAGCAGCACTTACAAAAAAATAAACCAAGTAACATCCAATAAAGATACAACATCTGCATCTCTTTACAGATATGTAAAAATCGGACCCCGAGTCAGTGCGAATGTCACATATTAGTGAGGACTTATTTAAGATTTCATCCAGGGAAGATTAAGCTAAAGCAAGTAATGTCTTTAAAAACAAAACAAAACAAAACAAAACAAAACAAAACAAAACAACCCCCCCCCCCCCCCCCCAAGAAAAAAAAAGAAGAAAAAAACAACAACAACAACAAAAAAACAAACAAAAACGGTTCACATCTTAGTAGTTTCTACATATTTGATATTTTTTCGCCACAACTGTATTAAATGTCATTTGTAAATTTTGTTTTAAAAGCATTAAGTTTAAGTTTGTGGATCAAAGAGATAATTGACCTTACATGAAGTGTGTGTGTGTGTGTGCGTGTGTGTGTGTGTGTGTGTGTGTGTGTGTGTGTGTGTGTGTGTGTGTGTGTGTGTGTGTGTGTGTGTGTGTGAGAGAGAGAGAGAGAGAGAGAGAGAGAGAGAGAGAGAGAGGGAGGGAGGGAGAGAGAGAGACAGAGAGACAGTGAGAGAGTTTTGTTAAATCATCCTCATAACTTTATAATAAGTGTCTGTTTTCAAGATAGCCTCCCCACCCCCCCACCCTACCTCCACTCCCTACACCCAAGGAAAAAAAATAATAAAAGAAAAGAGGGGAGAAAATGGTTTATTGTAACACGTCGTTCATGTCGTCCAGGACCGGAGAAGCAATCAGGTTCCGCTACAAACTGATGGTGAAGCATGTTGTTACAGGAGAAGTAATCAGGCATCGTAACAAAATGATGGCCAAATAATGTTATAGAAGAAATATTCGGCCTCCATAACAAAATGACGGTGAAAACACTTTGTTTCAGGAGAAGTATTCAGGCTCTGCTGCAAAATGACGGCGAAAACATGTTGTTACAGGATAAGTATCCACGATCCACAACAAATGATGGCGAAAACATGTTGTTACACGAAAAATATTCAGAATCCACAACAAATGACGGCGAAAACGTGTTCCTACATGAGAAGTATCCAGGCTCCACAACAAATGATGGAGAAAACATGTTGTTACAGGAGCGTTCAGAAACCACAGCAAATGATGGCAAAAACATGTTGTTACAGAAGTATCCGGGTTCCACAACATCATGATGGTGAAGACATGTTGTTACAGGAGAAGTATTCAGGCTCCACAACAAAATGATGGCGAAGACATGTTGTTACAGGAGAAGTATTCACGTTGCATAACAAAATGATGGTGAAAACATGTTGTTACAGAAGAACTATTCTTGCTCCGCAACAAAATGATGGTGAAAACATGCTGTTACAGAAGAAGTATTTGGGCTCCACAACAAAACGATGGCGAAAACATATTGTTATGGAAGAATTAGTTCGGTCTCCACTATAATGATGGTGAGGTCATGTTGTTACAGGCGAAGTATTCAGGCTCTACAAGAAATGTTGGCGAGAACATGTTGTTACAGGAGAAGTATTCGGGCTCCAGAACAAATGATGGCGAAAACATGTTGTTACAGGAGAAGTTTTCAGGTTCCGCAACAAATACTGGTGAAAACCTACTTTTGCAAATACGTCTTCAGGCTCTGCAACAAAACGATGGTGAAAACATGTTGGTTCAGGAGAAATAGTCAGGATCTTCAACAAAATGATGATGAAAGCATGTTGTTATAGGAAAAGTACTCTGGATCCACAAAAAAATGGTAGCTAGCGACGTGTTACTGTAGATTGTTCAGACCCAGTGGATGTAGTGTCTGCAATTTACTTATCCAGAATGCCTCCCGCTGCAGTCGTTTTTGTTTTGTTTCAGAGTGCACTTTCTCTATTGGTAGACATTTTATGTTGGAGAGTGAGTGTTGTGGCCTGTTGAAGTGTGATGTGATGTGTGTGCCCGTGTTCTTATTTATGTTTGATCTGTGTTGGTAAAACCTTGTTTTGAGACTGTTCTTTGTCTCTCCAACATATTGTGCGTCAGTGCACATGTCACAGAACAGAAGGTAGATGATATTGCTTGTTTCGCATGCCATTCTGTTGCGGAGCCTGAACAAGTCTCCTGTTCTGGACGATCTGAACGAATTGGATTCCACAAGGTGGATCTGACACAACACACGCTTCTCCTTCTCACATTTGTAGGATCCAGGACAGTCGTCAACAGGAGCTGGTAGGCAAGAGGGCATGAGCATAGTCCTCAAGGAGTGGCAGTTCCTTTCTGCCACTAAAGGAGGTTGAGGGACTGCTTTTTTCATCCTCTTGCTGTTGGTGATGAGGCTCTGACGTAGCTCTCGTGTCCAGGATCTCAATGGTGGGTTGGCAGGGTGTGTGTGTCACGATCAGAGGTGGGCGAGGTTCTGATACTTGTTTTGATTTGTACTGGAGCGCCTCTTGTCGGGGAATCCGTCGGACTTCTTCTGCTGCTGTTTGGACGACGTTGTGCTTGTAGCCCCGTGCCTGGAAGCGTTTGGACATTTCCCGGACCCTTTCTTCAAACACAGCATTGTCTGAGCACAGTCTCTTAAGCCTCAGGAACTGGCTGAATGGAATGATCCTGTGTACATGTCCAGGATGACATGACTGGGGACTCAGATAAGAATGTGCATCAGTGGGCTTTGTATAAAGATCTGTTTGAAGGAATCCATCTTTTAAGGAAATGGCTATATCCAGGAACGGGATACTGCATGGCGATGTATTGAAGGTGAACTTGATGGTTTCATGGAACGAGTTTATGTGATCCATAAACTGTTCCAATTCATCTTCTGATTTCACCCACAAGACAAAAATGTCATCTACGAATACACACACACACACACACACACACACACACACACACACACACACACACACACACACATATATATATATATATTATATATATATATATATATATATATATATATTCTTTCTTTTTATATGAGCTGAGGCATCAGTAAAGAAATGATGATTTTTCTTTTTTTTCTTTAACGGTAGTGATGGTGGCTTTTTCTTCGCTGTAGCTGTTGTAAGAGCTGCTGGAATTATTTCTGCTGTTGTTGGTTCAGTTGAGCTTTGCCCCCCCCCCCCCCTTCCCCTTTCTCTTCTTTTCGTTCTTTCTCTCTTTCCTTCTGTGTTCTCTTCTTTCTCTGTTTCGGATAACAGATTAAACACGGTGGAGTTTGCTCGTTCCTGAATCATTGGTTCGAAAGTCCTCTTTGGTGTTTTGATTGTATAGTTTGTTTTCAATTATTTAAAAAATGGATCTGGGGGCAACACGATAAGGGTGGTAGTGTGTGTGTGTGTGTGTGTGTGTGTGTGTGTGTGTGTGTGTGTGTGTGTGTGTGTGTGTGTTGGGGGGGTAGGAGAGGAGTGGAGGGGCGAGACAGGCTTGAAAAATGTTGTTTAACGTACAGTCAGACAGAAAGACAGACCGAGAGACAGACAGAGAGACTGATGCCTTTTAAAACCCTCCTCTCCTCTCATATAGGAAGAAGGAGAGAACGTTGACAGAGGCATCGTCACGACCCCCACAATCCCTCTGCCCAATAGACCCCCCACCCCCCACCCCCCGACACACACAGACACACAGACACGGACACACAGACACAGACACAGACACACACACACACACACACACACACACACACACAGAGGCACACACACACACACACACACACACACACACACACACACACACACACACACACACACACACACACACACACTCCTTTCCCTTGCTCTCACCTCGGTGACCTCTACCCAACCAAATCGTTTTGAAAAAAAAGTCTGACGCCGAACCTCTTCCGCCTCTTTTCGCCTGACTGACTTGTAGCGGAAATTACTACGCCTAAGGAAGAGAGAGAGAGAGAGAGAGAGAGAGAGAGAGAGAGAGAGAGAGAGAGAGAGAGAGAGGCAGAGACAGAGCGACAGAGACAGGCAGAGTGAGAGAGAGAGAGAGTGAGAGAGAGAGAGAAAGAGAGGGGGGGGGCAGAGACAGAGTGACAAAGACAGGCAGAGAGAGAGAGAAAGAGAGAGAGGGGGGGGGGATACAGCGACAGAGAGAGAGAGAGAGAGAGAGAGAGAGATATGGATATGGATGATTTAATCATTATAGGCCACAGCCCCTTATGATGGGGTGGATTACACATTGACAAAAACGATATTGTAAAGCATATTGATCAAAACGAAAACATCACATGCTCAAGAACAAACTGTGCTTCGGAATTTGAAGGCTTTGTATAAGTACAAGGCAAATTTTTTAACAACATCCTCTTTAGTGCAGGCCATAAGTAAGATGAGTCTAAATACAGATGGTTGTCTGTAATATCTAGGCAGAATGAACTCATCTCTAAGACTACTCAAGGCAGTACACTGTAATACAAAATGAACTTCATCTTCATATGCATTTGTGCATAATGGACAGATGAGATCAGAGTTGTAATGTTGTCTATAACGAAAATGATGAACAAAGATATCCGATATTCCCAGTCTAAATCTTGTCATTATGAATTTCAGATGTCTGTCCATTTTCATTGACAGATAAGTCGGAATATGATGCAAGGAGTTATACTGTCTATACAAATCAAATCTAGTACTATCATTTATGTGGGAATTCCATTCTTGCCATCTACTATCAACCAGTCTTGAACGAACCATTCGGATAAAAGTCGGTTCATCTCCTACACCCTGATTTAACCAGACATATCCAAAGCCTAATTCATATAACTTAATTCTCAACTTTGTTGCCCAGTTTGGTTTTCCCCTAGCATCCAGATTACACAACATGTTATAAGCTTTCTTTGGTAACCTAGAATCGTTCATTTTTATCAGTTTCAACCAGTAACGAATACATCTAACTGCAGAATTCAGATATATTGGATACCTATTAGTTTCCCCATAAATCAAATCATTAGATGTTTGGAGTGAAACCCCAAGAAATCTCTTTAAAGCAAACAAATGTACTTTCTCGCAATTCACTGCAGCTTTATCCAGACCCCAGATTTCAGCACCATATTGGACAATGGGTTGGATTTGGGAGTCAAATAGTTTAACAAATATTTGAAATGACTGATTTCCCAGACTTGATAATTTCCTCATTATACACAAAGCAGCATGTTTTGCTTTGCTTGCTAGATCTTTACAAGCAAAGTTAAAACTTAATTTGGTTGAAAAATAAATTCCTAAATATTTGTAGACATTCACGACTGGCATAGGTATTCCATTATAATTCCAATGTTCTCTTGCACCTAAATAGCCACCTTTCCTGAATACAATTATATTGCTTTTCTGCATATTCACTGTCAGTTGTAGAGATGCTACCAGAGAGAGAGAGAGAGAGAGAGAGAGAGAGAGAGAGAGAGAGAGAGAGAGAGAACGAACGAACGAACGAACGAAATTTGTTTAATGAGGGAAAAGAATAAGCACATGGCAGGCTTGTTTGCATCTTGCCCTCAAAAATGAAAAAGAAACATTTCAGACACAAAAGCCACCCTCCACACCCCAACCATTAACCAAACATCCACCTGTCGCACAATCCTTTCCAAGCAATAATAATAGCAATAACAATAGTAATGAATGATCATGATTAAAAACGATAACATTACAATTCAAATATAACACCATGCGCACATATATACATATGCATTGTCAAACATTACATCTATCGAATAGCATGATCTGAGAAAGATAGAAATACAGAACACATAATAATCACAGAGAGAGAGAGAGAGAGAGAGAGAGAGAGAGAGAGAGAGAGACAGAGACAGAGACAGAGTGAGAGAGAGAGAGAAAGAGAGAGAGGGGGGCAGAGACAGAGCGACAAAGACAGGCAGAGAGAGAGAGAAAGAGAGAGAGGGGGCGGGGGGGGGGAGAGACAGCGACAGAGACAGGCACAGAGAGAGAGAGAGAGAGAGAGAGAGAGAGAGAGAGAGAGAGAGAGAGAGAGAGAGGAGAGAGAGAGAGAGAGAGAGAGCTATCAAAGCAACACAATCATGTATATCTCCCACTTGTTCGTTCTAGAGTTGTTCCCCTTTCTTCACCCTTGACATGGATCATTGTGCCCACTTACAAAGGGACAGAATCGTTCCAATCAAACAGCCCGAAGGTAGCGATCCACTGGCCAACAACACACATCACGCTTGACGTGGATTAAGATGCGCAAACCATCGAATGAAATAGTTTTCTTCATGTCTTCTCTCCCTTTTACCACACCCCTTGCCCTCCCTTACCTCCTCCTCCTCCCCGCCCTCTTCCCCTCACCCCTCTCCCCACCACACCACCCCTCCCTACCCATGTGCTTTCCATCCGCCAGGGGGAAAAAAACATACCTCAGACTCTTCTGGGAAAGGGAGACCATCCCAGCTGTCACCATCCCAAACTCATCACGATCTTTGTTTGTTTGTTTGTTTGCTTGTTTGTTTTTGTTTTTTTTGTAAGGGAATGTATTCACAAAAGCAAACTTAGACTCATATCGATGATGCTCTTGTAAGCAATGTTGATCATGATGCTATTGTCAGTGTCTGTTATTGCTATTATTCAGTCTGTGACTGATGTCCATGATGTTCTTATAAGCAATGTTGATTATGATGCTATTGTCAGTGTCTGCTATTGCTGTTATTCAGTCTGTGGGTGATGTCGATGATGTTCTTGTAAGCAATGTTGATCATGATGCTATTGTCAGTGTCCGCTATTGCTATTATTCAGTCTGTGACTGATGTCCATGATGCTCTTGTAAGCAATGTTGATCATGATGATGCTATTGTCAGTGTCTGCTATTGCTATTATTCAGTCTGTGACTGATGTCGATGATGTTCTTGTAAGCAATGTTGATCATGATGCTATTGTCAGTGTCTGCTATTGCTGTTATTCAGTCTGTCCTTCTGTAGCTGTTGTCTCTCTTCCGCCTGCTTGTTTGTTTGTTTTCATTTTGTAGTTGTTGTTTTTCTTTTCTTTTGTTTTATTTTTTCTTGTTTTGACCAGGTGAATTATAAAATTCAAGTCCCATGTGTATGTTTTACTGATTAAAAACAACTACAACAACAATTCATTCCTTGTTATTTTATTGAATAATTTATGATTATTTGTTCACTGATTTGGAAGCAAGTAAGGAGGGGGGAGGGGGAGATGGGTTCGTTGAAGAGGGATGAGCTTTGAGTGCGACACCATGTGTGGTCCTGTGAACTGTAACACACACACACACACACACACACACACACACACACACACACACACACACACACACACACAGAGAGAGAGGAGAGAGAGAGAGAGAGAGAGAGAGAGAGAGAGAGAGAGATTCGTGTACTCATCCACTCCTCCCAAGCCAAGAGAGGAAAGAGAGGAACAGGACACTGATGTTGTTGCAAAGACAGCCGACACCCCTTCACTCACAGACACGATAAGCCAGTGCCCCCCCCCCCCCCCCCCCCCCCCCTTCAGCTCCCACCATGCCAGCTTGTATTAGACCACGCCATTTTGAAACGATGACGCCCAGACTATTCCGCCTATATATTGCTCTCCCCACCCACCCCCCAACCCCACCCCATCCCCCGAATTAACCTGCAACGGAAACTGCTAGAGAGAGAGAGAGAGAGAGAGAGAGAGAGAGAGAGAGAGAGAGACAGACAGACAGACATACAGACAGACAGACAGGGAGATTGAGACAGAGAGTGAGACAGAGAGAGAGAGACAGAGAGACAGAGACAGACAGATATACAGACAAACCAGACCAACAGAGAGAGAGAGAGAGAGAGAGAGAGAGAGAGAGAGAGACAAAGAGAGACAAAGAGAGAGAGACAGAGACATACACAGACACATAGGCAGAGACAGAGACAGACAGATAGACAGACAGACAGACCAAGACAGAGAGACAGACAGACAGAGAATGAGAGAGAGAGAGACAGACAGATAAACAGACAGACAAACAGAGACAGAGACAGACAGATAGACAGACGGAGAGACAGACCAAGACAGAAAGAGAGAGAGAGAGAGAGAGAGAGAGAGAGAGAGGACAGAGACAGAGACAGAGACAGAGACAGAGACAGACAGATAGACAGACCGAGAGAGAGAGAGAGAGTGTGTGTGTTTATCAATATGGTTCCCAGAATGGTCTCAGCTAAGGCAGACGATGATGTAGTGGAGGCATGATGCATCAACTTAAAGACACGTTTGAAAGGCAATGACAGTAAATCTTCAGCATGTTGCTACGGCTTGGATAGTGGGAGGGGGGACACAACATGACGGCGATGACATACCTTGCCTGTGATGTATGATTACTGCACGTTTCATTTGACTGAAAAGAGAGAGAGAGAGAGAGAGAGAGAGAGAGAGAGAGAGAGAGAGAGAGAGAGAGAGAGACAGACAGAGGGAGAGAGAGAGAGAGAGAGAGAGAGAGAGAGAGAGGAGAGAGAGAGACAGAGAGACGAGAGAGTGGAGAGAGAGAGAGAGAGAGAGAGAGAGAGAGAGAGAGAGAGAGACAGAGACAGAGACAGAGAGAGAGAGGTTTGATATGGTTCCAAGAACGAAATCAGCCAGGGCTGAAGGCGATGTAGTAAAATCATGCTGCATCAACTTACAGTCACGTTTGAAAAACAAAGATAGCAGCACTCCAGCTTGTTGTTCAGGCCTGATTTTGGGAGTGGGTCGAAAGTGATGCCACTCATTGCATGCCACAACTTTTAGATGACGGGGGAGAAGAGAGAGAGAGAGAGAGAGAGAGAGAGAGAGAGAGAGAGAGAGAAGAGAGAGAGAGAGAGAGAGAGAGAGAGAGAGAGGAGGATTCGTGTACTCATCACTCCTCCCAAAGCCAAAGAGAGAAAGGACAGAGGGAACAGGACACTGATGTCTTTGCAAACGAAAGCCGACACCCCTTCACTCACAGACACGATAAGCCAGTGCCCCCCATCCCCCCCCCCCATTCAGCTCCCACCATGCAGCCTGTATTAGACCACGCCATTTGGAACAATGACGCCCAGACTATTCCGCCATATTTGCTCTCCCCCCACCCCCAACCCCACCCACTCCCGAATTACCTGCAACGGAAACTGCTAGAGAGAGAGAGAGAGGGGAGAGAGAGAGAGAGAGAGAGAGAGAGAGAGAGAGAGAGAGAAGAGAGAGAGAGAGACAGACAGACAGACAGACAGACAGACAGACAGACAGGGAGATTGAGACAGAGAGTGAGACAGAGAGAGAGAGAGACAGAGAGACAGAGACAGACAGATATACAGACAGACAAACCAGACCAACAGAGATTCAGATTCAGATGTTTTAATCATATATAGGTCATTGCCCCTCATGATGGGGAGTAATTGAACAATCATTTCACACAATGTTTTCTTTTATATATACAAATGATAAGGTTAAAGATAACGTTTTACGAGATAGCAACTTGGCGTAGCTGAAACGCTTTATACAAGAAAATTGATAGATTTCTGATGGTTCTATCATGTTTGCATGCCAAAAGTAAACTTAATCGAAACAGGTTTGGAAATTTATGAAATTTTGCAGGAATATATTGCTGTCTTAAGCTACTCAGTGCTGGGCAACACAAAACAAAATGGACCTCATCCTCTTTACTGTTTTTACACAGTGGGCAGATTAAATCGTTGTCATTGTGAGATCGATATTGGTAGCAATGCACAGCGATTTCTGAGACGCCAAGTCTGAATCTTGTCAACATAATTTTCAAATGTCTATCTAAATTCAGTAACAGGTGAGTTTTCACTTCGGGAACTGTACAAAACGTTCTGTGCATACTAAATCTATCACTATTCTTAATATGGAAATCCCATTCCTGCCACCTACATAAAATCAATCTTTCCTTGAAATCAAGTAAGAAAGCATTTACAGACCAACAAGAGAGAGAGAGAGAGAGAGAGAGAGAGAGAGAGACAAAGAGAGAGAGACAGAGACATACACAGACACATAGGCAGAGACAGAGACAGACAGATAGACAGACAGACAGACCAAGACAGACAGACAGACAGACAGAGAATGAGAGAGAGAGAGACAGACAGATAAACAGACAGACAAACAGAGACAGAGACAGACAGATAGACAGACGGAGAGACAGACCAAGACAGAAAGAGAGAGAGAGAGAGAGAGAGAGAGAGAGAGAGAGAGAGACAGAGACAGAGACAGAGACAGAGACAGAGACAGACAGATAGACAGACCGAGAGAGAGACAGAGTGTGTGTGTTTATCAATATGGTTCCCAGAATGGTCTCAGCTAAGGCAGACGATGATGTAGTGGAGGCATGATGCATCAACTTAAAGACACGTTTGAAAGGCAATG
Organism: Conus canariensis; assembly: GCA_033310375.1. Taxonomy (NCBI): domain Eukaryota; kingdom Metazoa; phylum Mollusca; class Gastropoda; order Neogastropoda; family Conidae; genus Conus; species Conus canariensis. The sequence continues at coordinate 34,117,981 of CM065744.1, read as the reverse complement.
ACAGTAAATCTTCAGCATGTTGCTACGGCTTGGATAGTGGGAGTGGGACACAACATGACGGCGATGACATACCTTGCCTGTGATGTATGATTACTGCACGTTTCATTTGACTGAAGAGAGAGAGAGAGAGAGAGAGAGAGAGAGAGAGAGAGAGACGAGAGAAGAGACAGAGACAGAGACAGAGACAGAGACAGAGAGACAGAGTG
>CM065744.1:34080275-34090275 GCA_033310375.1 Conus canariensis | reverse complement strand
CACATAGCGTGCACCCTGCGTGACAAATGGAAAGAATGAAGGCAGTAAGGAAATGAGTGAACGATATTGAACGATACTGACTGGATGATCACAGGAAACGACTGAATGAAGCGCCAGCTGGCAGCTCTTCAGTCGGCACTACCCAGGTAAGCAGCCCGTTGTGTAAATGAGTGTGGATTGTAAAGCGCTTAGAGCTTGGTCTCCAGCCGAGAATACGCGCTATAGAAGTATTCATTATTACTATTATTATTATTATTATTATTATTGACACAGCCAATAGAAGAATGAGAGAGAAAAAACCTTGACAGAGACATTGCCATGACAGTCACCACCCTTCAACACACTAGTACATTCTTTCAATACAATCTTCCTCCACGCGTGCGCGTGCGCGTGCGCGTGCGCATACACACTAACACAGACTCTCTCTTTCACACACACACACACACACACACACACACACACACACACACACACACACACACACACACACACACTAACACAGACTCTCTCTTTCACACACACACACACACACACACCACACACACACACACGCACACGCACGCACACACATACACACACACACACACACACACACACACACACACAACACACACACACAACACACACACACACACACACACACACACACACACACACACACACACACACAATCTCCTGTACCCCTTAAGTTGCCAGCCGGTATCGGAGCACGCCATTTTGAAACTTGGACGCCGGACCACTTCCGCTTTTATTTTCACTTCGCTGACTTGCAGCGGAAATTACTACGCCAAGGAAAGAAAAGATAGGTGAGAGAGAGAGAGAGAGAGAGAGAGAGAGAGAGAGAGAAGAGAAGAGAGAGGACGAGCACAACAACAAGGAGAAGAGAGGAGAGAGAGAGAGAGAGAGAGAGGCACGCACAGACACACACACAAACAGACAGGCAAGAGAGAGAGAGAGAGAGAGAGAGGGCACGCACAGACACACACACACACACCACAGAGAGAGAGAGAGAGAGAGAGGGAGAGGAGAGAGAGATGCACGGAATTATCAAAGGGACATAAGCATAACTTAACTCCCACTTCTTCATTCATGTGTTGTTCCCCTTCTTCACTCTCGCCTCGGGGGGGAAAAGTGTCTATCCGAATCAGGGATAGGACATTTCCGATCAAACCGTGTGAACATAGTGATTAATTGACCCACATACATTGTGCACGTGAAAGCTAAAGACCGAAGGTTTTTGTCTTGAATTACCACCCATCAAGCCCTCCGGCCTTCTTCTTCTTCTTCCTCTTCGGCGTACGCAGGCTGATACTCCTGCGGACACTCCCTGTGTAGACAGGCAAGGATTAATCCCATCTGCCCGACAAAGGGAGTGGAGTTTTGTGTGTATGACCGTTTTTTTTTTTATCTCGCCATTAAGGCAGCCATACTCCAACTCCGGATATTTTACGAACCCTCTTTTCTAATATCCCCCTTCCCCTAGCACCCCTCCTCCCCCTCCTCCCCATTGTCTCTTCCCACTCCCATCCCCTTCTCACTCTCTCCACCTTCAAGTCAGCTGGGGAAATAGCACACATTACAATGTAATGGGAGATGGAGGCACGTAACAGCTCAAACGTTACTCAGATATGTGTTGTGAATGTCTTCACAGCAATGTATTGATGTTGGTGTGCTCTTGTAAGACATTTTGATCGTGGTGTTGTCTTTTTTTTTTTCAATTTGTATGGGTCATTCTTTTTCCTTCTCAGCAAATTATCCCTTTGCCTCTTAGATATATATATATATATATATATATATATATATATATATATATATATATATATAGTCAGCTTAGTTTCATAAAATCATTCCTTGCAAAAAACCGAGATTATGTGTATATTCAATCTGATAGGTGTCATGTCAGCAACAAGCAGGCTGACAATTTTTTTCCCCAAGTGCAAAAGCTTTTATTTGCTTGTAAAGAAATTTACAAATGGAAAACGTGAAAAGAAAAGAAAACAAACAAAAAAACAACAACAAAAAACAGCACTACAAAAAAACAAAAACGACAGCAGATCTTATCTTACATAAATACATTACAAAGCTGCACTAAGTTTGCAAAAAGAACAGCGAATCTTATTCAATATATACATGTTACAAAATAAGTACAACATTGTGTCTACACTGTCAGTGTCACGCATTAACCTTACTGTTTTGAAGCGTTGTCCTTTTGTTCAAAATCAATAATCAGAGAGAGAGAGAGGAGAGAGAGAGAGAGAGAGAGAGAGAGAGAGAGAGAGACAGACAGACAGACAGACAGACAGACAGGCAGACAGACAGACAGACAGACAGACAGACAGACAGACAAAGAGACAGGACAGATCGTGGTGTTGTCGTTAAAGTCAATGCCATCTCTTTTATTGCTATCTCTCAGTCCCTACCACCTTCGCAGGTTTTCTTCTTTTACTGATTTGTTTGATATGTCTTTTTTTTTTCTTAAATTGTGATTATTTCTAACTGATTCGGGTGAAAAGGTGGAGGAGCGATAGAAGAGGAGGAGAGGAGGTGGAGTGTTGGGTGATGAGTTGTTCACTGAGTTTGGATGCAGAGGCAGACAAGACAAGACAAGACAAGACAAGACAAGACAAGACAAAATTCTTTATTGTCGAGGATAATAGATAAGCACTGATGTGCTTTTTATACATCCAGTCCTTGCCCTGAGTAGGGTCAACAATGCAAAATAAAATAAGGCAATAGAAGAAGCATATAAAAGAGGCAAAAAACAAAAAAATAGATACAGAATTTGTTGTTTTTTTTTTAAGTAAATGAGAGAGAGGGGTGGTGGTGAGGGTGGGAAAGCAATAGACGCAGGAGAAAAAGGAGTGCAGGAAGGGAGAGAGAGAGAGAGAGAGAGAGAGAGAGAGGAGAGAGAGGAGAGAGGAGGAGGGAGGGAGGGAGGAGGAGGGACAGCGAGAAAGAGGCGAGAGTGGGGTGCGGGAAAGAGCATGATTTAGAACAATCTGACAATCAAAAGATACCAAAGAGTTGTAAGACAAACTAGACGTAAAAAATATCCCCGTTCAATCCATCCACCACATCTCCTACTCCTTCAAAGCCAGCAGAGGAAAGAGAGGAAGAGGGCACAGACGTCACGAATACAGCCATTGTCCCTTCCACTCACAAACACATCTCAGTGTACCCCCCACTCCCCCCCCCCCCCCCCCCCCCCCCCCCCCTCCACTGACAGTGCAAGTCTGCATTTAGCGCGCCCCATTTTGAAACTCTGATGCCGAAAGCTTTCCGAGGAAACATTTTTCTTTTTTTTCTCTCTTGGACTTACAACGGAAATTACTACACCCAAAGAGAGAGAGAGAGAGAGAGAGAGAGAGAGAGAGAGAGAGAGAGAGAGAGAGAGAGAGAGAGAGAGAGATGCTCTGTTTTGATCTATGTGTTCTCTGGAATAGTCTCGGCAATGGGTGACGATGATGTAGTGGAGGTATGCTGCATCCACTTAAAGGCGCTTTTGACAAGCAAAGTTAGTAAATCTCCAGCGTATTGCTAAGGAGTAGGTATTGGGAAGGGATGCAATATGATCAAATGATAGTGGTCACAAATATCACTTGTGATTTATGGCCACTGCGCACAGTTTAGATGAGAGAGAGAGAGAGAGAGAAGAGAGAGAGAGAGAGAGAGAGAGAGAGAGAGAGAGAGAGAGAGAGAAGAGAGAGAGAGAGAGGGGGGAGGGAGATCTATGTGGTCTCTGGAATAGTCTCGCTAGGTGAAGAGTGTATGAAGGATGGCGCATGACTTGAGACGTTTCGACAAGTAATGCTAGTAATCTTCAGCGTGTTGCAGGATTGGGATTGAGGAGACATGAAATGATATGATGGCAAACATCTTCTGGTGATGTGTGGTCATTGCACAGATTGAAATAGACAGAAGACAGACACTGGACGTGCAGACAGAGAGAGAGAAGAAGACAGAAGAGAGAGAGAGAAGAGAGAGAGAGAGAGAGAGAGAGAGGAACATTGACACCACAGTGAGAGAGAGAGAGAGAACGTTGACAAAGCAAGTGAGAGAGGAGAGAGAGGAAAAGCAAGTGGAGAGAGGAGAGAGGAGAGAGAGAGAGAGAACGATGAGAGAGAAAGAGAGAGAGAGAGAGAGAGAGGAGAGAGAGGAACATTGACAAACACAAGTGAGAGAGAGAGAGAGTGAGAGAGAGGAAATTGACAAACCGAGAGAGAGAGAGAGAGAGAGAGAGGGAGGGAGAGAGAGAGAGAGTGGAGGGGGGGGGGGCATTGACAAACCCGTGTATGGATTTGTAACTACAGTGTATCCAATTCCAATCCATTTTGTTTCAGTCAGCCTCTCACAGCTTCATTATGAGGGGATGCAATATGATGACATGATAGTGATGACAAACATCACTTGTGAATTATGGTCACTGCATACGTTCTAGGTGACAGAGAGGAGAGAGAGAGAGAGAGAGAGAGGAGAGAGAGAGAGAGAGAGAGAGAGAGAGAGAGAGAGAGAGAGAGAGAGAAATGAAATGGAATGAAATGAAATCTTTAGTCCATAAGGCCAAGTTCCTCTTTGGGAGAGGGGAACAAAAACAAATACATATAAACATCATCACATACACATACATAAATATACATTCAAGCTATAGCAATGTGCCGTGTTTTAAACGCTTGATAAATATAAAGTGCTAATGTTCTGACTGTATTACTGTTCGTTGAGGCTAACAAGAGAGACGAACAAAAAACCATTTGGATTATGAGAGAAGTTTTGACCAATGAACTTTTCCTTATGCTGCTGTGAAATGGACAACATAATCAGAGGTGCATTTTGTTTTCGACAGCAACTTTACATAGTTTACAAATTAAGTCTTGTGGTTTATGGTTTCTATACCTATAGTAGTGAGTCGACAAGTCAGAAATGCCAAATCTAAACTTAGTGATAATATGTTTTAAATGCCTGTCAAGATCCAAGCATAGATACATAGGTTGTTGTTTGTCCGTCGAGACGACGAAGACCATCTAGTCATCCTGGGATCGGGGGTGAGTGCGTAGATGGCTGGTCAGGCCGATCTGTGCCCGGAAAGACCTATCACATACAGGGCAGGGGATGGTGGCAGCAGTTGGAGATCTGTTGACACTGGTCTTCCTGATCATCCTGCGCTGCTCAACTGCAGCAATTCTGTTACTTTCACAGGTTTCTGCACCTTTGCGGACAATTGATCGTTATCCGTCTCTGTCCTGGGCAGTCTGCTCCCATGTTGTGTGGCTGATGTTGAAGGCTTTCAGGGGAGATTTGAGGTTGTCTTTGAAACGTTTCTTCTGGCCTCCATGAGAGCGTTTTCCTTGCTGTAGTTCGCCAAACAATAGTTTCTTTGGCAGCCGATGATCTGGCATATGAACTACATGACCTGACATGACATAGGTAGAGAACCACACGGATTACTAAAAGTTCTATATACAGAAAACCTATCACTCTCATTCACGTGTTCACTCCATTCCTGCCATCAACAATCAATTCATCTCTGCCGAAAGACACAAAAATCCATTGACATCAACCACACCGAGAGAGAGAGAGAGAGAGAGAGAGAGAGAGAGGAGAGAGAGAGAGAGAGAGAGAGAAGACAGACAGACAGACAGACAGACAGACAGACAGACAGAGACAGAGACATATGGAAATGGAAATGACAAAATGTTTAATTCAGCATAGGCCACAGCCCCTTATGAAAGGGGGAAATTCAAATGCAACATTTGACACATCGACAAGAGAGAGAGAGAGAGAGAGAGAGAGAGAGAGAGAGAGAGAGAGAGAGAGAGAGAGAGAGACAGAGACAGAGACAGAGACAGAGACGAGAGACAGAGAGAGATTGAGAGAGAGAGAGAAAGGCGAGAGAGAGAGAAGGAGAGAGAGAGAGAGAAGGAAGAGAGAGAGAGAGAGAGAGAGAGAGAGAGAGAGAGAGGAGAGAGAGAGAGAGAGAGAGAACATTGACAAAACGCGTGTATGCATTCTTAACAACTACTATGCGTCCAAATTCCAATCCATTAAATTAATTTTCAGTCAGTTTCTCACTCCTTCATTATGAAAATGTCACGTTTCCGTGCTCAGCGTTCCGCTGTCCCTTGTGTAGCCAACGGGACTGTCACTACACACACCCATACCTCCCCCTACACCACCCCTCACAGGTCTCTTTTATATATGTCAGACATCCAGTTGCAAGGTTGGAGAAGGGTAAACTCAGTTGACTTTGGCCAGGCCTTGACGATGTTGTCAAGGCCTTAGTTCTGCCACGTTTGAGGTTACCAATACAGAAACAAAACAAAACAAAGAACAAAGACACAAAAGAAGAAGAAATAGTAGTAGTAGCAGTAGCAGCAGCAGCAGCAGTAGTAATAGTAGTAGTAGCAGCAGCAGCAGCAGTAGCAGCAGCTGTAGTAGTAGTAGTAGTAGTAGTAGTAGTAGTAGTAGTAGTAGTAGTAGCAGAAGAAGAAGAAGAAGAAGAAGAAGAAGAAGAAGAAGAAAAATTGCACCCAATTTGAGGAGACAAGTTATTGTTCGTTCTTGGTTTTCATTGCCTTGAATGTTGTCTTTCTTACCTGACGAATACCAAACAGGTCGAAAGGCGTCGTGTTTTTTCTTTTCTTTTTTCTTTTTCCTTTTTTTGGGGGGGTGGGTGGGGGTGGGGGTTGTCTTTTTAGTTCAGCAGAACAGTACTTTTTCCTAAGCTTTCTTTTACTTGGAAATGGTTCATCAAACAAGAACAAGAACAAGCACACGAACAAGAATAAGAACAAGAACAAGAACAAGAACAAGAACCAGAACAACAACACAACAACAACAACAAACAACAACAACAACAACAACAGCAGCAACAACAACAACAACAACATCAACAAGAACAACAAAAACAACAACGGACATCAGACGCACCTTTTTGTCTATCCTCATATTATATTATTGGAATTGCTCTGTTGATATTGTTTCATAATAAACATTGAGAAGGTTTTCGTACCATTATTTAGTGGTGAAGTCGTTGTAAGTTACAGACAATCTCTTGACTGATCTGGTTGGTTTCCATAATAACCCAGGGTCACTGACTGACACTTTCAGTGTTAGTATTTTGCTGTATCAAATGCATGCTTGTGCTTGAGTCAATAGGTGCTTGTATTCTTTTCGTTTAGTGTTGCATGTTTCTTGTTTATTCTTACACGATTTTGGGACCACCTCAATTGCCTTCCTAATTTTAAAACTTTTCTCGTTTTGATCACATTCTTCCTCGGAGAAATCTCTGTTCTTTTCTGTTATGAATTTTCTCCAACAGTTCCCATTATGCATATTGTAGAACTGTATACTGACCTGCTGGATTTTTCAATAGAATGATTAACGTCAGTACTGAGTGCTGAGTAAACATTTTTTTGTAGATTTTCCTTAAAGGATTTTGAGTCCTGGGAGAGAGAGAGAGAGAGAGAGAGAGAGAGAGAGAGAGAGAGAGAGAAGAGAGACGCAGAGAGAAGAGAGAAGAGAGTTCCTTAATGGCTGTGGTCCTCAGAATGGTGGCCATTGTCAGGGCAGAAGAAGCTATAGTAAGCGCTTGATTGGATCGACTTGGGAGAGCATTTGACAAGGAAACGAAATAAATCACCAGCGCATTACAGAGGACTGGGTATGCAGATGGAGCTATGATGATGTTAGTGGATGTGACGGACCTTTTTCGTCCGGTCACAATTTTTTTACAACCGCGTTGGCCGGAACATGTTCACCAGAAAACCGGTTGGTTAGTTTACCTGACTGCTGCTCACCTGTGCTCTGTAGAAGCCAGGTGAGCTGAAACGATCAGGCAGTCTCTACAGCAGTTCCGGCAGTGCAACTTCCCAGTGGCCGAAGAGGGACTCCTGAACTAGTTGCTGTGGCAGTCAGGTATTTCATTATTGGTAATTTGAAATCGCAGACAGAAATCGTTCTCCCCTCCTATAGGCGACTGTAACTTTCTCAGCGCCTAGTAAAGGTTTTTAGAAAAAAAAGTATTTGCTGTTTTTTTTAGTATATATTGTGACTTGTTAAGGTGATAGGAGGAAATTGCTTTTTAGAAAGTATGAATAGAAAAAAAGGAAAAAAAATATGTTGTTGATGAGTGATCGGAAAAGGAGGTGGCTTAGCTAGTTCATGGCGTTATGATGCAAAACAGTTTTTGTTTATTTCGCTATTGTATTATAATGATGCAAATGATAGTGAGCGATGGAAACTATCGTTAGTAATGGTTGTCATGTGTATTTAAACCATCCTTTGATATGAATAATGAATATCTATTTGTTGATAAACAGAGTTGCGGAAATCGTTTGTCTGAGATGTAGTCATTATGTGAAATGATAAAAACATTCTTGTGATGGAACAGACTGGAAATGATAAAAACATTCTTATCTTGATCAAAGAGAGAAAGGAAATCGTTTCTTATCGCAATGATTATAATCTTGGTTTATCGAAAAGGTCTATGTGGAAGTCTTTTCCCCCAATGTGTAAAACATGATTTTGAAAAGGTCTTTGTGGAAATCCCCCCCCCCCCCCCCCCCCCCCCCCCCAATGTGTAGAACATGATTCCGAAAAAGAGAATGTTCTATTGTGATATTGTATTGAACTCTGTGGATTTCGCTATGGGTATTTTCCCCCATGTTCTGGTGAAATATAAACTGTTAGTTATGAATATGATTAATAACCATGGTGACAATAGCCATGTTATAGCTGGCTAGATAATCAAGGTAGTTATCAGTTCCTCCAGGTAAAGTCGTTGTCCTGGTGTGACCGGGAACTGGCTGCCACTGCTAGAGGTCTGGGGCGTAGCCAAGGTCTGCCCCTGTCTCAACCCTGCTGGGGTGTGGAGAGGTCGACGTGGGAGTCGACAGTAACCCGACCTGCCACTGCGCCCGGATCTGGGGCGTAGCTTAGATCTGCCCCTTGTCTCCACCCTGCTGAGGGTGTGGAGAGGTCGACGTGGGAGTCGAATGTAAGCCGACGGCAGTTGTGCCAGAGCCGCCGCTTCTGCCGAGCCAGAGCCGCCGCTCTTGAGGTGTTTGAACCAGCGACCTGTTGGGACCAGTCGTACCAGAGCCGTCGCTTCTGCTGTACCACGGCCGTCGCTTTTGTGGTGTCAATATCTTGTTTGTGTGTGAGACGCAGCTTTTCTTGTGTTGGAGCTTTGCTCCTGTTGTGGACAGAGCCGTTGCTTCGGTTCTGTGGGGATTCTGCGAGCTGCTCCTCCTGACTGTGTGAGTCCCAGGAGAGGACTTCTTCTACAGCATTCTTCACGAGAGACTTGCGACGTCTGTGGACTGTCGAGTTGAGCCGGAGGCGTGGCCAAAGAATATATATATATATATATATATATATATATATTTGGTTTATGTGTTTTGTGTTTTGTGTGTGTGAATGTGTTTTTGTTGATTGATATTGTGTGTTTTTGTGTATTTGGTTTTGATGGCTAGGGCAGCATAAAAAAAAAAAACGTTGACTTGTTGCCTGGCTGTCCATGTTCGAATGTGTGGGTGGTGTGAATTAAAAATCGTACACGCATCCGAATTTCTGTGAGTCAGAAACAACACAGCACCAACGCATCCGTAACAGTGGAAATATCATCGGTTATCGTATTTATTGTGCAAGTTCAAGATAAGAAGAAGAAGAAGAAAGAAGAAGAAGAAGAGAAGAAAGAAGAGAAGAAGAAGAAGAAGAAGAGAGAGAGAGAGAGAGAGAGAGAGAGAGAGAGAGAGAGAGATCTGTGTGGTCTCAGAATAGTCTCGGCTATAGGGTTTAGAAGATGCTGATATTTATGTTGGAATGGAACAGGGGCTGCATACTACTATTATATCAATATCATATATAATATTATATATATTATATTATAAAAATTTTTTTGTGTGTGTGTGTGTGTGTGTGTGTGTGTTGTGTGTGTGTGTGTGTGTGTGTGTGTGTGTGGATTCTTTTCATTTCCTGATCTTTAAATGACATTGCATAATCT
>CM065744.1:34072775-34077775 GCA_033310375.1 Conus canariensis | reverse complement strand
ACTCTTTAAACAATGATTTTTGTTTTTCAGCAACGTATTTCCTTATAGTGTCGGGGTTTTTTTTTGTTGGTCTTCTACCCTTTATGTGCGGTGCTACTGCGGCTTGATTTTGAGCCTTTGGTGGTGGGAAAACCATAACATTGTACGCTGGATTTTATCTCCAAGTCAAGGAAAGTCAGTCACAGCCGCACTCAGCCGTGTCTCATTGACGATTCCCAATCAGTGAACGAAAGGTTGTTGAGCAGGCGATTTGAATGGCTCTGTTTTCAAAATCCTTTCTTTCTTTCTGCGTACGCAGGCTGATACTCCTGCGGACACTGCCTGTAGAGACAGGCAGTGGAGTTTTGTGTGTATGACCGTTTTTTTTTTATCCCGCCATTAAGGCAGCCATACTCCATCTTCGGGGAAGGTGCATGCTATGTGTAACGTGTCATCCATACCAACGGCCAAATGGCCTTCTCTTCCGAAAGTTGGTGATGGGATTTTACGTGTGTGCAAGATGTTGTGCGTGCGTTCACACACGGAACCTCGGTTTATAGTCTCATTCGAAGGACTGTGTGGGGAATGGAGTCAGAACCAATGTTAACTCCGAGGGAAAAATCCCCCTGTACCGAAATTCGAACCCGCAACCCCAGGATCACGAGTCCGGCACTCTACCAACTGAGCTATTCCGGCCCCCGTTTTCAAAATGAACTTTGAAGGTCCCAGCATGATGCTAGTGTAGGGTTTTGTGCTCATAATCCAGTGTCCGGACTTCTCATTCTTATTTCCTTTTTTCACACAAACATTCCCTTTTCATCCCATCCTACTTTCTTATTAATTTGTGTTACAATGATGGAGGAATTGTTTGCACGCGCTTGTGTTCTTCTATTCCATTGAGTTCTTATTGATACTGCTATGTTTTTTCTTGTTCGCATTCGGTTTATTTATGTCCCGAACCTGACGTTCAGGAAGGTAATGCGTTCTCTCTCTCTCTCTCTCCTCTCTCTCTCTCTCTTCTCTCTCTCTCCTCTTCTCCTCTGTGAAATTACAAATCTCTATTTCCGTAACCGATTCCAAAGCGATGCACATTTACTATGCAAGCTTTGCAGAGACAAGACAGAAAGTGAAGTGCATTTGGTGTTAAGTTGTCCTGTCCTGTCCTGCCAACTTAAGTAGTCAGTATATACCGCTGAAGTATTACAAAGTCTCCAATCACTTCAGATTAGCACTTCTTTTGGTATGTATCATGCACAAACCGTCAGAAATTGTTGATTTACTAATTGAAGTGTTGAAAGGTGATTTTTTTATATCATCGTAGGGCAGTTTCTTAATACATCTTGGTTATGTCTGTGCCTACTTCTTATAGTGCTTCTATGATTGTTTTTTTTTTCTTTCACACATTCATGAGGGGCAATGGTCTAAACATGAATGAATTATCTCCGTCTTGACTCTCTCTCTCTCTCTCTCTTCTCTCTCTCTCTCCCTCTCTCTCTCTCCCTCCTCCTCCCCCTCTCCTCCCTCCTCTCCTCTTCTCTCTCTTTCTCTTCTTTCTCTCCCTTCCCTCTCCTCTCCTCCTCTGTCTGCCTCTCTTTCTCTCTCTTCCCCTCTCTCTCCCTCTCCCTCCCCCCCCTCCTCCCTCCTCCCTCTCTTCTCTCTATCTCTGTCTCCACTCTCTTCTCTCTCTCTCTCCTTCCCCCTCTCCTCCTTCTCTCTCTCCTCGTCTGTCTCTCTCTCTCTCTCTCTCTCTCTCTCTCTCTCTCTCTCTCTCTGTGTGTGCTGGAGTGTACGCGGATGTTGGTAGTTAATTTCAAGAGACACATATATAGACTTGTATGCAAAAGCAGTCAAATGGACACATAGACACATAGCTAGCTTGCTAGCTAAATGATTAGATGATAGATAAACAGATAGATAGATATATGGTTAGACCAGACAAAAGACAGACAGACAGACAGACATGTAGTCAGACATGCAAACAAACAGTCTGACCGAAAACACACACACACACACACACACACACACACACACACACACACACACACACACCACACGCACACACACACACACACACACACACACCACACACACACACACACACGCACACGCACACACACACACACACACACACACAACACACACCACACACGCACACACACACACACACACACACACACACACACGCACACGCACACGACACCACACACACACACAGAGTGAGAAGAGAAAAGAATCGTCCTGCCAACATTCTCAGCAAGACCAATCTGTCGGCTCTGGGCTCTTGGGAATCTCCACCCTCACACTTCCCTGTTGCCTTCCTGCCTGAACCCCCCCCCCCCCAACGCCCCCATCCGCACCCCACCCCCCTTCCCCGTCTCAACCAGCATCTTCCAGATCTTCACGGAATCCAATCACCATCAGGGGATCTTGTTAGCAGAACAGAGGACTCGGAAGGCGAGCAGTGAACATCCTGGAGGAAGGGATGCCAGCATTCTGCTCTGGGGGAGTCTGCTTCAATGTACAACAATGCGTGTTTGACATGTTCAAGGAATATCACCCTCCCCCTCCACCTCCCCCCCTCCCTCCCCAGAGAGACGCCGTCTCAGGAGCCAGGATGGAGTTGTCAGCCCCTGGATCTGGTGGGTCACAGATGGGTTTGTGAGGTGCTGTGGAGGCTGACAATGTTCATCATGGGATATGCATGTTTGGGTCAGTCGGTCTTTCCTCCCACTGACCAAGTTGAAGATCTACAGGTCCAACGTACGCTCAGTACTCCTATACGCCTCAGAGACATGGAGAAACCAACAAGAAGATTGAGAGTAGGCTCAGAGGCTTCGAAGGAAGGTGTCTTCGCCGAATCCTGAAACTTCACTGGCAGCAGCGAGTCACCAACAGGGAAGTGTAAAGGCGCACCGGCATAAACAACATTGTGGCCGAGGTGAAGCAGCGCTGGTGGAGGTGGCTGGGACACATCCTTCGGATGGGCAAGACCAGACTCCCTCATACTGCGCTGAGATGGGCACCACCGGGGAAGAGGAAGCGAGGCAGACACTCGGCACCTGGAGGAGGACAGTGGAGGAGGAGATGAGAGAGGCAGGCAAGACCTGAAATGAACTGAGCTGGCTTGTCTAGGACAGAGAGGGCTGGAGGGAGCTTGTTGGCGCCTTATGTCTCAGGATGCGGGATGAAGAGGATAAAGTAAGTAAGTATTCCAGAGTGGGCCTCCTTTACATATCTTTCTACACCCCTGGAAGATAATGGCAACCACAGCTTCAGTTTCGTCTAGGAGGTGTTACCTCGTGCGGACTAGTCCATACACGCTACACAACATAATGCTAAGTTTTAAGACCACGCTGCGCATGAATTAAAGCTGATGGATAAATGAATCAGTGCTAAGATGAGAGAATTTGAGAAGAGGGTTTAGTGGCTACGACTTAGCATATATCTGACCTATGCATCAGCCCAACATGCTGGTCAGAGCTTGGTACCTACCTAACATTGGCTGTGCCATTACTATCAGCGTATGTGTGTGTGTGTGGTGTGTGTGTGTGTGTGTGTGTGTGTGTGTTGTGTGTGTGTGTGTGTGGTGTGTGTGTGTGTGTGTGTGGTGAGTGTTAATCACAGTGAAAAAAAAAAACAACTTAATAACAACTAGCGAGTCGAGATGTTGAGAAGTTTAAGATAGATTTGGTTGCGTTACAATGTAGAGTTTGTTTCTGTCATGTTATTTCTGTCTGTCTGTCTTTTTTCTTTCTTTCTTTCTTTCTTTCTTTCTTCTTCTTTCTTTTTTTCCCTCTCTTTCTTTCTTTTTTCACCGTCGGTCTTATTCTTTGCAAGGAGGATAAAAAGATTAGTATTGCTGATGCATAAATTCTGAGGGGACGGGGAGATTTCAACTGGAGAAGGAAAGGGGGGTGGGGGTAAAGAGGAAGCAGAGGGAGGGGGGGGGGAGCGGTGAAGGCGGTGATGTGTGTGTGGTGTGTGTGTGTGTGTGTGTGTGTGTGTGTGTGTGTGTGTGGTGTGTGTGTGTGTGTGTGTGTGTGTGAGCAGACAGATGGGCAAGGATGGAACCGGTCTGACTCACCTTGACAGGCTGGCGTGCAAGTGCTAGGCCGGCTGTTTCTGCCTCTGACAGGTACAGAAATGAACAGGGCAATGGACACATAATTTCATTCCTTGTAATGGGTGAAGTGCTTCTCTCTCTCTCTCTCTCTCTTCTCTCTCTCTCTCTCTTCTCTCTCCCTCTCTCTCTCTCTCTCTCTCTCTCTCTCTCTCTCTCTCTCTCTCTCTCTCTCTCTCTCAATACCGTAAGACACACAGACAAAATATGTCACATTGACAAGACAACAACATTGTGTATTCTCAAACCTTAAATTTCGGACTTTTAAACCCTTCTTTTTTTTCTGAGCCGGTATACATTTCGCACATTTCAAATTACACCTACGCTGGTTCCTCGTCCAACGATGAACATAAATATCTTCGTCTGCAACAGTGAGTTGTGATGAAATGTATACCTATATTGATTGGGAATTCAACACTCTGATTCGATTAGAATTGTCTGCATTTGGCTGAAACTCATCTGGAAGAAGAGAAGTTCCAACTGTGGAGCTGGCTCACTAGTAATTGGGGAACATCAACATAATCATTAAGTTGCTAAGTTTTGATGAGAGAACCAGTTGATACAAATCCAATCAAAAGCGTAAAAGTTGTCAAATCGTGTGTGTGTGTGTGTGTGTGTGTGTGTGTGGTGTGTGTGTGTGTTGTGTTGTGTGTGTGTGTGTGTGTGGTTGTGTGTGTGTGGTTGTGTGTGTGTGTTTGTGTGTGTTGTGTGTGTGTGTGTGTGTGTGTGTGTGTGTGTGTGTGTGTGTGTGTGTTGTGTGTGTGTGTGTGTGTGTCTGTGTTTTCATAATCGCTCACGCATATGCTTGCATGTGTGTGTTGGGGAATAGATGTGTGGGGTAGTGTGTGTGTGTGTGTGTGTGTGGGTGTGTGTGTGTGTGTGTGTGTGTGTGTGTGTGTGT
>CM065744.1:34065208-34070208 GCA_033310375.1 Conus canariensis | reverse complement strand
ATCTTCGTCTGCAACAGTGAGTTGTGATGAAATGTATACCTATATTGATTGGGAATTCAACACTCTGATTCGATAGAATGTCTGCATTTGGCTGAAACTCATCTGGAAGAAGAGAAGTTCCAACTGTGGAGCTGGCTCACTAGTAATTGGGGAACATCAACATAATCATTAAGTTGCTAAAGTTTTGATGAGAGAACCAGTGATACAAATCCAATCAAAAGCGTAAAAGTTGTCAAATCGTGTGTGTGTGTGTGTGTGTGTGTGTGTGTGTGTGTGTGTGTGTGTGTGTGTGTGTGTGTGTGTGTGTGTGTGTGTTGTGTGTGTGTGTGGTGTGGTTTTGTGTGTGTGTGTGTGTGTGTGGTGTGTGTGTGTGTGTGTGTGTGTGTGTGTGTGTGTGTGTGTGTGTGTCTGTGTGTGTCTGTGTTGTGTCTGTGTTTTCATAATCGCTCACGCATATGCTTGCATGTGTGTGTTGGGGAATGATGTGTGGGGTAGTGTGTGTGTGTGTTGTGTGTGTGTGTGTGTGTGTGTGTGTGTGTGTGTGTGTGTGTGTGTGTGTGTGTGTGTGAATGCGTGCGTGCGTGCGTGCGTGCGCTGCGCGCGCGGTTGTGTTTGTGTGTGTGGTGGGGGGGGGGGAGGTGATTGTCTTTTTTGGTATCAGTAGCCTACATATACGTGTGTGTGTGCGTGTGTGTGTGTGTGTGTGTGTGTGTGTGTGTGTGTGTGTGTGTGTGTGTGTGTGTGTGTGTGTGTGTGTGTGAGAGAGAGAGAGCAAGAGAGAGAGAGAGAGAGAAGAGAGAAAGAGAGAAGAGAGCAGACGAGACAGACAGACAGACAGGCAGGCAGGCAGAAAGACAGACAGACAGACAGACGGACAGACAACAGACAGACAGACAACAGAAACGTACAAACAAACGCAGACCACAGATGATCAGGGCACCTCCCTCGTCATGTTGGCCCTGGAAAAGCCCCACTGGAAACTCCATCCCCAAAGGAACAGCACAGGGATTGCACACTATCCTATGGCATGGGGTGAGGTGGGACAGCAGGGGCCGGAGGGGGAGTCATTGGGCTTCCATCCCAGACTAATTCCCCCAAGGGAGGATTGGCCGTTCTGCTCCTAGTAATGACTGAGAGAAATGATGCTGCCAATGTGACACGATCTATGAAAGACCAACAGGAATCTCTCTCGTCTCCCTCTCTGTCTGTCTCTCTGTCTCTCTGTCTGTCTGTCTGTCTTCTGTCTGTCTGTTTCTTCTTCTCTTCTCTGTCTGTCTTCTGTCTATCTCTCTCTCTCTCTCTCTCTCCTCTCTCTCTCTCTCTCTCTCTCTCAGGAAATCATTTGTTGAACCAAAATGTGTGACGATGTATGAATCTACTGTTAGCGCTTATCATGATTTTTTCATGGCTTGATGGTCGAAGACAATGGATTACTGAAGTGTGCGGAGTGAGTGAGTGAGTTTATGTGTGTGTTGTGTGTGTGTGTGTGTGTGTGGTGTGTGTGTGTGTGTGTGTGTGTGTGTGTGTGTGTGTCGTGGTGTGTGTGTGTGTGTGTGTGTGTGTGTGTGTGTGCGCGCGCGCGTGCCTGCGCACGTGCGGTGTATGTGTGTGAGTGTGTTTGTATCCGTGAAACGTTTGTTTTGCCAATTGTAGATTTGAATTTCGAGTTAAACTATTCGATTTCTATGTCTGTTCGATGGCAGACATTTGACGCATGCTGTTAATGCAGAAATTGTAGCCCCCTTGCCAACAGGGCTTGCTTGCTATTCGCAATAAAACTGTCAGTGTCAGTGTCAGTGTCTCTCAGGAAATCCAAACAAGGCTATTCTGCAAAATTCTTACCTGTTGTAAACACTTACGTGACAGACATTTTTTGTGTTTTTGAACCGCAGAGCTGACCACTCGGACTGTTGAGGCATTTTGACCTTCCTTGGGTTTTTTTTAAATGGATGCGCAAGCATAGGCTCTAAATCTTTCTCCTACGTTCAATATTCCTCAAAACATGATTTTTGCTTGCTAGTCAGCGCATTCTTCGCGTGTTTCATATCTACCTTTACTTGCTGCAATGGGATTCTGTTGGGTTGGGTGTTTGAAGCCTTGGTGATGAGAAGACCTCCGAATCATATAGACTGGAGTGCATCTCCAACTGGTGGCAATGGTGCACAGACGCAGTCAGCCGTGTCTCATTGACGATTCCCAGTCAGTGGATGAAAGGCGTCTGAGCAGGCGATATGAATGGTTCTGTGTTTAGGCCGAACTTTGATGGTTCCCTCATGCTGCTGGTGTAGAATTGTATATTTATAATCTAATGCCCTTATATTTCGTTCCATATTTCCTGTCTCGTATACCCCCCCCCCCCTACACACACACACTCACCCAGCCTCCTTATTTGTTTTTAATCTGTGCTGTAATGATGAAGATTATGTTGGCAGGGGTTCGTTTTCTCCTAAATCAATGGGGTTCTTATTCATATTATTGTTTTCTTTTTTTTTTCTTTTCCTTTCTTTATTGTACGTTAATGTTGTTTTATTTCCTAAATCTGACGCTCAGGGGCAGGCAATGAGCTCTTTATCACACACACACACACACACACACACACACACACACACACACACACACACCACACACACACACACACACACACTCTCCTCCTCTCTCTCTCTCTCTCGTCTCTCTTCTCTCCTCCTCTCGCTCGCTGTCGCTTCCTCTTTTCTCTCTCTGTGACTCTCTCTCTGTGACTCTCTCTCTCTCTCTCTCTCTCTCTCTCTCTTCACACCACCACACACTCCCCATCCTCACACTCCTCCCATCTACATCACCCCTCACCTCTCTACGAGTGCATGCGCAGGTTGGTTGGTTAATTTCAATGCAAAAAAGAAAATAAAGATATAGACTTGCAAAAGTAGCCAAGCGGATTGATAGACCCATTGCTACCTAGCTAGCTGAATAGATAGATAAATAGCTGGGTATATTAACATACAGATAGATAGATAGATAGATAGATAGATAGATAGATAGATAATAGATAGATAGATAGATCCAAGACAGATTATGGTACATAGATAGACATCAGACGGAAGATCATGATACATAGATAGATAGATAGATCGATAGACATATAAATGAACAGATAGATGGATAGATAGATAAGTAGCTAGACAAGCACTAGCTTAGTAGCTAGGTAGCTAGCTGGGTAGAGACAGATAGATAGATCGATAGACAGACAGAAAGACAGACAGATAGATAGATAGACAGACAGACGGACAGATAGACAGACAGACAGGACATATATAGATCTCTTAATCAATCAAAATAATAGATAGATAGACAGACAGATAATAGATAGATGTGAGAAGAAGATAGAGAGAGAGAGAGAGAGAGAGAGAGAGAGAGAGAGAGAGAGAAATAGAAGATAGATAGAAGATATATAGATCGATTAAATCAACGACAGATAGATATATGATAGATCAGATTATAATGATAGATAATAGGATAGATAGATAGATAGATAGATAGATAGATAGATAGATAGATAGATAGATAGATAGATAGATAGATAGATAGATAGATAGAAATAACAGACAGACAGACAGATAGTCAGAAAGTCTGACTGAAGAAAAACACAATGAGAAGAGAAAAGAATCGGCCCTGCCAAAGTTTTCAGCGAGAACAATCTGTCTGCTCTGGGCTCTTGGGAATCTCCCCCACCCTCACTCTTCCCCCGTTGCCTTCCCGTCCCACATCTACCTCTCGCCCCGTCTCAGCCAGCACTCTCCGGATCCTCGCGGAATCCAATCACCATCAGGGCATGGCTGTTAGCAGACAGAGGTCTCAGAGGCAGACGAGGAACATCCTGGAGGAAAGGATGCCAGCTTTCTGGTCTGGGAGTCCGTCCGCTTCAATGTGGAACAATTCATGTTCGACATGTTCGAGGAATGTCGAACTCTCCCCCCCCCGCACCCCCAAACCCCTTTCCCAATCACCTTCCCCTCCTCCCCCCATCTATGACAGACGCAGTCATAGGAGCCAGGATGGAACTGTTAGTCTGTGGATGTGCTGGTCAGAGATGAGTTTGTTAGGAGCTTATGGAGGCTGGCAATGTTCAGGATGGAATCTATGTATATATGTCTGGGTCAGTCGGTCTTTCTTCCCATAGGATTTCGTAGTGCGCCTGGTTAGGTCTGCATCTTTCTACACCTCAAGAAGAAATCGTGCCCAGACACAGTTTCAGTTCCAGTTTCATTAACGAGGTGTCACTGCGTGCAGACTACTCCATATACGCTGCATCATCTTGGTGAAGCTTTGAGACCATACTGTGCAAATTTTAAAGCTGATGGATAAATAAATTAACGACGAAGACGAGAGAATGTCAGAATATTTTCGTCTTCAGCACTGATACTTGATGAATGTATACCTACATTGATGGGAAGGAAATTCAACACTCTGATTCGAAATATTGTTTGCATTTGGCTGGAATTCATCTGGGAGGACAGATGTTCAAATTGTGGAGCTGTCTTACATGTAATTGGGGAATATCAACATATCAACTTGACAAAGTTTTGATGAGAGATCCATTGGATAAAAAAGTCTATCAAAAGTTTAAAGTTGTTGACGTGTGTGTGTGTGTGTGTGTGTGTGTGTGTGTGTGGGGTGTGTGTGTGTGTGTGTGTGTGTGTGTGTGTGTGTGTGTGTGTGTGTGTGTGTGTGTGTGTGTGTGTGTGTGTGTCCATAATCGCTCTTGCGTGCTTGCATGTGTACTTGTGGGTGATGGGGGTGGTTAATGGCGGGATAGTGGTGTTCGAGTGTTTGCTCTTTTTGGTGTCTGTGCAAATGGAGAGAGAGAGAGAGAGAGAGAGAGAGAGAGAGAGAGAGAGAGAGAGAGAGAGAGAGACAGACAGACAGACAGACAGACAGACAGACAGACAGACAAGACAGACAGACAGACAGACAGAAACGTACAAACAAACGCAGACCACAGATGATCAGGGCACCTCCCTCGT
>CM065744.1:34045208-34047708 GCA_033310375.1 Conus canariensis | reverse complement strand
GTTGTTTAATCGATTTTCAGCATTACATCAACTTACATATGGAAAGAGGCTCCGATTTGTCATAAGATCATCCAAACCGCATATAAATCGGACAAGTACTTTCTGAGATATTCCATAAAGAAGAAAAAAAAACGTTTTGGGCCGTTATAGCCGTTAGTAACGGCTATTCTGGTAAAAGAAAATGTCGGGCATCATCCGTGACCCACAATGAACACACCTACACATTTTCAGAAAGATCGGCCCAGAAGTTTTGTCTGGAGCGCTGGAACACATTCTGACCACGGACAGACAGACAAACACACACACACACACACACACACACACACACACACACACACACACAACACACACACACACACACACACACAGCATTAATTTCTTCGTTCTCATTGTAAAGTACTCCCTCTTCTATAAGAACTGGGAGTACAAAAATTATAATAATAAAATGATATGCTTTAGAATCTCAGGATGAAGAAAATGGGAAATGAAAGGAATGATGTACTGTGCTTATGATGTGAGAGACTGTCAATATGTTAGCAATGGACCCGATCGCATTGCTACTGGAATAATGTTATATAATGTGTAGCCTGTGGCAAGAGCGTGCTAAGAATGAACAAGGCACGATTCTTCGGCGTGTTTAGGTGTTTGCTTGTCGTTTTATAATTTGGGGAAGTCATATCTTTTCTTTTTTTCTTTTTTTTTTTCTTTGTTTGTTCCAAATCTCTCGGCTCCTCTTCACCCATTTTAGAATACAAAACTCCTCTGCCTGCCTGTCTGTCTGTCTGTCTGTCTGTTTAGCTGTGTATCTATTGGTGTGTGTGTGTGTGTGTGTGTGTGTGTGTGTGTGTGTGTGTCCCTGCCCCCTCCCTCCCTCTCTCTCTCTCTCTCTCTCTCTCTCTCTCTTCTTTCCGTTTACGACTTTGATACTGCTTGTCATGAGCCGGCGTGCAGGGCATATATATCATAACTGATCCCAGCACAAAAGCTGGGACTGAAAAGTACGGGAACTGGACTTGTTCCTGATGATCAGTGGGAATAATGACTATGCACGCGATACAGCCCCATCTTTGTGAGAAAGTACATGACAGTACACGACGCACTCCACGCGTCATGTCATTATTGTCTTCCAATGTCAACCAGGCCTGAGAGGGACAAACACCTGCAGGGTTCATGAGAAAATGTGAGCATCACTCCCAGCCAGAGCCGCATCCATTATTAAGTTGATGAAATTCGATTGAAAGTCTCCAAATTGAGTTTATAGCCAACTCAGCTCTGGCTAGGAGCTAACGGACACAGCACTCATCCCCACCCCACCCCCACCAAAAAAAAAAAAAAAAAAAAAAAAATCCAACGAATACATGACTGTTGGGAAGCCTACCCCCCCCCCCCCCCCTCCTCCAGCAAGTCCACTAAAACTGCATAATGGCAAAACACAGTATTGAGACAGACAGTAAAAGTCTGTCTGTCTGTCTGTCTGTCTGTCTGTCTGTCTGTATGTCTCTCTCTCTCTCTCTCTCTCTCTCTCTCTCTTCCTCTCTCTTTTACTGTCTGTCTCATTCAACGCCTTCCTTTGCGCTGAACACTGAAGCGATCAAAGCTAAGTGAATTTTCGTTGTCCTGTTTGTTTGTATCTTGCCCGAAGAAGACCTAAGAGGTCGAAACGCGTCGTGTTTTGTCTTGTGACTCGTTTGTCCACGTTTCTCTGGGCGGTTCGCTAACATTTATTTAAGATTTGCATCATGGCAGCAAGTTTGACAAACCTCTTCATTGTCAAATGTGATTTGTTGCCAACGTATGAACAGGGGGGGGGGGGGGGGGGGGTTCCTGGGCGGTCGGGCTATGGGAGTGACCGTCAAATGTAGTGTTGCCAACGTTGTCAGGTGGAGTGTCAAATCCCCAATATCACAGCTTTCCAGCCATATTAAACCATGAGTGACCTCTTAACATCTCACGTTTATGTCTCAACCATATGTTCCGTTCAGTTGTGAGTTCCCAAACCACTTTTTTTTTTCTGAACCCTGCCCTTGCATGTGTTTTTAATGGGAGCAGTGGTGTGGTTAAAATTAAAAATAAAAAAAAGAAGAAATTGTCGTGGAGGGGATATTTGTGACAGATTCTTTCGACGCATTTCCTGCTTCAAGGAAGGGGAGAGAGATATATTGGTGAAGAAGGGAGAGGGGGAGAGGGGGGGGGGGGTAGGGGGTAGGAGGGGGCAGGGGATCTGCAAAATGCTCGGAGTTTCCACACAGTTCTTGTTTCTTGTCAAAGTTTGTGTAAGGGATCGTTGGGATCAAAATTCTATCAAAGTACAAAAAGTGTGTGTGTGTGTGTGTGTGTGTGTGGTGTGTGTGTGTGGTGTGTGTGTGTGTGTTTTGTGTGTGTGTGTGTGTGTGTGTGTCTGGCAAGGGGGTGCATGTGTGTGTGTGTGTGTGTGTGTGTGTGTGTGTGTGTGTGTGTGTGTGTGTGTGTGTGCGTGCGTGCGTGCGTGTGTGCGAGCGTG
>CM065744.1:34035208-34037708 GCA_033310375.1 Conus canariensis | reverse complement strand
AAACGTGACTGTAAGTTGATGCAGCATGATTTTATTACATCGCCTTCAGCCCTGGATGAGATCGTTCCTGGAACCATATCAAACTTCTCTCTTCTCTCTCTCTCTCTCTCTCTCTCTCTTCTCTCTTGGTCTGTCTGTCTGTCTGTCTATCTGTCTGTCTCTGTCTCAGTCTCTCTCTCTCTCTCTCTCTCTCTCTCTCTCTCTCTCTCTCTCTCTCTCTGTCTTGGTCTGTCTCTCCGTCTGTCTGTCTGTCTGTCTGTCTGTCTGTCTGTCTCTGTCTCTGTTTGTCTGTATGTTTGTCTGTCTGTCTGGCTGTCTCCTCCGTCTCTGTCTGTCTGTCTCTCTCTGTCTTCTCCTCTCTGTCTGTCTGTCTCTCTGTCTGTCTCTGTCTCTGTTCGTGTATCTCTCTCTCTCTCTCTCTCTCTCTCTCTCTCTCTCTCTCTCTCTTAATTCAATATAGTTTATTCTTTTATGTACAATTCTGCTTCATGCAGCTGAAGCAAAGGTCCGCGAAATAATCAGGTAACATGCATTGATGAGGTGGTGAAAAGGTTAGGCACCGGAATGCCCCTGTGATATTGGGCATAGGTGATGATTTTGTGCAGTGCTACTCGTTGCTCTCCTTAGGCTGAGGCATGTGCATATCATATAACTTCAATTCTGCTTATCCACACCCCTGTCTTGCATTAACAGTGATGAGCGGTTTGTTTGCTAAGTTGTTCATGTTGTCTGCATGTTCCAGTCCTCTACGTGAACAGACTACACCTAAAGTTTATAGACTTTCACAAATAGGAATTCTTTGCAAATGGGCCAAACCCATGAGCGCTCCTTCCAAGAGTGTGTAGGTCTTTCTTGACTATAACACGATAATGCTTTTCCACATCTGTTATTTCTTTCTTGTTTTTGTTTACTTTGATGTTCCATCTTCATACTCACATTAATTTGCTCTACTGTTTCACACTACCACAAACAATCAACAATTCACACACACACACACACACACACACACACACACACACACACACACACACACACACACACACATACACACACACACACACACACACGCATACACACACACACACACACACACACACACACACACACACACACACACACACACACACACACACACCAGCCCCTTCTTCACTGCAACCCTACCATGTCCTACACCATTGAACTGCCTCCTTGTTCCTGCAAAGCACATCCCCCCCCCCCTTCCTCCCTCACCTTTAAATCTACCACAGATCTTTATCGTTGAACAATTAAGTAGTGGGGGAAAACAAGTGCAGGTTAACAATTCTTCCATCATTATAGTAATGACTTGGCAAAGATTTGAAATGTAATTTAAAAAAAAAAGGGGGGGGGGGTTGAAGATGAAGAAAATGGGAAAACTCATATTATAAACATAAAAACCTTTCACTAGCTTCATAAGGGAAACATCGCAATCCTTCTTGAAGTCAGATATTTACGTATCGCCTGCTCCTAGGCCTTTCGTCCACTGGATCGGACTCATCAGGGAGACACGGCTTATTGTGTCTGTGCTCTTGGCGTCAAATAGAGACACACCACAGTCCGTAATTCTGTGGTGTTATCACCACCAAAGGTTAAAAAAAAGAATCCAACAGCACCCCCAAAACAGCCAGCGAAAGGTAGTAAAACACAACAAAACATATCTTTGTTGTGGCGATGCTGACCAAGTTGAACAGACAAAGGCTCAACTCGATGAGACCCACTCTAGAAGCCCATGAGGGAACAAAAAAGGATTGTCCAGACCATACGTGTTCCATCACCAACATTGCCAGCCTAGCCACCCAGCCAAACGAGGGGCTAACAACTCTGTCCTGGTCCTATACCTCCACCTCCCTCCTTCAGGACGATGTTTCTGAGGCATGCTTCCCCGCCCCTCCCCCCCCCCCCCCCCACACACACACAGAACGGAGTAGACTCCCTGAGGATATGGACTACATCCTGCCCCTGTGCCCCTGGGGGGTCTTCGCCGCCGGTCTTCCAACACCTCTCTTCAGCTGACAGCCGCTCCTCACGCCACTGGGGGCAGTCCAGGAAGACCAGTGGGAGAAGGGTGGAGGGGGTGGGAAGGGAGACTGATCGGGTGGGGGCGGAGGGGGTGGGAAGGGAGACTGATCGGGTGGGGGTGGAGGGGTGGGAAGAGAGACTGATCGGGTGGGGGTGGGACGGGAGAGTAGTGGCAGACGGGGTGGGAAGGGTGCTTTGCAGACAGATTGTTCGTGGTGGAAACGTAGGCACGGCTGATTCTTCTCTGTCCTTCCTTTTGTTATTTCTGTGTGTCTATCTCTCTGTCTAACTCTCTATCTCTCTCTCTCTCCTCTCTCTCTCTCTCTATATATATATATATATATATATATGTACTGCTAATGCCCCTACTTTTTCAATCTAAGACATAAGAGCAAGCTTTGTTTATAATTCATTTATATATATATATATATATATATATATATATATATATATATATATATAT
>CM065744.1:33992708-33995208 GCA_033310375.1 Conus canariensis | reverse complement strand
GAACCAGACAGACAGACAGACAGGCAATGAGGAATTAATTTCCCTCAGTGTCATACTAAACCCGCCTCTCTCTAGATCTGATTAATTTTGTTTATGCACTCCTTTATGAGGCGCAATGGCTTACATGTGAAAAAACTCTCTCTCTCTCTCTCTCTCTCTCTCTCTCTCTCTCTCTCTCTCTCTCTCTCTCTCTCTCTCTCTCAAGCAAGTGGTAAAGGGTTTCAAGTCGAGTTGATTTTTTTCGGGTTTCCCTTTCAAGATTGTCATATTTTCTTGTTTTTATTTGTTTGGCTGTAGTATGGCACACAGAGTTGCATTAAGTTCACTTGTTCAGCTTTCATGATAGACAGTGTGTGTTCCTGACTGCGTTTTCTTTTTTTTTTTTTTCTTTTTTTTTTTTTTACCTTTTTTTATTTTGCGAACAGGCTGTGACACCCTAAAGGATCCTGTCTTTCTCTCTCTCTGTCTCTCTCTGTCTCTGTGTCCTGTCTGTCTGTCTGTCTGTCTCCTCTCCTCTCTCTCTCTCTCTCTCTCTTTCTCTCTCTCTTCCTGCTATGACTAATTTCTCATTTAGTGGCTTGTTTCTAGGATAAGTCTCTCACTGACATCCGCCCTGGTTATGTGGTAATGTCACGGACTTGCAGCTTGGAGGTGATGGGCACGACACCAATAGAGACATTTGAACTTCCCGCCATCTGCAATCAGATCCTGACAACCGTTCACCCCACACAACAGTCGCCCCATCAGGCCTCGCTGCCACAACAGCAACAGTGAGCTGAAGAAGACAGGGCGACCCTGTCGAAATATTCTCCAAGTAAGTTTTTGATTCTGAGTCTAACTACTTTTCTAATGTCGAATCCAGAATCCAGAAACCTATATTCTTAAATAATAGAGACATTTGTCTGTAGGAGTTTGTCCTCCCCTTGCGGGCTCCAACTCACAGACGAGAACACAAGGGGGCAAAATAAGACTACTGCTACTACACTGTTGAATGCCATCCAAGTAGGAGGGCCCCTTACGCTTACAGCTGAGAGAGAGAGAGAGAGAGAGAGAGAGAGAGAGAGAGAGAGAGAGAGAGAGAGACGCAGACAGAGACAGAGACAGATACAGAGACAGAAGCAAAAGGAAAAACGTGGGAAAAAATTGAGGCTGCAGGACAAAAATAAAGAGAACCCCCCCACACACACACACACACACACACACACACAACACACACAACATAAATGAAATGAAATAAAATGAATTAAAATAGAATATCATATTTAGATAAATTAGTGAAGTAAAAGAAGAAAAGAAAAGATTGCCATTGGCAGGCAAAATGTTGTTGTCGTCGTTTTATTTCATTTTTATTTAGTTATTTGTCTATTTGTTTGTTTTTGTTTTTGTTTTTGTTCCCCGTTCCATTTACTTATGTATGTATTTATTTATAAGCATCTTCCCGTTCTTGCCCTTCTCCAAATATCCTCCCTTTCCCCTGGAGCAGTTCCACGCCAGTGGTTGATGGATTGTCTCTGCCAGTGATCAATGCTTGTCGTCAGGCAGCAAATGGCTGGAAATTGACCCCCCCCCCCCCATCCCACCCCACCCACCACCCCCGTCCCCCATCCTTTCTCAGCCACAGAGACAGCTCCTCTCCTGTGTGTGTAGAAAGATGGCCCAGCAGACAATGCATTCACCTAGAAAACAAGAGCCTTCATGATTCATGGTTTAAGTCTTAGATTCCCTCCCTACAAGACCCAACGTGGCAGTTTGTGTGTGCTGGTTCTTTTCGGTGAGACGGTGCCCTCACCACATGTGGAACGACCCATGCCAACAAGGCAGTTGTTTTTGGTGGTGGTGAGGAGGAGGAGGAGGAGGAGGAGAAGGAGGAGGACAACGACGACAGATAGTCCTATTCCCATAATGCAGCATGTATCAGGTCTTGAAAGATGACCCATAAGAAAAAAAAAAGGACCAAAAGAAAAAAGAGAGACGAAAAAAAAACAAACAAAGACACACAGACAGACAGACAGAAAGAAAGAACACAAAAGACAAAAACAGAGAGAAACCAAAGAAACGACAAGGAAATAAATGTAAAGAAAAAGAGAAAAGAAACCAAGAAAGATGGATAGAAAGAAAAAAAGAAAGAAAGAAAAAGAAAGGAAACTAGAAAGAAAGGAAGAAAAGGTGTGAACAATAGAAAGAAAGAAAGGAAGGAAGAAAGAAAGAAGGAAAGAAAGAAAGAGGAAGAACAGAGTTATAAAACGAATGTTGTAAAGGCACGTAAACACGAGAAATGGGACATGTTCCATACATGTTCCAACACAGCCCCTGTCTGGTGTGACTTTTCAACTAGCTAAATCACTGAAAAGGTGCTTGGGTCACGTGTTCATTGCATATTTTGCATAATGTTGCATACAAATAGACACTGTGACAATGGAAGGGTGTATTTTATCTCCAATAAAACAGTAATCCCCCCCCACACACACATATCTATCTATCTATCTATCTATCTATCTAT
>CM065744.1:33965208-33967708 GCA_033310375.1 Conus canariensis | reverse complement strand
TGACAACCATGAAAAACAAAAGAATGGGGTGGATGGAGATGGGGGTGTGGGGAGGGGGGGGTAGGGAAGGCAGAGTGAAGCTCAGTCAGCCAAGATAATCGAGGGTTGCACTGCTAGAACCCAGTATCTCCCTTATATATGTATGTGAGATACTGGGTTCTGGCAGTCAACCCTCGAGGGAGGGTGTATTGTAAAGAGAACGTGATCAGTTTGCAGATGGACATTGAAAACAAGAAACGGGAATAAAAGCGCAACTCAACCTGTACACACAAGCGCCCTCCCTTCACGTCACATACAGGGGAAAGCAAGAGAGATAGGGATGGAGACGGCGGTGGATGGGCTTATGACAAATCAAGGGATGGGGCGTTTTAGAGGCGAATCTCAATAGGTAAGTGAATGCGCCGCTCTAAAGGAAATGATCAAGGAGAGAAGGGAAAAAAAAATTAACCGACGTAGAAAGAAAAGAAACTAAAACTAAATACATTTGAATCAGCACATGTACAAACCCCCCACCCCGCTCCCTTCACAAACATCATTGTTCGCTCTGCCCCATTTCTGTTGATCTAGAACTGCAGCTCAATTGGAAGGATTCCATCATGAACTACATATCATCCTTTCATTCTTAATATTCAATTCGGTTATGTCATTTTTGCGTCATCTCGCCATCAGAGAGATCAACAAAGGAAAAGGTCATCATTTTCCAGTGTAAAAAAAATGGAAAGTATACTGGAATTGCACAGAGAGAATTTAGAAACTGTAAACAAAAAAAAAGAAAAGGTGCAGCTATTCTCGGTTTCGTACTTTTTGCCACCGAATGGCACATTACACACACACACACACACACCACCACACACACACACACACGCGCGCGCGCCGCGCGCCGCGCGCGCACGCACACACAACACACACCACACACACCACACACACACACACACACCACACACACACACACACACAACACACACTACACACACACACACACAACACACACACACACACCACACACCACCACACACACACACACACACACACACACACACACACACACACACACACCACACACACACACACCACTCACTCAGTCACTCTCACATTGACACACACTCACAAATCAAGTCGAGAGATCACGTCTGTTTGGACAGGCTACTTCAGACAGAGGAATCAACAGACAGACAAACGGATCGATAGATGTACAAACAGGAGTGCAGGGTACGATCACGAACAGCACATGCAGACAGCCAGACAGATGAACAAATAGCCAGTCACGGCCAGTTGTAGAGAACGTTGTGGACACGCTGGTACACAGAGGGGCTAACAGGCGGGAAGGGCTACATGAAAGAGAGAGAGAGAGAGAGAGAGAGAGAAGAGACAGACAGACAGACAGACAACAGACAGACAGACAGACGGGCACAGAGAGACAGACAGACAGACGAACGGGAACAGAGAGATAGAGAGACAGACAGACAGACATACGGGCACAGAGAGAGAGAGAGAGAGAGAGAGAGAGAGAGAGAGAGAAAGAGAGAGAGAGGAGTGAGGTGCAGAAAGCAAGGTCAATGGACAGTCTTGTCCGCAAGAAATAATATTGTCTGAAAAGAGGGGAGAGAAAACAACAACAAAAAAGGAAAGACAAACAGGAAGAATGGAAGAAAGAGATAAAGGTAAAAAAAAACAAAACAAACAAACAAAAAAAACCTATGAAAGAATCAAACACTTGTGACAAGCCTCTTACCAGGATGCTTCATTGTCTCTCCTTTCCGGAAATAACCACGCAAGAGCCAATCAGAAACCACCTGACAAAACACTCTCAGAACGTTACCCAATGAGGTTCTGTCTAAGAAAACCTGGCAACGGGCGAGTCGGGAAGAGATAATGAAGCTTCTGTGAGACCGGAAAAAAAAGGGCCTCGGAGCAAAGGGGGGTGGGTGGGAGAGGGGGGCGTAGGGGAGGGTGGGGGGGGGGTGGGGGCAATTTGTTACGCTTCTTTGTCCGTTTGTTTTTAAAGATGACAACCAAACAGAAGGAGCAGGCAGGGATAAGGAGTGGTTGGAGAAATTTGAATGAAGCTCAGCCAGCTAAGATCTTTTGCAAGGTAGTATGTAAAGAGAACGTGATCAATTAAGATAATGGAAATCGAAATTTAAAAAAAGGAAAGGAATAATAGAACGACTCAACTGGCACCCGCACACGCCCAACCCCTCCCCTCACACACATGTGGGGGGGGGGGGGGGGGGGGAAGCAAGAGAGAAAGGGATGGAGAGGAAGTTCGATGGGTTTGATAACAAATCAAGGGATGAATATGTCAGGGACGAATCTCCACGGGTAATTGCATGGGCAACTTGAAAGAAAGTGACCGAGGAGAAAAGCAAAGGAACCAGATACGAAGAAAGCAAACTAAAACCGAATGGAAAACGTTCACGATGCAAATTCGCGCTCTCAGCTGCTGAGTGTGCAAGTAACAGACGAAAACTGAATACATTCGAATCAGTACATAATAATA
>CM065744.1:33955208-33957708 GCA_033310375.1 Conus canariensis | reverse complement strand
GCAATGTCAGCAAGTTTAAAAATCATTGAAAAAAAAAAAGGAAAAACAGGGAAAAGAAAGACAGAAAGAAAAGAAAGAAAGAAAAAAAAACTATGCAGAAAGAAAGAAAGAAAGAAATCACACGACAAACACAACGCGTTTCGATGTTCGGTGTGTTCTTGTGATATTTCTTCTCTACCTGTCATTCTTCCTTTTTTTTCACGTTCGTTTTGAGTTGTGTGTGTGTGTGTGTGTGTGTGTGTGTGTGTGTGTGTGTGTGTGTGTGTGTGTGTGTGTGTGTGTGTGTGTGTGTACGTGTGTGTGTGTGTGTGTGTGTGTGTGTGTGTGTGTGTGTGTGTGTGTGTGTGTGTGTGTGTGTGATCGTTATTTGGAATCCCTCCTTCCTTTGCACATCTTCGTCTTCCAACCACCACAACAATAGCAACAGCAATCACAGCAAAATGCCGCCCAACCAAATTCTTCTCTGGCACCCATGCAAGCTTTCCGCCAGTCCATTCAGTGTCTATCACCTTTTTGCACTAGGGTGATTCCACATCCATTTTGCG
The DNA here is from genome assembly GCA_033310375.1 of Conus canariensis. Lineage (NCBI taxonomy): Eukaryota > Metazoa > Mollusca > Gastropoda > Neogastropoda > Conidae > Conus > Conus canariensis. The sequence continues at coordinate 33,957,163 of CM065744.1, read as the reverse complement.
CCTAATTTCAGGGGATTTGTGACTTGCTCGTTTCTTCCTTCTCATTGTCTCAAATGTCGTTTGGCTGGCCCGAAGAAGACTACAGAGGTCGAAACGCGTCGTGTCTTGTCGTGTCCTTTGTTTCTTTCATTCGGCGGCATAGGAATGTTCTCTTTGAAGTCGGTTTCAAACTGCAGCTGCAGTCACCTCGCTGTGAAACTAAGTTACAAGCAAGCAAGCAAGCAAGCAGGCAAGCAAGCAAGCAAGCAACTAACTAACTAACTAACTAACTAACTAACTAACTAACTAACTAACTAACTAACTAACTAACTGACTAACTCACTCACTCACTCACTCACTCACTCACTCACTAACCAACTAAGTAACGAACTAACCAACTAACTAACTAACTAACTAACTAACTAACTAACTAACTAACTAACTTATAACTAACGAACTGACTAACTCACTCACTCACTCACTAACCAACTAAGTAACTAACTAACTAACTAACTAACTAACTAACTAACTAACTAAGTAAGTAAGTAACTAACAAACCAACTAACTTTTTTTTTCCTTCTCTTTACTTTGTTTTCTTTTCTTTCTCTTCTTTTCATTATTTTTTATTTTTTTTTTTTCTTCTTTTTTTGACGAAGGGGATTTGGAGAAGAGTAATATTTGGCATGGTGAAAAGGATTTTGACCCCCTCCCCCTTCCTCCCACCCCCCCCCCCTCCACACACACACACACACGCACACACACACACACACACACACACACACACACTATACTCTCTCTCTCTCTCTCTCTCTCTCTCTCTCTACACACACACACACACACACACACACACACACACACACACACACACACCACACACACACACACCAAAAGTGAGTTCTTGCATGAGTGAAAAACACACCTGTTGGCGAGAGGATGTATTAGCATGCGTGGGTTGCAGGTAGTATTACTTACGTGTCTTTCTGATAAAAGATGCAAGCCACAAAGTATCAACATCATCACTACAGAATATTAATATTCTTGGGAAATATATCACTTCAGGAAAGAAAGTATATGAAGAAACCGATGCGGGTCGACACGTGGCTGCTTGGATAAAAACGTAAAGGAGTAGAATTTTTTGTTGTTGCTTGTCTGTAAATATTCCGGGCAGCCAATTTCAACTGAGAGAGAAAGGGGGGGGGGGGGGAGGAGGAGGGGGGAGGAGGAGGAAGAGGAGGAGGAGGAGGAGAGAAAGAGAAAGAGAGGGGGTAGGAACGGGAGAGAAGAGAGAGAGAGAGAGAGACAGACAGACAGACAGACAGACAGACAGACAGACAAACAAAGACAAACAAAACGGAGAGAGAAAGAGCGAAATCTCCCCATACACGCATGTGTGTAAGCAAATCAATAACCAGACCATTGTGCCCACTCCCTACTCCCTCCTCCACCCCACCCCCCACCCCCCACCCCACCCCCAACCCCCGCCACTCTATTTTGAAATACTCTTTCTATTCACAGAGATTGATTTTGACGGAACTTCAAAGGCTCAATTAATGTGTGTTCAATTTCTTCAAAAGTGGCAATTATTTCACAAGATTCATTTCGGAAATAAAAGAGATGAATTTAACACACACACAAAAAAGAAGAAAAATCAAAATTCAAACGAGTTTTCACACACACACACACACACACACACACACACACACACACACACACACACACACACACACACACACACACATTGTTTCCAATGAATCAGCCTACCAATCAACCAATCAATCAATCAATCAATCAGTCAGTCAATCAATCAAATAAATGAATACAAACATGAGTAAATAGATAAATACTTTAATAAAAAATCAATACATAATAAAGAAGTAGAAAAAAAAAAACAGACACAAAAGCAAAAAACAAATCCCACAACAGTCAGACTAACAAGCAAAAACAAACAAACAAATAAATGAATGAGTAAATCAATC
>CM065744.1:33935208-33950208 GCA_033310375.1 Conus canariensis | reverse complement strand
GCGCGTGCGTGCGTGTGTGCTTTCGCGCCCGTGCATATGTGTGTGTGTGTGTGTGTGTGTGTGTGCGCGCGCGCGCGCGCGCACGCGCGCGCGTGCTTGCCTATGCGCACGCTCTTGCTTGTTCGCACATAATTGTGTGCACGTGTGCATATTATTTAAAGCGTTATCTCTCCGATCATTCTCCTCAAATGAGCTCCACAAACAATGTTCTAAATGACAGTTGCAGGAATGGATGTACAAAAATAAATGATTGAATAAATAAAAAAAATAAATAAATAAGTAACAGCCACGAACTCTCCAGCTTCTTGTTTGCACCCTCCGCACTCCTAGTGAAACTAAGAGAAAAATATATTGATAGGTGCACAAGATGATTTTTTTGCAGCAATAGTAGTAGTGGTAGAGGTGGTTGTGGCTGTAGCTGTTCTATTCGGATCAATATTAGCGTTTTGAACTTTGAGTCATCATTTTCGGTGTACTTTTTTTAAAATTCTAATTATCTTTTACTAATAATTGTAATTACTACGATTCATATTTTTTTCAGCATTTTCTTCTTTTTCTTTCATTTTTGTTCTGTTTTTGACACAGAAAAAAAGTAATATGATGATAAATGAATACAAACAGTACCATTAGGTAACTGCCAAATAATTCACATGGAATAAATCATGTACGACAAGGCACAAGTTGTTCCCGCAAATGCCTAAAGGACTCGACGAAGAAAAATAAACACTCTAGGAGATATCACTCTAGCAACCCCATTGAGCTGGAAAATCACGATTAAGCTGCCCACACCCACCCCTTCCCTTTTCCCTTAACAACAACAACAACAAAAAGTTTGGATTGCTGCATGCATACAGTTCTCTTATCGTTAGTTGTTTATTAGAAAAACCAGAGTTCTATAGACTATACCCACACTCTTGGGGGAAAAAAAAAAAAAAACGCATGGCTTAAGATAGTATGAACCCCCCCCCCCCCCCCCCAAAATGGACATGGATGGCTAAAATGAATTGTCAGATTACCAACCTCTCTCTCTCCCTCCCTCTCTCTCTCTCTCTCTCTCTCCTCTCTCTCTCTCTCTCTCTCTCTCTCTCTCTTCTGTCATGTTTGTTTCTTTTGGGGGAGAGATTGTCTCCATGAATAAAACATCCTTGTCTGCCTGCAGGCATCTTTCCCCGGTTGACGATGAAATCAGTCCCCCCCCCCTCTCCCCCCCCCCCCCCCCACCCCTCACCGATTTAATCGTCCTGTATCTTGTCTCTGTCGTGTCACCCCCACTCCCTTCTCTCACCCAATGCCCCACCACTCTACTATCTTCACCTCCTTTCCTCTGCCTCCCTTCCCTCCCGCCTCTATATCCTCATCCCTCCACACTTATCCTCTCTCTCTCTCTCCTCTCTCTCTCTCTCTCTCTCTCTCTCTCTCTCCTCTCTCTCTTCAGTACCGTGTGTGTAATGATGTGGGTTCCTTGTTTTCATCATTGAAAAAACAAATTTGCTATTTTTATTCTCTCCTCTTCTCTCTCTCTCTCTCTCTCTTCTCTCTCTCTCTCTCTCTCTCTCTGAATCTCTCTCTCTCTCTCTCTCTCTCTTGAATTTCTCTCTCCTCTCTCTGAATTCTCTCTCTCTCCTCTCTCTCTCTCTCTGAATTCTCTCTCTCTCTCTCTTCTCCTCTGAATTTCTCTCTCTCTCTCTCTTTCTCTTCTTCTCTGAATTCTCTCTCTCTCTCTCTTGAATCTCTCTCTCTCTCTCTCTCTCTCTCTGAATTCCTCTCTCTCTCTCTCTCTATCTCTCTCTCTACTCTCTCTATTCTCTCTCTCTCTCTCTGAATTCTCTCTCTCTCTCTCTCTCTCTCCTCTCTCTGAATTCTCTCTCTCTCTCTCTGAATTCTCTCTCTCTCTCTCTGAATTCTCTCTCTCTCTCTGATCTCTCTCTCTCTCTCTCGTTCTCTCTCTCTCTCTCGATTCCTCTCTCTCTCTGATTCTCTCTCTCTCTCTCTCTCTGACTTCTCTCTCTCTCTCTGAATTCTCTCTCTCTCTCTCTCTCTCTCTCTGAATTCTCTCTCTCTCTCTCTGAATTCTCTCTCTCTCTCTCTCTCTCTGAATTCTCTCTCTCTCTCTCTCGAATTCTCTCTCTCTCTCTCTCTGAATTCTCTCTCTCTCTCTCTCTCTCATTCTCTCTCTCTCTGAATTCTCTCTCTCTCTCTCTCTGAATTCTCTCTCTCTCTCTCGAATTCTCTCTCTCTCTCTCTGATTCTCTCTCTCTCTCTCTGAATTCTCTCTCTCTCTCTCTCTCTCTGAATTCTCTCTCTCTCTCTCTCTCTCTCTGAATTCTCTCTCTCTCTACTCTCTCTCTCTCTCTCTCTCTCTCTCTCTCTGAATTCTCTCTCTCTCTCTCTCTCTCTCTCTCTCTCTCTCTCTCTGAATTGCTGCCTATGCATGAAAAGATCTGTGCAAGTGCGTGGGAAAGTGTGCACCTTGTGTGTGTGTGTGTGTGTGTGTGTGTGTGTGTGTGTGTGTGTGTGTGTGTGTGTGTGTGTGTGTACATTCAAGCACTCGCTTGTAACTTTGTGCTCCTGCCTGTGTCGTTAACTACATTCTCTTTCCATTCATCCTTTTCCTCGAATAAGCTCTGCAAACGGTGTGTGTGATATTAGAATTCAAGGACAGGCTTATATCATGCTGCAAGCAAAAATGGCACTCAGAGATTGAAACTAGCGATAAATACTCATGGTATTATTCATTTAAATCTGTGTTTGAACCAGGAAGTATTTAACTTTAATTACCAACAAAAGAATGAGAGAAGCACTGACAAGGTTTAGATTAAGAGTACACGGCTTAGGTATTGCAAAACACTGGTGTATGGATAGAGAAGTCACAAACTGTGTATTGTGTGGTCAGAATGTTGAAGGTGAAGTACACTTTATTTTCCAGTGTCAACTGTTCTCAGACATTCGTCGTAAATACTCCTTCTTTAATATGATTCATATCCAGCCATCAATAAATGGTATAAGGGATCTTTTAACAAATGATAATTCAACCATTGTTGCCTTTGCTAAATATATAGTGGAAGCTACGAATATAAGAAATAAGAAACTAGAACCTAATAACTAAATAACTAAGTCTGTAGTCATTGGATGGTCCGAATGTTGTTGGCCAAGTGTGCGTGCGTTTGAGAGGGTTGGTGGGAGTGGGGGAGGGGGGGAGGGCGGGTGGGAGGGGGAGGGGGGCGTGGGGAGATGGAGGGGTGAGGGGGCGGCGCGAGGAGTGAGAGAACAGTTATATTATGAAAGGGGGGGGGGAGGGATGAGAAGGGGGGGGGGGGGACAAGCTAGGAGAGCGGTGTTTGTGCGACGTACGCGTATGAGTGAGCGTGTGCTCTTTTTGGTTCTCATGTATGCGTGGCATGTTGTCAGTTAGGACTGAGGGGAGGGTAAGAGAGTGAGGGTCAAAGGAAGGAGATTGGTGGGTCAGGATAGGAAAAGGCAAGAGTGTGTGGGGGGGGGGGGGCGAGGAGGGGGACGGGGTGGGGGGGGGTGCGGGGTGCGATAGGGAAGGGAAGATAGTATATTCTACGTGTGTGTTTAATCTTATGTCACTCCTTATGAACGTGTATAAGATGCCCGGCAACATTAATACGCAAAAACTTTGTAATATTTGTTTTGACTGTATTGTTTTCTACCATGATTATTATTTGTTATGATTTGTGAATGATGCGATTGCTAAAACTATGTCTGGAACCCCCTTGCCTTTATGGCTAACTTCGCTGAAGGCAATAAAACATCAAAGCGTCAAAGCGTCAAAAGCGTCTCTCTCTCTCTCCCCTCTCTCTCTCTCTCTCTCTCTCTCTCTCGAATTCTCTCTCTGAATTCTCTCTCTCTCTCTCTCTCTGAATTCTCTCTCTGAATTCTCTCTCTGATTCTCTCTCTCTCTCTCTCTCTCTCTCTCCCTCTCTGAATTCTTCTCTCTCTCCCCTCTCTCTCTCTGAATTTCCTTCTCTCTCTCTCTCTCTCTCTCTCTGAATTCTCTCTCTCTCTCTCTCTCTCTGAATTCTCTTTTCTCTCTCTCTTCTCTCTCTCTCTCTCTCTGAATTCTCTCTCTCTCTCTCTCTCTCTGAATTCTCTCTCTCTCTCTCTCTCTCTCTGAATCTCTCTCTCTCTCTCTCTCTGAATTCTCTCTCTCTCTCTCTCTCTCTCTCTCTCTGAATTCTCTCTCTCTCTCTCTCTCTCTCTCTCTTCTGAATTCTCTCTCTCTCTCTCTCTCTTCATCTCTCTGAATTTGTCTGCCCTTCTCTCTGTGCTGAAGTTCGTGTTCCCTTCTGTGAATGTGTTGTGTGTGGTGTGAGTGGTGTGAAGTGTGCCCTGTGTGTGTGTGTGTGTGTGTGTGTGTGTGTGTGTGTGTGTGTTGTGTGTGTGTGTGTGTTGTGTGTGTGTGTGTGTGTGGTGTGTGTGTGTGGGGTGTGTGTGTTGGTGGCGCGTGCGTTCAAGCACTCGCTTGTAACTTTGTGCTCCTGCCTGTGTTGTTAACTACATTCTCTTTCCATTCATCCTTTTCCTCGAATAAGCTCTGCAAACGGTGTTTAGACTGACAGGTGCGAGAACCGATGAGCAAGGAAAGCAGTTACAGCTGCGATCTCATTTACAATGGCCTGTACCCTTCCCCCGCCTTGGCAAGTAGCAGTAACAGCTGCAGCGGTATTGGTTCTAGTAGCAGCAATATTTCCTGTCTGTCTGTCTGTTTGTTTGTTTGTCTTTTTTGTTTTTGTTTTTGTTTACTCTTTCTGTGTAATCATCCATATAAAATTCAATTAATTGTTGTTTTTTTTAATCTTTTTTAAACTTTTGTCAATAACTATACTTTGATACAATTTACCCCCCTTCTGCTTCTTTGGAGATAAAAATAATATGACCATGAACAAACTGTACAATATAAGGTAACTGCCAGTACTCTATATGAAATAATGAAAGAGAATCTATAAATCACCCTTGCAATTGCCTGAAGGACTCCAAGAAGAAAAATTAAAGTCTGGCAGAAATCACTTGTAACAAGCGCATTGAGCGGGAAAATCACGATTCTCAGTTACCTCCCGGCGACAAATTTCCCAACACCTCAATGGAGAAGAATTTCCTGCCTTCTTTTCTTGGAAATAAATCACACGTGACTGAATCTTTCCCTGTGCACAAAAAGCCAATTATGCCACCCCAGCTCGCCTCCTGAAAAGAGATGGCAGTCGAATCACTGTATTCATTATTCATGACTGTATTTTTTTTTTTTCTCGTGTATTATGAAAACCAGAATTCAATAGAATAGATCCATGCTCATGAGACATAATGCATGCAGCATCCATGCTTTAGAGAGGGAGTAGCAAAAAAAAGTAGTTTATGAATGGCTGAAATAATTAGTCAAATTTTACCCCGTCTCTTTCGGGGTTTTTTGTTTTCGTTTTGTTTTGTTTTGTTTGTTTTTCTTTCTGTCTTTCTGTCTGTCTGTCTTTCTTTCTTTCTTTTTTCTTTCTTTTCTATTTTCACCCTCTTTCTTTCTTTCTTTCTTTCTTTTTTTTTTTCCTTTTCTTTTCTTCCCTCTACTTTTTTTTCTATAATATTATTTTCCCAGTTGGGAGTTTCACAGCTTTGACCAAATCTGTCGTTCTTTACACCTTGTGATTTTCTCGTCATCGTCAGCATACTGATATCGTCATGTTACTCTCATGAGAATAGTCTACATCCCACAAATCATGAAAACAGAAGCCACATCTACTCGGTTGAGAACTTCGAATTCCAATCCAAAGTCTCTGCCCTAAGAGTTGGAGTGAAAGGGAGGGAGGGTGTGGAATCATGAAGCAGACCTTGATTTCTGGAACAAAGAGGGCTAGAGCCTCATAGACAATGACAGTAGCAGCTGAAAAGAAGTTCAAGCAAGGTCTGGTTGAGACAGATCAACGTCAGACTTTACCAGGCACACATATCTGAATTAATTCCTGGTGTTTGATGGCTCAGTGGCCAAGACATGCATCAGAAGTACACTTGACTCAGACGTCTCGGTTATTTTAGAACTGCAGGTTCGAGTCGAGGGAGGCCAATAGCGGGAGTACACCCCAAGTCATGACCTGGGAACAGCCTGACTTCCCTAGACTGTAAGATTTTCAGGGATGAAACACGTCAATGGAGAACGATTCATGTCTGAAGATCTTCTGGTTTCCAGATCTCCACAGAGTTTATTCCATATGGCAGACGTACGTCTAAAAAATTCAGAGCACATTACTGGCACCTTGTTCTGAGTTGTTCGTCCGTCGAATCGATGAGAACCACTTCAGTCATTTCGGGGTGGAGAGGGGAGGAGGGGGAGATGAGTTTAGGGTATGCAGGTGGCTGATCAAGCCGATGCGTGCACGAAATGTGCGGTGACAGCTTGGACAGGCAATGTGGGAGACCTGCTCTTTATAGCTGGCACGAGCTTTCCTTGCCTGTCTCTTTTGGTGTGCTGCAGCTGTCCTTGCTTCACATAAACTAGCACCTTTGTGGATAGACTACTGCCATCTAGCTCGATCCATAACAGTTTGTTCCCATTTGTCAAGATTGATGTTAAACCCTTTCAAGGATGTTTTGAGAGTGTCTTTGAAGCGTTTGTTCTGACCTCAATGGGAACGCTTTCCTGCTTGCAGCTCACTGTAGAAGAGTCTCTTGGGTAGCCGGTGCTTTGGCATGCAAGCTACATGACCTGCCCATCGAAGCTGAGACGGCAACAGGTTGGTGTGGATTTTCAGCAGGCCTGCTTGGTCGAGCTCCTCTGTGTCTGATTTTGTCCTGCCATTTTCTGTTTGACAATCTTCTGAGGCAGGTTGTGTGGAAATGATTCAGCCTCTTGGCATGCCATTGGCACACTGTCCATGTTTCACACGTGGAGAGGAGTGTGGTGATAACAACTGCTCTGTACACCTTCAACTTGGTCTTGAGACAATGCCTCTTCTATTCCAAACATTGGTGTGCAGCCTGCCGAAAGTTGCACTGGCTTTTGCAATGTTCACTTCATCATCGATGGTGACGTTCCGGGACAGTGTGTTGCCAAGGTAGGTGAATTATCTTACTTCAAAGAGTCTCACATCATTGACTGTGATGTTAGTCCAAGCGTAAGGTCTACCTGGCGAGGGTTGATGCAGAACTTCCGTCTTCTTTGTATTTATGGTGAGATCAAAGCTGGCGCTGCTTACGGATAACTTGGGTTTTTTTTATAAATTTATTTATTTTATTTTTTTAAAAGACTTTGTCAAGGATTGTAATAGCTGTTGGTCACAGAAATTTCATGTATGGGCACAATCAATTATCAGCGTAATTAGTCGTGGTTCCCCCAGGACCTATACATTTGAATGGGTCACGCATGATCCAAGCCATCGGGTGAGGAATACGTTGCTTAACCGTTCTTTTATCAGGTGTGGATCTTACAAGACCCGCGTGATCTGAATAGGGATAAGCAATAGGAAAGGCCTCTACAAAATGTGTGGGTCTTGGGCGACCAGCACAATCGGGTCTATGTCTGTGTCAAAAACATCATCCGGTAAAGGTGTTTTTTTTTTTTGTTTGTTTTTTTGTGCGACTATAATTTCCCTTTTTTTTTCTTTTTTTTTTTACATTTTTATTCACAAGATGAACAATAAACATTATATATATACATTTTCAGAAAGAAAATTGAATAGTACCTACAGCAGGTTTCATATATCATACTTTTTTCAAATGTATTCATGAAGTTTTTTTAACATGAATGACAAAAACAAACAAACAAGCAAACAAAACTACACATGTAGCAAGAGAGATAGAGATAGACAGACAGACAGACAGACAAGATAAGACAAACAAATATATGCAGACAGCTAAATGTAGTGCAAACTTGAGATAAACTTAGGTTGTGCAGATAGTTCAATCAAAAAGAGGGACATAGGCTACCCAAGAAAGCAGGAAGTTTTCATAATTCAACTCAATTGTTGAAATATACTTTTCAATATCATACCGTTTTTTGAGGTATCCACAACAGACACGGACAGTTGGCACTACACTTGTCATCTTACAATGGTATATATACAGTTTTGCTAATAGGATAATCAAATCTAAAACATGGTCAGTTTTTACATCTCTTTCACATCCAAAAATAACCAGATGTTCGCTAAAGCGAAATGAGTGAGCCAAAGAACATTTTTGAGCAAGAGTGGTTTGGAAATCTCTCCAGAACGAGTGTACAAAATGACAATGCCAAAAAATGTGTTGAATATTTTCTTTTTCTAGGTTGCAAAAAGAGCACCTATCATTCCTATTTATGTTCATGTTGAACAGTATACTGTTAGTTCCTAGAATTCTGTGCACTATCCTTATCTGCAACCACTTTAATTTGATGTCCTTTATCTTCCTAATTTTCTTGAAATTGGTGTTCCATTGTATGCTTCGATATATCCTTCTATCCCACTTTTCACAACAGTTTGGCAATGTGTTGTTTTTCCCCAGTAGATCATAAACTGGTCTTGCACCGTTTTGGAATAGACTGTATTATCCTGAAAGCTTTACTCGAGTCATAATTTAAAAGATTATTATTTGGCATGGCTAATCACTACTTTGAATATATGCGCTAACAGCATTAACCATTCCCCTATAAACAAGAAAGTTAGCTGAATATCATATTTGACACAAAACGTATCAAAAGACAGAAATCCTCCATTTTCATCTAATAAATTAGCAACTTGATAAACCCCTTTTTCAATCCAGTTCTGATGAAATGGAGACTCTCTGGCTATCAGGATACCGGAATTACAAAAGATGGGTTCAGAAATTAATTCTTCATGGTTTTCAATTTCAACACATTTCCCTATTTCTTCATAGGATTTATAGACACTTAACCAAAAGAGATTCTTATTTCTGAAATTTATAATATTAGTACCTATCTTATCTATAAACCTGTTTTGTGCATACAATTGTTTCACGATACATGCCCATTTGTGCTTACTAGTGTGCAATCTTCTGATCCAAGCAACTTTTAATTCATTTAATAATTTCGAACATTTGGGATTCCAATACCACCTTGATCAGTACTTTTATACGATATCTTTCTACTTATCTTGTCATTCTTCTCATTCCAAACAAATCGATAAATGCTCTGTTGTATCACGTTCAAAATTTTGTCTGGTGGATTTGGCAAGAGCATCCAAAGAAAAACTATTTTAGACAAAATGAGAGATTTAAGAATAGCTATTCGTCCAAGTGGTGTCAACTGTCTTTTAAGCCATACCTCATATAATATTTTAATTTCCTTAAATCTATGTTCGAAGTTAATTCTTACACATTCTTTTAAATCATTGGTGAACCAAATACCAAGTATTTTGAATCGCAACGGATTCCATTCCATGTGCAAATGGGGCATATATTTTACCTGTGAATTTTTTCTACAGCTGAACCAAACTGCGATGCTTTTTTTACCATTCAGTTTTAACCCGGACACACTTCCAAAAACATTAACAATTCTCATTGATTCTTCAAATGATTCCCTATCACCCTCTTGTATTAATTCAGTATCGTCAGCGTATTGGGATATCTTAATTTCAACTCCTCCAGTATTTACCTTTACACCTTTGATTATATCATTCTTTCTGATCATGGCAGCTAGAATTTCAACACAGATTATGAACAAATAAGGTGAGATTGGGTCTCCCTGTCTACATCCCCTTTGCACATGGAACCATGGTGTTAATCTTCCATTTACTGTAACAGTCGATTTGATATCTTTTGTAAAGTTTTTTATCCATTGACAAAAATCAGGACCAAAGCAAAATTCATCCAATATTTTCCACATAAACGACCAACTGAGCGAATCAAAAGCCTTCTCAAAATCTAGAGAAATTAGTAGACCAGGTCTTTTGCTTGTCTGAAGATAATCAATCAGATCATATATTAAACGTATGTTATCTCCAATATATCTGTTTTTTAATGAATCCAGTCTGGTCTCCATCTATAATTGATGGAAGAATTAATTTCAACCTATTTGCAATACATGCAGAGCCTATCTTATAAACAACATTAAGCAAAGAGATGGGTCTCCAGTTTCCAATAAACTGACGTGGTTTATCTCCCTTAGGAATACAGATTATTACCCCTTCTTTTTGTGTGGAAGACAATTCCCCTTTTCTAAACCCTTCATTTAGTGACCTTACAACAAAAGCCCCAAGATAACGCCAAAACAATTTGAAAAATTCCACTGTGAATCCATCACTTCCTGGGCTTTTATTATTTTTCATGTTTTTGAGTGCAAACCCAGCCTCTGTCAATGAAATTTCGCCTTCTAAGGAGTCCTGCTCTTCCACGGACAAACGTGGTAGTTCGGCAACCAAATACCTGATTTCTATATCTTCAACGTTTTTTTCAAGGTACAATGTTTTGTAAAATGTGTTGATTTCATTTGCTGTTTCTTTTTCATCTTTTATCATTGTACCATTTTTATCTATCTCTGTTTGACAATCTTCTGAGGCAGGTTGTGTGGAAATGATTCAGCCTCTTGGCATGCCATTGGCACACTGTCCATGTTTCACACGTGGAGAGGAGTGTGGTGATAACAACTGCTCTGTACACCTTCAACTTGGTCTTGAGACAATGCCTCCTCTATTCCAAACATTGGTGTGCAGCCTGCCGAAAGTTGCACTGGCTTTTGCAATGTTCACTTCATCATCGATGGTGACGTTCCGGGACAGTGTGTTGCCAAGGTAGGTGAATTATCTTACTTCAAAGAGTCTCACATCATTGACTGTGATGTTAGTCCAAGCGTAAGGTCTACCTGGCGAGGGTTGATGCAGAACTTCCGTCTTCTTTGTATTTATGGTGAGATCAAAGCTGGCGCTGCTTACGGATAACTTGTTGATGCCGGACTGCATGTCAGTTTCTGAGCCAGTATTGACAGCGCAGTCAGCAGCAAACAGAGAGTCCCCGATGATGTCTGTCATAATCTTAGATTGTGCCTGGAGCCTTTTTGAGGTTTTGAGTAGGCCAGAGCTGAATATCTTCCACACACACACACACACACACACACACACACACACACACACACACACACACACACATCTACACGAACACACACACAAACATACACGAACACACACAGAGACATACACAAGCACGCGCACACATACGCGCGCACACACACACACACACACACACACACACACACACACACACACACACAGGCGCGCGCGCGCGCACAAGTGAGCGCACACATGCACGCATGCATTCACACACACACACCACACACACGCGCGCGCGCGCACACACACTATCTCTCTGTCTGTCTGTCTGTCTGTCTGTCTCTGTCTGTCTGTCTGTCTGTCTGTCTGTCTGTCTCTCTCTCTCTCTCTCTCTCTCTCTCTCTCTCTCTCTCTCACCATAACTGAACATTGATGATTGACTCTGTGTGTTGAGCATTGTGTCCAGCAATGTTTTACTGATTCCTGAGAAAAACCCAACTTTTTAAACCACTGACTGTTTTCAACCAGGGAACGTCAGGGGGAGGGAAATGCAGTCGTCAAAAGTTTGTTTGGTCAGAAAATAGTCACAATGTTGTCCCCATTGAAATGGTCCAGTAACAATCAATCAAATGAAAAAAAAGTTTCAAAGATAAACCTTACAGTGTTAGCCCCTCCTCCTCTGTTTCCATTGACAGTTGTTGTGAACTTCTCCAAACTACAGGGTCGTCAGCTTCCTAAGAATTCTGCCTTCCCTGTGTCGCCTTTGCCATTCTCTGAGCGCCTTTTGTTAACTGTTACCGGGAGATAAAGCCATTACAAATGGCCCCCTCGGAACAGGCGGGCCACGTGGGTCCTCTCCTCGGAGTGTGGTCTGTGTGTGTGTGTGTGTGTGTGTGTGTTGTGTGTGTGTGTGTGTGTGTTTTGTGTGTGTGTGTGTGGGGGGGGGGGGGGGTGCTTAGGGACGTCATACAAATAACGGGTCACTAAAAGAACCTACGTGTTTTGGAACTTCGTGGACCATCATTCCCAGCTGACCTGAAGCCATTATCGAATGACGTTATGCACAAAGCTACCAGTCTGTTCAGGTCTTACCCCTTTTGGCCTTGGTATGTAATCGTCTCAAAACTCTCTCTCTCTCTCTCTCTCTCTCTCTCTCTCTCTCTCTCTCTCTCTCTCTCTCTCTCTCTCTCTCTCTCTCCTGCTTCGGTGATTTTATTTTCCCAGGAAGAATGTTTTAACAATACCTTTCTTTTGCAATGAGAATAGGTGCTAATGTATCAGCTTTCTGCATGTCCAGTTTAGCTTATCCAGCCTCTGTCTTCTACATGATTATGTAAAAATGCATGCACATGTGCGCGCATCTGTGTCTTATTCCTTCTTTTCTTTCATCGATAAATATCTTTTAATTACTTCAAAGTGACATTAGATAGATGTGTGTGTGTGTGGGGTGGTGTGTGTGTGTGTGTGTGTGTGTGTGTGTGTGCGTGTGTGGAGAGAGAGAGAGAGAGAGCGAGGCAGAGACAGAGACAGAGAGACAGAGAGAACGAGAGATAGAAAGAGAGAGAGAGAGAGAGAGAGAGGGGGGGGGGAGAGAACGTGTGTGTGTGCGTGTGCGCATGTATGTGCGGTGGAGATGTTGGTGTTTGTATTCACTACTCTGAGCATGAGAAAGCGAACAGAGAAGGGAGAAAGGGAGAGCCAGGGATGGTGGGTGAGTAGGAGGTCAACACTCTCAGCATTGCATTGACAGTTGGTAACAGCATACCCTACACCATAGCATTCAAACGCCGCCTTCTTCATCTTTCTGTATTGCCGTCTGTGTCTGTGCCCAACCACACCACGCTTCTCGCACGCAAATGTCCACCACCACCACCACCACTATCTTCACCTTCCCTCCTGCTTCCCTTCCCTCTATACCCTCCCTCATACACTCCACAACTATTCTCACTCCCACTATCAGTTTGTTTCATTGGGGGAAAAAAAAAAAATATATATATATATATACACTGTCAGTTTAATGTTCACTCTGTCTTTTTGACGGTGCATAAAAGGGTGCGTGTATATGTATGTGTGTGTGTGTGTGTGTGTGTGTGTGTGTGTGTGTGTGTGTGTGTGTGTGCGCGCGCGTGAAAATCACGATTCTAAGTTGCCTTCCCATGCCAAGCTCTCAAACACCTCCTTGGGTAAGGATTCCCTGCCTTCTTTTCTCAGAAATAAATCACACCCGACTGAATCCCTGCCTGTGCCTGACGTCCACAAAAAGCCGATTACCCCCCCCCCTCCCCCCACTCCCCCCCCCCCCCCCCCCGCCCCATTGAAAAAAAAAGAGAAAGAGAAAGAAATCAAATTGCTGCGTTTATGACTGTTATTATTATTATTATTATTATTATTATTATTGTTACTATTATCATTATTATTGAAATTCGATTTCAACAGAATATATTCCTGTTCATGAAAAATCACGCATTGGAGAAGAAGGAACAACAAGTTGTGAATAAATGATGAAGTGTGTCATCTGGTTTTACCCCCTTTCTTTCTTTCGTTTTTTATTTATTTTATTTTTTTCTTCTTTTTTCTTGTCTTTTCTTTCCCTTCCCCCGCTCTTAGTCTGTACTTTCCCCTAAGTCATGGCTATAGTTCATTGTCATTTGTCTGTTAGGAAAACCACAATTCAACAGAGTACGTCCATGCTTATGGGAAATAATGCACGCAGCATCTATGCTTTGAATAGGGGGAGGAGGGAGTGTAAACTGGTGTTTGAAGAGGTTTGTTGCATTTTAGTGCCTTTCATTTTTTTTGTTTTGTTTTGTTTTTGTTTTTGTTGTTTCTTTCGATATTTTTTTCTGTTCTTTTCCAGAGGTTTATTGCATTTTATTGCCTTTCATTTTTGTTGCTTGTTTCTTTCGATTTTCTTTTCTTTTCTTTTCTTTTTCACTTCCCCTCTTTTTAAAAAAATATTTTTCCGCTTTAAAAGTGTTACATCTTTGACCGTGTCTTACCACCTTGCCAGTTTCTCATCATCATCATCAACACACTCACATCCATCCTCATCACCGTGTTACTTGTGTGAGAAGAGCCTGCATCCCAGACAACACTGAGAGAAAAAAATGAGAAGAGCTCACATCTACTGATTTGAGAACTTTGAGGGAGTATGAATTCCAAACCGAGGTCTAAGCCCCGATAGTTGGAGCAAAGTGGGGCCGCATGCACATCTGCCTGTGGCATCATGACACAGGCCTTGCTTTCCAGAAGAAATGAGACCCACAAAAGATGCGAGAATGGATGTGTAGAAAAAGCAATAACAGCCACAATCTCGTGTCTAGTACCCTTTCCACCCCTCTTTCAACTGAGAGAGAAAAAAAAGAGTATTGATAATTGTACAAGAAGTTGTCATAGTAGCAGTAGTAGTAGTAGTGGTGATAGCATAGGTGGTGGTGGTTTAATTCGCATCAATGTTAGCGTTTTTTTTTTGTTTTTGTTTTTGAGTCATCATTTTCTGTACACATTGGTACCTAAACTGTTGTTTTTTTCTGATTAATCATTGACATCTAATACGGTTTATATTCTTTTAAAGTTTTTTTTTTTTTGACACAGAAAACATTAATATGGTGATAAATAAAATACAAGCATTACAATATGGCAACTGCGTCAAACTCCGCATGAACTCATGAATGAAAACAAACAAATGGTTCCAGCATATGCCTAAAGGACTCAAAGAAGAAAAACAAATAGTCTGGAAGGTATCTCTCTAACAGAAGAAAAACAAATAGTCTGGAAGGTATCTCTCTAACAAACTGAACGGGAAAATCACAATTATGCTCTCCCTCCCCTCTAACAAGAACTTAAACAGGAGTCAGATCGCTCCATGCATAGCTTTATTTAATTGTGTTTGATATTTGTTACACGAACTCAGGACTCTGTAGAATAAATCTCCACTCTTGAGAAATAACGCCTTGCACCATCTTTGGCTTAAAGGGGTAGAAATTAAAAAAAAAAAAAAAGCTGTGAACAGATGGCTAAA
>CM065744.1:33915208-33925208 GCA_033310375.1 Conus canariensis | reverse complement strand
TCCCTGTGCAAGTCAGGGTGGATGATTGAAACACAATCAGCACAAACATCAGATGGACGTATGAACATCTCCGTGTTGCCATGGTCTTTTCTTTCCTCCAGCTTATGCGGACTGTAAACAAGAGCTACAATGCTTTGAAGGGCAAGGAAGGTATACCCACTATGAACGAAGAAATTTGTTAAAACACTCGCACCACAAAATGTGAAAGAATTCCACTGGATGACAAGTCAGGTGAATTAAGTATTCCAGGAAGAAAAACAGAAACACCACAGGCACCACAAGCAAAAGGTAATGGGAACATCCAGGAACTGCGGGATTGCACACGTGTCCTGATCTCCAGGAGAGGCTGACCACAACCAAATACAGCGGGTTTCTGAAGATTCAAATTATTTTCTAAAAAAAAATGGAGTTGAAGTACGACTGATCTAAGTCACACAAAATACGTAAGACAATAAAAACAATGGGTCTATGTATAACGAGCTGAAAAACCTTTACAGGCACCACTTGACGTGATTCAAGAGACACGTTCACAACAACACAAGTACCACTGTGCTATGTGGGCTGATTTTACCCAGTGTTCTACGACTGGTACTTAACAAAGCTTTGTGGTTCTTCTTCGACCACTGTGCTGTGTAGGCTGATTTCATCCAGTGTTCTGCGACTGGTACCTAACAAAGCGTCGTGGATCTTCTTCGACCACTGTGCTATGTGGGCTGATTTCACCCACTGTTCTACGACTGGTACTTAACAAAGCGTCGTGGATCTTCTTCGCACAGGCAGTCACACAGTAGATGTCGGTTGTTTATACTTGGGTAAATCCGCTGCTAAATCCTCAGTTGGCACCGTTACTCCTGTGAAGGGTATGGCGCCAGAGGATGTGTACAATGCAGCCAGAAGAGGAAGGATTATGGCGACGACTGAATGATATCCAATAAGAGTCAGTTCACACTGGCATCACAGTATGCCCTAGGTTGGCAGCAGAGTGGTGTTTGGTCTCTGTCAGTAGACAGGCTCAATTCAAAACAGCTTACACACGTAACAGTCTGTACATGCTCCAGATGATAGTCACTGAAGCGTTAGGTGAGAAGCGTGGGGTACAGGCGAAGATGTTATCATTCAAGCTCTGCCGATCGCATCTGCGGAACACAACCTTTCACTCTGTTCATGGTTAATTAATTTCACATTGTTTAGAGAAATCAGGAACCATCATTTAAAAAAAACAGTATCATCTCTCCCCTTTGCCGGCAACTCTCTTACAAGATCTAGTTAGAATAATTCTCAGAGTATTCTTGTAATGCTTTTGTTTTTGAGTCTAACTGCTATGAGACTGTGCGACTTTTTTTTTTAAAACAGGAAATTCGTTACGAATCCGCTAAAACCAGATTCTAGCTGCAATGGCTTTTGATAAAACCTAAACTCACCTTTGTTTAAAATTCCTGCACAGAGTTCTAAGATCCACGATGATTTTATTTACTAGCATTTCAGATCACTATGCTTCGTAAATCCTAATAGAATTTTCACTTCCTCCCTAAAAAAAAAAAACAACAACAAACAAACAAACACAATAAGAAACACTGTGCACACATTGTTGTTAATACTATAAAAAGTAGTGACCAGACTCTTACTGAAATGGTAAAACTTTTTAAACCATACCACACATACCTTTGAACTGATTTATGAAAGCCACCGCAGATTGAAATAAATCTTTGTTGAAAACACAAAATCAAAAGTGTTTCTCCACATCATAATCCTTGAGGATTTCGTATCACGTCTGCACTTGTTCATGTACATACAACTCCCACAAATTGTCAGCATTGGCTGACAACCACACGTAGGAACCGTGTATCGGATGATCGTCGACGCTCGGTTAACACGGAAGAAGAGTCCATCCAATGATATTCATCCGCTGACGAGGATGATGAAAGATGGAGACATCAGGTAGACGGCTTTCTCACGCCTGGACTTTGCTCAAGAGCTCTGCGACTCCACATTCACTGAAAACATAAAACATATATACGTACTCCCAGCTTATCTTGAATACGTGTGACATATTCCATAAAGAGGAAAAACCGTTTTGGGCCGTTATAGCCGTTAGTAACGGCTATTCTGGTAAACATCGGCCATCATCTGTGACCCATAACGAACATACCTACAAATTTTCAGATAGATTGGCCAAGTACTTTCTGAGATATTCCATAAAAAAGAAAAACCGTTATGGGCCGTTTTAGCCGTCAGTAACGGCTATAACGGTTAAAAAAAAACCCACATCGGGCATGATTCGTGACCCATAATGAACATGCCTACACATTTTCAGAAAGATCGGCCAAGTACTTTCTGACATATTCCATAAAGAAAGAAAACCGTTATGGGACGTTATGGCCGTTAGTAACGGCTATAGCGGTGAAATAACACATTGGGCATCATCCGTGACCCATAATGAACATACTACACATTTTCAGAAAGATCGGCCTCAGTAGTTGTGTCTGGAGCGAGTGGAACACATTTTGACCACGGACACACACACACACACACACACACACACACACACACACACACACACACACACACACACACACAGCATTTCTTCGTTCCCATTGTAAAGTACTCCCTGTTCTATAAGAACTGGGAGTACAACCATATAAAATACATAAAACTGTGCGATAGCTTTGGCAAGTTATCATCGTGTCAGCTTCAGTGTGTGCTTCATCACGGAGGTGTCACTGCGTGCGGAATAGTCCACACATCCCTACACCACAACCGCTATTTTTTTTTTTTTTTTAGACCACACTGCGCATGATTTAAACCCGATTGATAATGAATTAATGACTAAGATGAGAGAGTTTAAAAAGAGCGTCTTGAGGCTACGGCCTAGCAGATGTCTGACCTAAAGCACAAGCCGTGCGCGCTGGTTAGACTTTGAGTACCAGCCTAACATTGTCTGTGCTATTATTATCAGTGTGTGTGTGTGTGTGTTTGTGTTTGTGTGTGTGTGTGTGTGTGTGTGTGTGGTGTGTGTGTGTGTGTGGGGTGTGTGTGTGTGCTGTCAAGTCAAATCAAGTCAAAATTATCATCATTGAAGATTTAAGAATAAGCTTTACAGCTTTTTTTTTTTATCCTACCCTCATAAAAAAAGAAAAAGTATCAATTACAATAATGAAGAACAGAGAAACGCGAAGCAATGCATGCATAGAAATCAGAAACAATGAACATGTGTGTGTGTGTGTGTGTGTGTGTGTGTGTGTGTGTGTGTGTGTGTGTGTGTGTGTGTGTGTGTGCACGGGCCCAAGTATTATGGTATTAACGCGCAAGCAGCAGCAACAGTAGTTGTGGCAACAGAAGCAGCAGCGGCGAAGGAGGAGGAGGAGGAGGAGAGATGGCGAGAGACGGAGGCAGATCACCAGCAAAGGCAGCAGCAGCAACAAACGCAAAGCATCGGCAGCACAAGCAAGAACACCAACAACAAACACAGCAATAACACCAATAGCGGCGCTTTGTTATGATCAGTATCAGAGTTCTTATACACACACGGAGAGGCGCAACGGCAAGAAGGACATAAAGGACTGGATGGGGGACTGGGAGGAAGAAGAGATAATAACTATGGTTGTGTTTTAGGACCCCTCTTCCTTCCGCTTCCTCTCTCCTGTCCTTTCATCCCCCCCCCCCCACCCCCACTTTTTTTTTTCTCTCTCTCTCTCTCCCATCCCTTCCCACTCAACGGTTTCTCTCTCTCTCTCTCTCTCTCTCCTCTCTCTTCTCTCTCTCTCTCTCTCCTCTCCTCTCTCTCTCTCTCTCTCTCTCTCTCTCTCTCTGTGTGTGTGTGTGGTGGAGTCTCTCTCTTTCTCTCTCGTTCTCGTTGCTGTTCTGTTGTTGTGTGTGTGGTGGTTCTCTCCTCTCTCTCTCTCTCTCTCTCTCTCTCTCCCCTCTCTCTCTCCCTCCCTCCCCCCCCCTCTCTCTCTCTCACTCTCTCGTCTGCCGACAGTTAATCCTTGTCCAGTCTGAAAATTATATACCGTCTTTTGCTCCATCGTGAGGCTTACCTAAATGTTGGCGAAAAAAAAAAGAAAAGAGAAAATGCTTGCCAGATTTAAGCGGCTGCTATAAAAAAAAAATCACAATCAGGTGCTTCTGTTGACACTTAGAGAAAGAGAGAGAGAGAGAGAGAGAGAGAGAGAGAGAGAGAGAGAGAGGAGAAGAGAGAGAGAGAGAGGGAGAGAGAGAGAGAGAGCGAACAAAGAAAGAAAGAAAGAAAGAAACAAACAAAACTCTGATTTAATCCTTAAGAAAACAGTTAGGAAAAGGAAGGGTGGACAGTGTGAAAGAAATGGCTGGCAACATATTTCCATAGAGGATGGTGATCCTGATCCGGTCATTATGTAACTGTCTTCCATCGAGGATGGTGATCCTGATCCGGTCATTATCTGTCTTCCATCGAGGATGGTGATCCTGATCCGGTCATTATGTAACTGTCTTCCATCGAGGATGGTGATCCTGATCCGGTCATTATGTAACTGTCTTCCATCGAGGATGGTGATCCTGATCCGGTCATTATGTAACTGTCTTCCATCGAGGATGGTGATCCTGATCCGGTCATTATGTAACTGTCTTCCATCGAGATGGTGATCCTGATCCGGTTATTATGTAACTGTCTTCCATCGAGGATGGTGATCCTGATCCGGTCATTATGTAACTGTCTTCCATCGAGGATGGTGATCCTGATCCGGTCATTATGCAACTTCTTCCAATCGAGGATGGTGATCCTGATCCGGTCATTATGTAACTGTCTTCCATCGAGGATGGTGAGCCTGATCCGGTCATTACTAACTTTCTCCACAGAGAATGGTGATCCTGATCTGGTTATTATGTAACTGTCTTCCATCGAGGATGGTGATCCTGATCCGGTTATTATGTAACTTTCTTCCACAGAGAATGGTGATCCTGATCTGGTTATTATGTAACTGTCTTCCATCGAGGATGGTGATCCTGATCCGGTCATTATCTAACTTTCTTCCACAGAGAATGGTGATCCTGATCTGGTTATTATGTAACTGTCTTCCATCGAGGATGGTGATCCTGATCCGGTCATTATGTAACTGTCTTCCATCGAGGATGGTGATCCTGATCCGGTCATTATGTAACTGTCTTCCATCGAGGATGGTGATCCTGATCCGGTCATTATGTAACTGTCTTCCATCGAGGATGGTGATCCTGATCCGGTCATTATGTAACTGTCTTCCATCGAGGATGGTGATCCTGATCCGGTCATTATGTAACTGTCTTCCATCGAGGATGGTGATCCTGATCCGGTCATTATGTAACTGTCTTCCATCGAGGATGGTGATCCTGATCCGGTCATTATGTAACTGTCTTCCATCGAGGATGGTGATCCTGATCCGGTTATTATGTAACTTTCTTCCAAACAGGATGGTGATCCTGATCCGGTTATTATGTAACTTTCTTCCAAAGAGGATTGCTGCCCTGAGTGCCAGAGTGGCGAAAGTGGTGATACAATGGGTACCAGCACCCTGTGGCATCAGAGGCAACGAAAAAGCGGATATTCTGGCAAAAGACGGTGCACAGAAGGAGCAGGCCAACAACCTGGTGTCATACGATGAAATCAAGACAATCATCAGGCACAGCAAGGAATAAAATGGCGCCTCCAGCACCCCAAATACAACCCAGAAGACAGATACCATTTGCTGGGACGACGGGAACAGGTCAAGATCTTCCGCCTGAGGACTGGACACAATCGCCTGCTCCACCACATGCACACAAAATTTGGCATTGGACAGAGTGGAGAGTGCCCTTGTGGTGAGGGACCAATGACAACTGACCACATCCTTCAAGTCTGTACCACGTATGCAGCATCCAGGAGAAAGTACTGGCCAACACCGACAGCATGGAAGCCAAGCTGTACGGCACCCTGGAGGACTGCGACGGACGGCAGCCTTCATCGAGGACACCGGGCTGCTCATCTAACGGGATGGCGAACGAGGAAGAAGAAGAATTCTCTCTCTCTCTCTCTCTCTCTCTCTCTCTCTCTCTCTCTCTCTCTCTCTCTCTCTCTCTCTCTCTCTCTCTCTCTCTCTCACACACACACACACACACACACACACACACACACACTCACATACAGACACACACACACACACACACACACACACACACACACACACACACACACACACACACACACACACACACACACACACACACACACACAAGGCACACAGGCACGCACCCACACACACAGATGGGGGGGGGGGGGGGGGGGGGGGAGGCATACGTTTATATAGTCATGTAAATCGATACATGCTATACAAGCTAGAGAAATGGCATCTTTGGACATATAAAAACAAAGCATATGGATGGAGTACGTCAGTCGTTGAATCTTGCCAGTAGTAAACAGGAATTTCAACATTGGCCTGACGACTGCTTTTTTTTGTCTCCCTTGGGTTTGGGGACTGGGTGGTTTGAACAGCGGTTTCACGTTGTTGTTTTTTTTTTTGTTTTTTTTCAGTCTGCTTTACATATTCTTCGTTGTTGTTGTTGTTAATAATAATAATAATAATAATAATAATAATAATAATAATGAATACTTGTATAGCGCCTATTCTCGGCTAGAGACCAAGCTCTAAGCGCTTTACAATCCACACTCGTTTACACAACGGGCTGCCTACCTGGATAGTGCCGACTGAAGAGCTGCCAGCTGGCGCTTCATTCAGTCGTTTCCCGTGTCATCCAGTCCATATTGTTCACTCAGTTTCCTTACTTCCTTCCTTCTTTCAATTTCTCACGCAGGGTGCATGCTATGTGTAACGTGTCATCCCTACCAACGGCCAAACTGGCCTTCTCTTCCGAAAGTTGGTGATAGGATTTTACGTGTGTGCAAGATGTTATGCATGCGTTCACACACGGAACCTCGGATTATAGTCTCATTCGAAGGACTGTATGGGAAATGGAGCCAGAACCAATGTTAACTCCGAGGGAAAAATCCCCCTGTACCGAAACGGCCCGGCGGAGATTCGAACCCGCGACCCCAGGATCACGAGTCCGGCGCTCTACCAACTGAGCTATTCCGGCCCCAGTCTGCTGCTGCTGCTGCTGCTGCTGCTGTTGTTGTTGTTGTTGTCTTCTTTTTTTTTGTAATAGGTGAATGCAGTTTATTGAATTGCTACTCATTGATATCGTCAGGATCCTAAGTGGCGACAGTTGTAAACATTTTTCTGTGACACGTTCAAGCCAAAACCTGGCAGTCAGCTGGGGACACCAGGGGATGGAAAGCGGGGCTGCTTCTCTGTTCCTCATTGCTGCCGATCTGCGATCATCTCGTGCAGATTTCAGGCAAGCTAATTTTTTTTTCCAACACAATTTGTGTCATATTTGCCTGCCGTCGGAGTCCGTATCACCCAGCGCTGTGACTCACGGTGAAATCATTTTTTCCCCCTTTTTTTTTTCTCCTTTCCTTTAGTAAACTCCACCCCCCCCCCCCCCCATCCCACCCCACCATCACACCAAAACACACACACACACACACACACAACACACACACACACACACACACACACACAAACTTTCTCTCTCTCTCTCTCTCTCTCTTCCCGCTCTCTCTCTCTCTCTCTCCCCTCTCTCTCTGTCTTCCCTCTCTCTCTCTCTCTCTCTCTCTCTGCTCTTCTCTCTCCCCTCTCTCTCTCTCTCTCTTCTCTCCCTCTCTCTCTCCTCTCTCTCTCCGCTCTCTCTCTCTCTCTCCTCCTCTCTCTCTCTCTCTCCTCTCTCTCTCTCTCTCTCTCTCTCTCTCTCTCTCTCCCTCTCTCTCTCTCCCTCTCTCTCTCTCTCTCTCTCTCTCTCTCTCTCTCTCCTCCCCCCTCTCTCTCTCTCCTCTCTCCTCTCTCTCTCTCCCTCTCTCTCTCTCTCTCTCTCTCTCTCTCCCTCTCTCTCTCTCTCTCTCTTTCTTCTGCCCTCTTCTTCCTTTTCAATACTCCCCCCCCCCCCCCCCCTAACTTGGAAGCATGTTTCGTCTGCTTCTGTTTGTTTGTGTTTTTTTCATCTTTTCACAACATGTAGAGTAGGTATGGGATATAGAATGAGTTATTCAGCAGTGTAACGAAGCATATGCAATCACTTCGCAGTTTACAAATATTTCAATGTCGATTTCACCATTACATTGAACCGTTTCTGTTCGTTTGAAGAGTTTGAAGTTCGATTCTTACAGGGTTTAATATGGTTTGCATTACACACAGACACACACACACACACACACACACACACACGCACACGTGCGCACGCACGCGCGCACACTCACTCACACACGCGTGCGCGCGCACACGCACGCACCCATACACATGCAAGCGCGTGAGCGCCGGCAGACGTAAGTGTCGGACTTGAAAACAGAGTCAATGAACTGGTCATGGGCGAACTCTTTGCCTGATACGCACGTGACACGCACGGAAGCATGAAAGGCACGTAACATAAGCGCCTATGGGTGTTTGTCGTGTCGCGTGATTTTCCGTCGTCCAATCAGCGTTTGCTTTTATGAACTCACGACAAAATCTCTCCGGTTCAACGTCACCGGACTGCGCCATTTTGCAGTGCATGCAGGCAAAGACAGGAACGGTGAGTGAGTGAGCGATTTTTTTAAAATTTTATTTAAATCGTGCTTTTTGAGGTAGACAGTACCAAATCCACCTGTTTAATTTTTTTTTTCTCCTTTTTCTAAACCTAAGTTTTGCCACCCAAACCACTTTCAAATAACTGTCCTTTGAAATAAAACTTTATTTCGACCCGTGAAATAAAAGGTCGGACTTGTCCTGTTGGCATTTTAATGTGTTTTTAATGAGAGGGTATGCCTTTTGTGCACCACACAAGGGCTTCTTTACTACAAGTATTTGAGGCTGTTTGTTTAAAGCTGATGCCACTGAACGTGCTCTTGTCACGTTAAAGTGTTGTGGTGGTGTCCGAAATGTACAGGATGTTGGACGGGGAGAAGTGTAGTGTGGAAGTGGTGTGGTGGGGGGGGGGGGGGGGGGGGGGGGGGGGGAGGGAGTTGTCACAGAAAAAAAAAAACAAAGACCTCTCTGTTTCTGATCAAATTCAGTCTTGATTTTGATTTTTGAAGAAACGGAAACGCGACAGAATGAAGTACTTGAAGGCGATTCAGTGTCGAATGTAAGGGGCCACTATATTCCATGTTTGCGTGAAGGAAGGAAGGAAGGAAGAGAGAGGGTGACCCGTGAGTAATGTGTGAATGTGTGACCTCTGAGACTCCTAGAAAACCAGGTCAAATGCTGGAACTTGCTCGTTTGTGTCTAATCTCTGGGCATCTCCGGCTGACAGAATTAACCCTGCCCCACCCCCATTTTTTTCCCTTTTGCTTTACCCCCCCCCCCACCAAACACACACACACCCCTCTCCATATAGCGGTACATTTTCAAATTCTAATAATAAAATTGAGGAGCGGAAATCTCTGTATTTCTGGTGTATATTCTCAAACAGGAATGGAATTCTTTTTGTTTCTCATTATAGTCCAGATTCTCCTACGAACCAGGAGAACGGTAAGAAGGGTTATCCCTTTCAATATCGGCCCTAGCCCATTCTGTTCAGATCAGTTTTGCTTGTTCCAACATCCCCTCCCCCCCCCCCCCCCTCCAAAATCACACCCTCACCTCGCTTTAACCCTCCAACAATGTGTGGTAAATTCAACCTCTCCAACCCCCTCGGCTGCCCCGGTCCCCATAGCCAGCCCCTCCACGCACACTAAGTCTGCCCCACAACCCTCCCTCTCCCCTCCCCTCCCCTCGCACCTTAGTTTAATCATGTGAGATAGCAGATGAGAAAGGTACTTCTTCCCTTCCCTGCCCCCCCCCCCCCCTTTGCCCTTGCTCTTAGCGTTCTTCCTCCGTCCACTACCACCCCCCCCCCCCCAAACACTCTTACACTCTTCACTGATGTAAGTCTGATCGATGGTAATGTTAGGCCGATGACATTTCCTTTCTACGCCTTCAAG